>VXBA01000855.1:542344-673396 GCA_013399895.1 Serilophus lunatus | reverse complement strand
AAAAAAAAAAAAAAAAGCCAACTGTACAGATGTAGCAGGCTTTCTCAAGGCTTTAGACTTAGTGCATGACATACTTACTAGATAAACACTATATAACATGAAGGAAACTTATGTTAAATGGCTAAGACATGGCTATTTAGCATAACTCAAAGCCCAGCTGTGTCTATCAGATCATCATCAAATGAGGATTCTTTACTGGCTTTCCGCAGGGCTTTGAAGTATACTCGGTGCTATTCAGCATTTTCACTGGTGCTCTGCGAGGGAATATAAAGTCAGCACTGATAGACAGATGGCTGACACAAATATTAGCAGCCTGGTAAATAATGATGAGGAGAACATACTAATGCTAGGAGTATTTTGGGTCACTTGTTAAAGGGAGCCCATTTGAACAAAATGCAGTCAGTGCAAGAGTGATCTATAAGGCAGAGAGCAAAATAAACCTGGATCCAGGAAAGCTGTGATTCTAGAGAACCGTTTGGGAAACACAGAGGGCAAGTAATGCAGAATGAAAATACTAATTCTGGAAAGACTGAAAAGAGGACAAGCTGTCCCATGATCCTTATCTACAAACAAGGGGGCAGCAAGAAGTAGTGTGGTTTTATCTTCTCACAGTACGACATCTCACAGAAGACTGGAGTCCAGTTTTGACCAACTTCTATTAACAATTTAAATGGTAACAGAGAATAAGTATTAGATGGACCTAATGAATGAAGGAGACACCTGACCTTGAGAGATTTAGAGACCCATCCACTGAGTTTATTGTGAAGAAAAAAGCAAGTGATGTCTTGATTACACTGCATAGTTACTTCCAGACAAGAAAGTACTGGATACTAAAGGGTTCTTACATCTGGCAGAGAAAAGCATAATGAGAACCGGTGACTGGAAGTTGAAATCAGAAATTCAAAACGGTCACAATTTTTCAAACAGTGACAGCGATTAACCACTGTGACAAACTTCTAAAGGAAATGATTGATTACCCATTTCCTGATGCATTCATATCAAAATTAGATGCTTTTCCAGAAAATGTATTTTAGCCAAAATAAAAGCTATGCTTAATTCAAATGCAAAGTATTGGGTAACAGCATGAAATATAAAAGTCTATAGCATGTGGGAGAGAAAATGTGACGATTGTATGGTCCTCTCTGAATGCAGAATCTCTGAGTGTCTGCAAGAAAGATACCTCTAACTTGATGTAGCAATACAATCTATTAGGGGAAAAGATTTTTAAACTGAAGTTGAAAATGAGCTAAAAATTAATAATAAAGTAACTAATCAACTACTGGACATGCTTATGGTGATACAACTCCAACAACTGTACTTCTAGGCTGGATTAAAAAAAAAAAAATTAAAAAAAAAATTAAAAAATAAAGAGAATGAGAGACAGAGAGATAATTGTTTCTAGCAGTAAGCATTGCAGATTAATTATCTGAGGAAATTGTAGAATCACTAGTGTTTTTAAGACTTATTTACAAAATCACTTTCAGTTCCTTGGAGGAAAGGGGGCTGAGGGGTGAGCTCATAGCTCTGTACAGCTTCCTCAGGAAGGGAAGCAGAGAGAGAGGTGCTGCTCCCTTCTCCCTGGGATCCAGTGATAGGATGCATGGGGGTGCTTCAAAACTATTCCAAGAGGAATTTTAGACTGCACATTAGGAAGCATTTCTTTACCTCAACGGTGGTCAAATCCTGGAACAGGCAGCCTGGAGAGGTGGTCAATGCCCCGAGCCTGTCAGTGTTTAAGGGGCATTTGGACAATGCCCCTAAAAACAGGCTTATACTTTTGGTCAGTTCTGAATTGGTCAGGCAGTTGGACTAGATTATCATTGTAGGTATCTTTCAACTGAAAATTCTATTCTATTCTATTCTATTCTATTCTATTCTATTCTATTCTATTCTATTCTATTCTATTCTATTCTATTCTATTCTATTCTATTCTATTCTATTCTATTCTATTCTATTCTATTCTATTCCTCTGATTCTGCTTAGGGCAGGAGTAGGACTCAATTACCTTCTGAAGTCTCACCTCTACGTCTTGCTATAATTTCTGTGCTATGATTCAAGTAAAAGTCATGGTCATGATGCTAAAAGTAGTGAGGATAGATAGGTCCTCTGTTATGCAGAAGGTGTAATAGAATGAAAATTTGAACACAACGTTATGTGATGTTACAAAACTTCCATATCTGAGTTACTCTAGAAGGTATGTCTGCCTGCTTTTTCATTCTTTCATTATATCCTAGTGTCTGAGAGAGATCAGAAATGGATGTTCTGGTTATCTAATACCTATCTCAGTACTTACCTGCCCTGAAGCCCTGTAGCAGTTCAAGTACTTTTTGAGAAATGGTATTTTTCAGGTCATTTGAGGCCAAACTGGATCGTGGTAAACTTGAAAATCAAAGCATCATGCAGAGGTGGCAGGGGCTAATGTGTCCTCCCCAGCGGGGACACATCTGAGTCAAGATGATTCACAACCTGGCCTGTACAAATAACTAATTTTTTAGTTTGCTAGGTGAACTTGAAGGGAGAAAAAACATTGACACTGCCCTGAAGTGAAGTTCATGTCCGTTTGTTGATGGAAAGAATTATGCAAAAATAATAATAAAAAAAAGGTATTTTCATCAATCTGACTAAACTGTTTCATTTGATTTGAAATTATTTTGTCTTTGTGGTCTGCTGCATATAAAAAGAAATTTGTAGAAAATTTTCTTAAAAAGTCCACCCATTATGGAATTTTTGAATGGTGAACAAATGATTCACCTCCCAAACTTTTTGTGGCTTTGTTCAGATCTTTCTATGCATTTCAGCTTCATCAGCTATACTGCTAGACCCAGATAGTATCAAAATAGATTAGAGAGTCGCAGCCCTTCGAAAACTGGCCAGATACACCCTACAATGGAAAAGTCCAGAGAAACATTGAAAGGAGTTAATATCTGTAAATTTCCCCAAAAAGCATTAAGGTGGAGAAAGTTTTGTGCATCCAGACCTTCTCCTTAAAACTGCTGGACACGACTAAAAGAAACTACAAAGTCCTGCCTCTTTTTCCTGTCTCTGATACTGTCAATTTAGCAGGAATGATTTTGTTTTCTGTCTTCCCTCCAATGCTGCAGTTACACAGCCATAAGGACCATGAAGCCTCACCCCTTTCTCAACTACTGGACAGAAAGCCTGGTACCCAGAGGGAGCCAAGTTGTAAGACCTTACATGGGAATTTCTCAGCCAAAACACATTAAAGAAGGAGGTACTATTTTTCAAAGAGAGAAATCTATATCATTCATGCTGCAAGATGTGCTTTTCAAACACATATACTGAAGAAAGATAATGCCCTAGTGAGCACCTACTTCAACTTAGCTTGGGTTATAGCTGTGGAAAAAGAGTGCTTCCATCAGTTTGGACAACCACATGGGACTTGATGGAAAGTTCAACACCTTCCCATGAAAGTGCAGCCTCTGAAAGTGCAGCACAATCACAGCTGGCTGAAACTTACTCATTAAAAAAAAAGAAGCTAAAAACTTGTTAGAAAATAGAGAAGGCTCAACATCTGCAGTAAGTAAATCTTAGGCATGATAAGGGAACAGATAGTTAACACAGAAACTCTTCATCAGTTGTTTGGGTTTTTTGGTTTTTTTTGGTTAAAAGACTCTCAATTTGTGAAATTTTTTTTTTTTTTTTTTTGCAGAAACATGTTGGTGTCCAGAGAAATTATGTCTAGAGCAGAACACAATTTTGAGTCCACAGGCAAGAAGATTTTGAGCCTCTATGGTAACCAAAAGGCCTGAATATCTTTGTCCTATCTGTTTCTGTTCTGGCAAAGGATAACCGTTTTTCAAAATGGAATAACTTAATGCAGATATGAAGAGAGATTGATAGCCTAGATTTAGAATGCCCACCTTTAGGCAGCTCCATTTTAGTTTGTGTTCAACCATATTCAAAGTGTGCTTAATCCAAAAGGCTAAAGGTTTTAAGTCTGGAGAGATTCCATATAGTAGCTATTTTTACTTCTTAGACATTGAGTTACGGTTTCTGTGTGCAAACATTGCAAAATTTAAGATTTCGTTGGTCTATCTGGGGGTGCTGCAGACCCCGGGAGCCTGTGTGCTGTTGAACAGCCCTGTCCCTCTCTGGAGGGCAGTGCCAGGGGCTATCTTTTGTTCAAGCACAATGGGAGCATTTCACAAACTGCCAACTTTTACATTTGGGATGAAATTTTGGTCTTCCAGCTACCCTTTAGGATGATGTCCCTACATTTGATCGAGGACTTATCTGCTTTCTTTAAATTATTTGCATGACATCATTCTTCAGTCGGCTAAGTATCATACCAGCTTAAAAAGAAGTATAGACATATTTCCTAAGACAGTGTATTCTCATGATGAAAGGCATTAGATCATACACCTGAAACACTCTAAATTTTCTAAATTTTGCTTTCCATTCAACTGCAAGTGCATTGACCAGACCCAGTTTCAGCTTAGTTTCACAGAGCTCAACTGGATTTGCAATGCCAAGAAGAAAAACAAATAAAAATAAAAAAATGATAACACCTCCTTTTAGTGCCATGAAAAGAGACCGACTGTGAGATATACTCCAGGTGCAAATTCACTGGAAAATGAAGGTGCCATTTTTCCAGCCTCCTCCTTTCCTGTGGCTCCTGCTTCCAGAGCCACATTTGAGGGCTGCACCAGGAGGGGGCAGGAGAAAGCCGTCCGTGCCTTCTTACCGAGGGAAACCCTGGCAAAACCGATTGAAAACTTCCCCAAGCTCCAAGTTAGCTTCTGTGCTCCTGGCACCATCCCTCTTTTACACACATCAAATGATATGTGCAGAGCACTCCGAGTGTGGATTATTTGCAGGCAGAGATCCTGCAAATCCGGGTTTGTAATGCATCCCACGGTGTGATGGCCAGGCTCCCTGAAAGCCTCCAGCTTGGTCCAACTTCGCTTCCTCCCCAGTTAGTAGGAATTTTGACATCGAGATAAATGAGTTTTGGCTAATTTTCTCTTACAGCCCTTTGACGTAAAGACCATCTCAGCCTCAGCATTTGTGCAGCTCTTCTAAAGAGCCTCACCATGCTCTGTGCCGTAATCAACAACAATAACAGTGCAATAGACAAGACTGAATGTGGTCTTGTATAGCTAAAGGCAGGGCAGATCAATGCTGATAAAGCACCTAGTGGTTGTCTGAATAGGGTTACACCTATTCAGGTCTGATACACCTCAGAGTCACTTGCACATCACATTGAAGATGGCTGAGCAGGTCTCAAAGAGTGCAGGGTACAGATCGCATGTAGATAAGTCTCCGTTTTTCAGAGAAAACAGCTTCAGACACCCATCTTTGCAGGGGGGAACTGAGAACTGGGGATGGTGAGGAAGACTCTTACACGTTTCAAAACTTTCAGGTTCTGGGAGGGTCAGGAAAAAAAAAAAAAGTAAAAAAACCCAGTCTTCTCTTGTGGTATTTGGAATTTCTGCTTTCAGTCATAGCCAGAAACCAGAGATGAGAATTAAATATGTAAGGGAAAAAAATCAACCAACCTTTGCTGAACAACAAAGGAGACTTGGCTCACGTTGGTTTCCAACTATGGGTGAAGGTTCAAGTCACTTACTTCAAAAATACATTACTCATGAATGAGCTTTATTAAGAAACCTTGTGCTCCTATAACTCTTTCCATGTGAGGTTTTCAAGTACTTTATGGAATTAAGCAAAACAACCCTGGGAGGTAGATTAGTTCTAACATCCCCACATTACAGATGGGAAAACTGAACACTAAGCACATTTGTAGGAGAGCCAGAAATAATATTACCTAACTCTCGTGTGCTGCTTTTCAGCAGTAGATCTCACATCTTTACAATGGAAGAATCATATTCCTTATTTTATAAAAAGGCAAAATGACCTGCTTGGTCTGGCCAATAGCTGAGCTGAGCGGAGTGAAAGGAGACAGTTCTTCCCAGACCTGGTAGTCCCAAGGCCTGATTTTACTAACTAAATGACCAAACCACGCTCTCTTACTTTAATATTAGGCAATTATGCAAAGACATATAGAAAAAAAAATAAAAACATAGAAAATGCATAAGGGTTGCTTCTGGGAAACTAAAAATCTGTTTTCTAATACTGAGGATTTTCTTGGTTGACCGTATGTCATGTCCCACTGATACACTGTATCTTTGCTTTGCTTGTGAACATGGGAAAATAAGTAGATTGCTAGTGAACATGGGAAAACAAGTACATTGAATCTTTTCACATTAATCATGTGGTATTACCTGACCACAGACGGCATCAACAGAAAAATTTAACATCAAAGAAGACTGTTCTATGGTCCTTTTGATGTTGCAAACCCGAACACAGAAGAGATAGTTCGAATTTTCACAGAAGTAATGACACATGAACATGGAAGGGGTCATGATCCTGCTGTTTAAAAAAAAAAAATCCAGCAATTCTCTCCCCCTAAACAAAACTTTCATTTCCTTTTGATAGTCTTTTCTTACAGGAAAAGAAAACTATTGAGCTCTTTTACTCTAAAGCTGACTTGCATTGCACTTAGTTGACTTTTGGCAAGATCTCATATCCAAAAGCAAGCCCTCAGTGAGCTGGGCACTCAACAGACAAATTAGGAAGGTGATGCTGTCCCCAGAGAGCTCTCCATCTAGATACATCAAAGACACCGTTCCACTCCAAGAAATCCCCCATGCTTTGTCTGTGCAATCCCATTATTTTGAGCCCAGAAATAACAGACTAAAAGTAGGCAGTGTAGAGAATTTCAAACTAGCAAGTAAAACAAGAGGAGCTTATACAGCATTCTGTAGGAAAAATTATGACCAAGAAACTCATAAAAGCAAATTGAAGTTGCTGCTTTCAAGGATGCTTCTGAGCTAGAAGAGTAACGGGCAGGATGCTGCCCTGGCCTAGCTGTAATTCTGTACGCTGGGATACACAGTTGTGCTGTCTGCAGAAAAATGAACCACATTAATATATTCTAATTATATAAATTATAAAGATTAAGATCGTTGCAGAAAAATTATAAATATCACCATATAAAGAGATTTCATGAGTCCCCAAAATGGGCTGAACTTAAGCCAATCTTTAAAATGGTTTTGGTAGAGTCATCTGTAGACTGAGCTTCCTTCTCTAATTCAGTCAATCAAACATCCTTCCCAAAGGCTAAGCCAAATTAAAGCCAATATTACACTAGAGAGAAGGACACAAAGTCATTTACACATGGCTTAAAATGAAATTCAAATGGCAACAGAAACAAATCCCCACTTTTATTTTATGCATTTATCCATTTTTGTAAGATCAACTTTTAGCGCAGGCAGGCAAGAGGGTCAATTTCTTTTGCTCTTTGCTGTGCTCCAGCTCTTGCATATATCTGATGAGTTACTATCTGCTTGTGCCATGTCTTTGCCACATGCAAAATAGTCACACTGGGGCCCAATGACAGGGAGGGCTTTCTGAGCTTTTTTTTTTTTTTTGCCACTTGCAGAGTCCTTTGAGGTCTCTGGAAGGAAATTCTGTAAACCTGTGTTGCTACTCCTCTGATTTACAGAAAAGAGATTCCATTGAATGATGTAGACATTATTACTGTTGCTATTTATCTACAGAAACTGACCTTTTACTGTGCTGAAAAGAGCCAGGCACTGCAGGAACTGGTGAGGATGACACAGTAGATGTCCTCTGCTCTGTTGTAAAGTCTGGCAAACCCAGTTGTGCATGTCTGACTCTGAAGGCAGCCAAAAAGCAATTATTCCTTTTTCACTTGTGTTAATTTAAGAAGAAAGGTCATTTTGAACACCTAGGAGGATTTTTGCAATAATATTTTACTTATTTAACCAATCCTCAGTTTTAATAGATTTATTTCTTCGTGTCAGCACTAACCATTCATTCAAGAGCCAGAAAAAAAGCTTTTGTCAAAAGGGCTATTACTCTCCCTTAAGTACAGATGTGGAAATAGAAAAAGAGAGGTATTTGAAGATTCTTTTCTAACGTGGGAACAGCACTAAGATCTCCAATTTTCATGTGCTTTTCCATAGTCCCTGCATTGTATTTATGCCCATATTTAAGCTCCCTAAGCCAATGCCAACTGACTTTTGGGCCAATGCCATGCTATACCACAGCTAGAGAGCCATTTTAAGATCTCTACCTGACTGAGCATGTTAAAGCTGTCCCAGGGACCCAACCTGGACCTCCATGTTACACAGTGTAGGTGCACCCCTTTCCCCTGAACAGCTCAGTTTTGTACAGTGCAGAGAAACATGCTTATGGGTTAGCTGTCTCCAGTGTGCAAAACTGTTCTCTCCTTTGGCTCTAAAACACGTGGTCCCAGTGTGGCAGGTTTAGCAGAAACTAAACACAAGGTGGAAAATGCTGCAGCTCTCGGCAGTGTTAGGATCTCCCAGGGCTAGGCTGTTACACTTCTTCAAATTCTCAGGGTTAAACACATTTCGATACAAGAGCTCAGTGGGAAAGCCTCCAAAGGAAGCAGGGAACAGGGGAGTTTGCCTTTCTCTGTGCAGTATGCTGGGGGTGTCTGCTGGGATCATCAAGGAGCTTTATCCAGTGTTTTTTGCCAAGGTCTAGACTGTTGCTAAAACTCTCTATCACTCTTGCTTTTCTTCCTTTGATTTTCCTTTCTTTTTAGTTTAGGTTTTTGGGGGTTTGCTGTGAGGTTGCAATGATGCAATGGATTGTGGGGATGAATGGCCTGAAGCTCACGGGTTGCTAAAGGCTGGATGATTCAGAAACTGGATAGCATGACCCAGATGGTCCTTTCCAGCCCTATGTTCTCAGGCTTATAGTTACTGATACTGCAGGACACTCTCAAAACTAAAATATAGTCCCTTTCTATACTAACCAAAACACAAGCATGAAAGAAATCTCTCTTGTTTAGTCATCTGGACTGCTGCCGGAGAAAAAATGAACAAGAGGTTTTCTTTAGGTCCACTGAGCAGAACCTTGCACTGTTCACATCCCTGAAGGTGATATGCTCTCATCTAACTAGAGCATCTGCTCATTTATTGTCCCCATGAGTCATCACCTGGAATTGGGTTTTGCTTGAGCGTTCAGCATTAAGTTGTTGGCAAATCTTCACTGTAGCATTTTTTCTTATCTAATGATAATTTGATGTATGAGAAACCTGCCGAGTGAAAGCATGACTATTATGTGAGCAAACAATACAGCAGTATGTCCAGTATTATCTGTGAAATGTATTTCAATACCTGTGTGATTAATAATGGATTTGGAAGCATAGTGAAGTATAAATAATCCAAAACAATATGCAAACTTCTGTGAAGGAACGGGATTAATACTAGAACCAAATGAAGCCCTGGAAAACGTAGCACTCAAAATAAATTATCCAAAATGCAGAATCTTCCCTCAATGTAATTAAATAATAACATAAAACTCACAGATCAACAGCCCAGTGGTTTTTTCCAGTAAATATAAAACAAAGAAACTCAGCAGCAGTCAAGTTGCTTTTTAATTATATCAACCACTTCAATAGGAAAACCCTATGAGTGTTAAGAAAAAATTGCTGCAAAGGCTGGGCAGACTTGCTCTGTTGTGCAGCATTCCAGGGAGGGAATTTGGAAGCAGAGAGAGCAATTCAGTTCTACATATTTGGTCCTTTTAGCATGCATACAGGAAAAGAACCATCTTTAAAAGAGGGCATCGTAGTTCTGCAAACCTTCAAAGAGGACTTGAGAAGAAATTTGACCTAAGCAATTACTAGCTCAAGACATAAACTTTGCTCTGTTGCACACTTCAGCTCCTCAGAAACGCTGAAATCTCTCTAGTACAAAAGTTACATCTGCACTAAACAAAGTCTTTGCTGATAGGTACCGTCTGCTTTGCAGTGTGAGGAAGGCTGATCTGTTCTGCTTCCATCTCCAGGACAGTGTGGCACATTCACTGAACGGTTTTCAAACACGTCATTTCTGAAGACATCTTAACACCGTGAATTACCCGAGTGCACAGAACAGTGGGCTGTTCAGGAATACAACTGACACTCAGAAAATGGTGCCAGAGACCAGAGAGGATGCTGGTCCCTTCCCTGATCGGCAGCCAGTAAGACTATTATTAGCTATTGTTTTAATTGCCCTGCTGATGTAAATTTCTGGCTTTGCATGCTTCTCTTTTCCTTGATTTGACTGTTTTAACACACTCACTGAAATACAGGTATAAATTAAAGAGTTACAATTTAAAGTGTAAAAAGCTGGTGTGACAAAACAGCGCGGGCACAAAAAAATCCCTTTTTTAATACCCGAGAATTGCCTCAAGACAAATCTTCTTTCACTGAGTTAAATTTTATTCACTAAAGGAAAAAATACATAGTACAAGAGTAAGTCCTTGAAAGGAAAACAGCCTCCTAAACCCACAAACCCAAGCAAATCAAAAGACAACTTGTTCACAGAGATAAAGGGAAAAACCAGAGAGGAACATTTTTAACAAGGACTTTTTTCATTCTCTCTTTTTAATCTAGTATCAGTATCAAGAGCTGAATGGGGAGAGCCTTTGAACAGCACCTGCATGGGCCAGCAGTGAAGGTCACATACCAACCTACAAATCTCTCCCCCCCTGGCACTGAAGAGACAGTGTTACATTCCTCCCTTTGTACTGACATGAAGTGGCTTCAAGTCCATGTCCAAGTCTAAATAGTCATGAGCTGTAACCCAATCATAACTGGTGGCTTCTGTACGCTGGCCAGCAGTGGAAACCAGAGACTGCTGGTCCCCACTCTCATGCACCCCTGAGCGTCCTCCCTTCAGCTCAGATTTTCCCCTTCCCCACTAACAACATCACCTCCGATTCTCCCAGGCTGGCAACAGTTTGTTGAGAGACCTATGCAATTAAATGTTTAGGAAAAACCCCTAACCTCCAGCTCCAGGGCTGTAGGCAGGAGTAGGGGAGTAGGTTCCTTGCACCAGGGTGAACTGCACAAGAACCTTGGAAAACTTTCTGACAGTTTGCTGCAAGGTTATTGAAGCAATAGCTGCATGCCTCAGACCCTTCTCCATTCTTTTTTAAGCAAAACTTAATGAAGACAAAAGGAAGAAAGAACTTTCTGTCACCTTTGCTGACCTATTTTTTACTTTTAAAAAGGGAAGTGATAGTGCAGTTGAAGAGTAATTTAACCATTACTGCTGAGTCACTCAGCAAAATGCTGCACAGTTCTAGACTTTAAATCACAGACAATGACATCCTCAGCAAAATACAGGGGAACTGCTGGCCACTTGTGCAGGAGTGAGGGTGTAGATTTATCCTGCGTGTGTGAAGAGCTATATGCCATCTTCAGAGAGGGCTGGCTGAAAGTATTACATGTGCTACGAACAGTCTGATACCACTGTGGACCTGAAAACCTAAAAAATGATCTTTAAGTGCTTGTCAGAATCTGGGAGATAACAGTTATTCTTCTGACAGCTGAGAACATTTTACCTCAAGCAGACATTGTGCTCACTCAATGGATCTCCTCACCCAAAACACTGGTGCGATGATGCTTATTATGGGGCTGACAGTCCCATCATAGAGCACAGCCTGAGCTGCCAGTCTTTGAAGGAAAGATGTTCTGTGCACTGTGAGCATGTGACAGGCTCAAGTTCAAGACCTAAGAGGGAAATATGGTTAAACCTTGGTGCAACAGTGTCTTCCATGGGTGCTTGTGGATCACCAGAGACTAGGCCATTGAGTTTGAGTAAAATCATTGGAGTTTGACAAAACACCCACCCTTTCCAAGCAGCTGCCTTGTGCTTGAAGCTGTACTATTGAGTGGTGATACACAGGAATTCTAGAACATTTAACGAGCAGTCCACAGCTAAAGCCCTCTTTAATCTTAGTTAGATACTAAAAATATTTATTTGATATTAAACAGATTGCAATTCAAATAGTAAAGCCTCCTTGCACCACAGAGGATGTTTAAGATCACTAAAGACCACTTAAAGCTAGCACAGGTTTTTTTTGAGGTGTTTAAATAGTTGTAGAATGGGAAACCATGGAGAAACTGAAGATCAGCAGAAAATTTTAAAGGAAGAATTGTACTTCCAGGCAAACCACCCACTTCTCAAACATCATGGAGGTACAAGGCATCTGCTGTGCAAAGTTTTCCATACATCCCTGACAGAATTAAATATACGGCCACACATAGTGATAGAGCATCACAAAAACAAGCACTTAGATTATTTGCTGCATAAACTCTCAGTCAGCTAATGAGGAGCTCGCAAAATAGGCCAGAGCCTCTATTTTCAGATCTCGATGTATTTTACTTGGAAGGATTTCATGTATCAATAGCAAATGACAGAATTTTTTCCTCATGATGTTCTTCATCCAAATAAACTACATACAAATATTCCATGTGGCAATACTTCTTCAAGCAAATTCTGGCTCATCAAGATCCTAAATCTTATAATTCATTTAGTATTGCTCAAATTAACCATTATGCAGTGGGTGAGGTGGCAAAGTACCTAATGTCATCATGACATAATATTGTCAAGCAGTGTTGTGACAACTTTTGCATTTTAGAAAAAAAAAGCTTAGCCAATCTTGCAATGATTGGATTGACAGCAGCTAATTATTGGGTAGTCAGATAAAATTTGAGTGTATCCAGATGAAACTGAAGTAGGAATGGCAGCTATTAAAAATAGCTATAAAGACAGCAGCAACTTCCCAAGTTGTTAAATAAGAAATAACAGTTATCTTCTGGATGTTATTGACAGTTGTCTTTATAATATCAACAACCATATCACATCATTAGTATATAGTGCTTTTCAATATTTCTGAAGATATAAATTAGCTTTTCAAGAAAGGTTCATGACCCTAATTTCATTTTCTCCAAATAAATCCAATGCAATGTCCTCAGAGAAGATAATGAAGATCTACAGCTCAACTGAGGAATCATTTAAAAGACCATTAATCATCTTTAAAATACATTGTGGTGACATGCATTAGCAGATTGTCCTTCTAAAGAACTGTATGTAAGATATTCCTGGCATGCAGTAGATTACACAATACTGCCATCAAACTTGGTCTCTCTTTACTGGAAGATGTGGAAACTGGAATATCAGACTCAAGGGAAAACATCTTTGATTTGCAGTGTCCCAGGACAACAGTCAGAGGAAGCCAAACAGGCAAGGAGAACAGAATAGTTGAGATAAGGATGACTTAGGAAACAAGACATACAACATATGCATACAGCCTGGAGGGAAGAGAAATATTTGTTGTGAAAAAAACACATGCAAAGGCACATTTAAAAAATCATTATCTCAATCAATCTCTATTTTTAAGGCAGCCCTCAGCTGTTTGAAAACTCCTGTCCATTTGGTCTGAAAAGGTCCCCACCAAAAAACATTTAGCATTTGCATAAGTAAAGGAAATATTAAACATGGAACAGAAGCTGACTTACTTTATTTCATCAAAACTGGACAAAATCAGTAATTTCTAAAGCCTAACAAATGAAACATAATTGAAATAATTCTAATATTGTCAGTTAAAAAGTCTTGAAATTAATTACTTTGTAACATCATTCATGTGTCAATTATATGTTTCAACATTTTTCTTAAGTTTATAGTTATATACAAAATTGTTAGCAATAGTTACACTTTGAACTGAAGTTATGTTTCAGTACAAAACAGCACTAAAATTACATCCACTTACAGCATTTTTTCTTGCTGATAGTCCCTACATTTAAAAAGTATTAGTAGCTGTTACTAAATGCCAGATGCTGTCAGAAGTGATGAAGATGTTAATTTTTAGTCTTCACCCCTTCAGATATTATCTGATATTCAGTTTCTCTGACAAATGCAGATATTTATGAACTGACTACAGCAATCTTCCAGAACTGGAAATTGGTCTGCACTATATGACGATGACTAACAAGTTGATCATGATTAAAAGCAGAGTCCTGTAACTAAAGTTAGCCCTGAGCTTAACTGAGGGGTTGTGGTTGTTCTATCTTCAGTAAGTCATTTTAACTGCCAGTAAAATGAGAATTATAAAATCAATTACTTCCAAGCTGAGTTATTAATCAAATTTCTTTGCTGTATTTAGACAATCAGTTTCCTCTGTCCTTATCTGATTTTTTATAGAAATTTCTTATCCCTCTGGAACTTCAGGAACTTTTTGTAAGACTTCAGTATTTTCTGGTGAACAAAATCCCAGGTAACTCTTCAGATCAGATAGACTGTGATCAATTAAACATCATTTCCCTCTGGTCTTCATGCATTTATGCTATTGTGTAATTGATACTCGGTCTCTGGCAAAAGTGCAAGTGTGACTAGTTAGATATTGTACATAGGCTCATCAGGTGAAGAGATACATAAGAAGAATGAACCTTAAAAGCAGAAAAAAGGAAAGGAACAAGTAACCTATTGATATCAAAACTGACCAAGGAGGATGAGAAAATAACCAGACCTTCAGTTTTGGCCCAGAAGCGGTGATCAGAGACTACAGGAGGAAATGCCTTGTGGGATTAGAGGCAAAGCATTGAAGGCTGAAACAGTACACTGGATTTGTGCTTTGTTGAATCATGGTTTGGTTTTATAAAAATTAAATCTGGGCTTGTGCACTCAAACAATTTCTTTGTGTCTACAGAGACCACTTGAACATAATTAAACTGTAGAATTAATGAAGTCCCATTTTGACATTGTCTTAATTCCAACAATTGTTTTCAGCAGACCTGAATGATGTCTCACTTTCATAGGTCCTCCTATCAACAATCTACCTCCATTCATATAAAATATTATAAAACTGTAGGAGCATAAGGCCTGGCTTTAAAGTGGAAAAAATTTAAATCCATATAGAAAGAAAACCACATACAGAGATCAAGTAGGACTGTTACAGACTGGACACTAGAAGCTTTGAGGACTGGTTTTCCATTACATGTTTCTAACTATCTCAACAGTGTCACTTGCTGATGTATACAAAGACAATTCTGTTTGGTGAAACACGAAGGGAGTCCCACCTGAAGTAGGAATGCCAGAACAAAGAATCTCAGAGGAGTGAGGAAACATGAAGGTTACATTACTGTCTTGTTTCAGTAGATGTCTTTGTGCTCCAAAAACATAATTTAAAAAGAAGTCTAGTGAACAATTAAAAAGTAACACATTAACTACTTACCACTGAAAAGTGGGAAAGACAATATTTTGCACTAATGATGGCAGATTTCCGTAAGATTTTATATCTAGGCCTTGGTAGCATTACGGGGTAGATAGAAGGAATGCCTCAAAAGCAAAGGCTAGAGCTCCAAATGCTGTATATATAACATCATAATTCTGATTTCATGCTGTAAGGAGGAACTCAAGCAGAGGCTGCTTGGTTGGTTTGGGGTTTTTTCAGAAAAAAACAATTGACATTGAAATAAAAACAAATTTCAAAAAATGGAAGAAAATAATAACCAATTATTATTTTGCTGGTTCAAAGCTTGTACTAAAAAAACCCATTTCTGAACGAGTGTAGTGTATGCTTTTACACGAAGAGGATGACAAACACTGTTTCAATCGTTTGTGGATGGAAGTTTGCTGCATTTTTATGTAATAGCCAAAAGTATAAAGACAAAAGTCCAGTTATTCAACATGATAATGGAAATCATGGCTTTTTAAGGCAAAGGGAAAACAGTAAGAAATATATAATTTGGAGGCAGATAACCACAAACTTGCTGAAAGATGAAACAAGAGCTAGAACTAGTGACAAGCAGCTCAAGTTTCCTCTTCATGTTCTGCACAGTCAACTGCAGCAAGAACCAAATATCCCCCTATAATATCTATGTCAACTTTAAGAAGCTTACCTCACTTCATTGGGATATTTGGGTGCAGGTCAGACATCAATCAGCTCATTTCCCAGTTTAATTTTAATTATCAGTTAGTCAAAAATCAATATTTAAGGCTTGCGCTTTTACTGCCGGATAAGGCTCTGCTGTGGAAGGAGCAGTTTGGGTCACAAGTCTGTGCCTTGCTATGGCTAACAGCCATACTGCATAATCCACTTTAAAAACTGCATTTCCAGCTCAAGTTAGTCAGGCTTTAAAACAAATAAGGGGAGAGAAGCTGTCAGACTGTCACTGCTGTCATAGTCACCTTATTTTCAGCCTACCTTTATCTATGACCACTTTTTGACTCATTCACTCCTAGCCAGTATTTTCCTTTAACTTCAATTGTTCTTTGTGTACTCAAAATATATTTGTGGAGAGAAATTTAAAGATGGGGTGTGTGTGTGTGTGTGTGCTGAAAAAGCCCAGTTTGGTAGGTAATCTTTTCTTATAATTCAGGCTTCTTTTCTCTCCTCATTCTGTGTTGAGTACCAGCAGTTTCAGGAGAACTATGGTCTGATCCACATAAGGGATGGGAAGGCTGTCAATGGCTGGGGGAAGGATACCCAGCTTCACACACTTCTTCCCTAAGCCCCTCTTCTTTCCTTAGTCTTTACATTTCACTGGCTGAAAAAAGTCTTCCTGCTGTTGTATTTTCATTTCCGTGTCAGTCTCAGCTGATTACTCTCAATTGATTCCTACACCTTCTGAACTACAAAACAGATTAGATTAGTTTTAGTAAAATTACTCTCAGGCCTTCTGGGTTTTTTCCCCCCCTATTATGTTTCTGGTTAGATCTGTAGCCCTTGTCTATATTTTTCTTTTTCCTCTTCCAGAAAGAGAAGTTCCAGATAGACTTCACATCACCGACAAATAGTTTTTGCATGTCTCCTGAATTCAAAATTCTGGTCTTTTTAGTTCTTTGGATTCTATTAGCATCCCTCTAAATTTAGTAGTTTGTTTTCAAGTACAAGCTAATTTCAGTGACAGAACTACTTGCCTTTTTCAGTTTTAGCTGATTTTAACTGGAGCAAGTTTCCTAATCCAGTAACAATTACTTATGATACTTTCTTTAAAAAATAGTGCTTTCTTTGCTTACTAAAACCAATTCTTAAATTGCATTGATTCTGCTGGTTCATTAACTTCTGTGGAAGTAATGTATTTACTCTCCCATGTGGGAATACCTGTGACCTACCAATACGAATATTTGCATTTCCACACTATGCCAGGAAATTACATTTCTCTTTAATAACAAAATTTTTAAGAAAGGAAGAAGTATTTTTAAGAACAACAGAACAATGCAGACGAGTATAATCAGTTTGAATATGTTTCCAACTGATTGGAGACTCTCAGCAACATCAAACCACCACCCATGTGATGACAGCACTGTCCAGTGGCCCAAGACCACTTGGCACAACCTATTCCTGCACACACAATGCCTTCCAGCCCTTCCTGGCTCCCCCAATGGAGGTGGAGGAGCAGTGGATGCTCCTGTCTCTCTTGCTCTCATCCCTCACCACAGTGAGCCCCTGCAGGGATGTTTTAATCAAGAGATTAGCTTTGCTTTGTTAAATAATAAAGCTAAGAGTTTTCCTTTGCTGCACTCTGCTCCGAGTGTGTCTGCTGTGTTGAGGTAGGGAAATTGCAGTGGATATAAGTTCAGCTCATTGTAACACCAGTTTGAGAGTGGAAAATAAACAAGAGAGGCTCTAGATAAAAATATGACTATTTCGTAAAATGTTCCCAGCTTAAAGCAAGAAGGCTAAAGAAATAGCACATCTTAATGTCAGAATAGCAAATTAGTCTGTTTGCTGGCTAGTGCTTGCAATAGTTTGGCTTCAGTTCCCCACTTGGGAAAGGAGGTAGAGGAAGGTGACCTGCAGGCCAATATGACTTTCCTGATGTAGGCCCATGTATTCAGTGTCTCAGAAATGCTGTGGCATCAAGGTGAGAGGTTTGCAGAGCAATGACTGTGGGAGCATGAGGTGCAATGTCAGGAGCAGCCCCATACTCTGCCCTTGAGAAGGGGGCAGTGAACACCAGCACCCACAGTGCCTAAAGGGCCACCAAGCTGTAACCCATGCACATGTGTGAAACCCTTAGAAAGTCATGCATGCAGGGAGCCTGTAAGTTTAATGTAGCAAAGGCCTAAATGAAATCATAGTGAACACAAGTGTCAGCTGGCATAGTATGGATACACGTAGATATAAATATATTTGTATCTATATATTTCATCTATTGTCTGGGGGAGTCTCTGAAAGCTGTAGCACATGTAATGGAAATTATGTGTAAGGTGAAGGATTTAAAATAATCTAAGTACCACTTCTTTTTATCTTTTCCACAAAATTAGTACAAGTTCTAAACAAATTCACAAATCTAAACAGCAGAAAGCAGAATGTATATTACTTAAAATTTTTACATAATATTGACAAATAAGATATGAGAGGCATGTAGTTAGACCATTCAACAAAATGAGAAGTAGCATTAAAGATCTGTCTTCCTTAAAAGTATTCTTAGTGCCAACAATTCTCAGGATCCTACTCAATGAATGTATTAGTTTGCCGAAACTTGTGGATAGGGATCATCTCTTTTTTAAGTGCTTAAAGGAACTTCAGTTCAGTGGTGTCCCAAGCTTGGATAGCAGTGGTTAAAAAATTACCGTTTAGCAATGGCTTCAAGTCTGTAACTCAGCTGAGGATGAATCACTCTC
This sequence comes from Serilophus lunatus, assembly GCA_013399895.1. NCBI lineage: Eukaryota > Metazoa > Chordata > Aves > Passeriformes > Eurylaimidae > Serilophus > Serilophus lunatus. Next base: position 654,914 of record VXBA01000855.1, on the reverse strand, counting down.
TACTTCTTGGATTTTGTATTCTTGCTTGTTACGAAATTCACTAGCTGCCTGAGATTACAAAGCAAATAAAATTTTTTATGGGGAAGTACAGAAGTAAAGGAGTTCAGCTTCTGAATGAGTATTTCCAAAAATAGGAAATTAAATTATAACAACAAAAGTTGAGATGAGGCCAAGGGAATTAGCTGTTCAGCTGTCCTTCATTTTCTGAATTCCTTCTGCTTAAGCTAGACGTTTTAGGGGAGACAATTTTATCTTTGCACATGGGGAAGCAATAAACTTAGGGAAAAAAAACTTCATGCTCTTATGCTTTGGGGTTCAAATTATGTGTATATATTTTTTTCTTTTTTTCATGACAGAGACAAAAACTGAAACAGAGGTATTGGTATAAAAATTCCGTTTGTGTTGTAGGCATACTCCATTCTGAAAGACAAGAAATGAGACAGTCTTTTGTCCTGGTAATTTTCATCAGTTAGCCATCGTTAGGAAGAATATTTATATCACGCTTTTCAAGCGTACAGACAGAGCAGCACAATTTCTGAAATTTTCTGTTTCTGATGGTTGAGCCAGCATTAACAGAGCTTCATATTTTATTGGCTTGCTATTTTTATTGTATCAAACGTCTCTCTTCAGTTCTTGCAGCACACTGCATAACTATAGGAGCAAGTTCATCTTTTCTATGATAGAAACGCTAAAATACAGATCCCTTAGGACAGCATTTATTTCCAAGAGGCAAAGTTGATATTCAAAGACGTGAGTGATAGATGTCTACCTGCTGTTGAGAACAGATGGATTGTGATCACTTTTTATGTGAGCTTTTGAATGTGTCTTTTTTTTTGTTTGTTTTTGGTCAAGTTTATGACTCTGTACCTTTAAAGTTACTGGACGTTTTTTGTGATAGTCTAATCATTTGCCCATGTATCCAAGGTAGGATCCAAGAGTTCAAGGGACTAACTCCAAAGAAATACAGATATATAAAGGACTGGGTTTTAAACAAAATCAAATGAAGATATTAACAGCATAATTCAGGAAGTGAATTAAAATTAAAAGTACAAATTTTACACTAAAGAAATGCACATGAAATTTTTTGTTTTCTGGGTTTCTGAAAAAAAATCCCCCAATAAAATGTCAAAGTACTTTATTATTGAAAATATATAGGTTAGTATTGAAAAACACTAACAGTTAGCTTGTATTTTAGGGCTGAATCTTACCAATCTTCAGCCTTTGTTCAGAAAAACAAAAGCCTGAATGCACCCACAGCTGAGAATGTCAGGATAAAATCAAGTTAGGAGCCAGAAGAGAGCTGTATCAGGATGAAGCCCTTTAAAAACAAAAAGCCTTTGAGGTTAGAAGCTAACTTTTCAACAGTGGCATGATGGATCCTTGGTCTATTTTCTTGGGCTTCTTAATCTGCTAGGAGACTTAGAATATGGCTCTATATTTTAGTGACATGTATTTCAGCACAGATTTCTGGCAAAGCAAGTGAGCCACCTTCATGTTACTTGTCTCCAGAGTTTAGCAGGCGCTTGCATGATCACACAGAAACAGAAAGGTGTGTTAAATCTGCCAACGATTCATAAGCAAGGGTCTTCCACACAGCATCTCGGCCACTTCTCTTCTTACAACTTGTGAGTACAGCACTGAGCTCTCACCAACACAAGACAGCAGGTGGGTCACAGCTGGAGCTTCCAGACTCCTCAGCCTACTAAGTTGAACTAATCTTACATTAGCTGCTATGAATAGGCATCTTGATCTCTGTTCCCTCCCAAGGTCAGCAAACAGAATAAATGTTAACAAAGGGAGTTCAAGGTTTTAGCCTCTCTGTGAGATTACAGAAGAAAGTAAAATCAGGGTCATATTTTTGAGACTCATAAAGGTAGGAAAACAGCAAATATGATAGTTGTATAATATCTACTGGACCATTAAAGCTACTTGCTGGTCTATATCTGTATTACTAGTCATAATTCAATGAAGCTAAGTGCAATCAAATATTCAATACCTCTTAGCTTTTGTACACTACTTTTCATCAGTGCTGTTCATCAGCACCTAGCAGTTTATAAAAAAACAGTGTTTCATTATCACTTTTTAACAGGTAAAATGATAGCTGAGACAAAAGAGAGAAAGTGACTTGCTGAAGGTCATTCAACAGGCACAAGGCAGAGCTGGGAATAGACAAAAAGTCTCATGAATCCCCATCCAATGTTCTTGCCATCAGATAGCACAGTCCTTCACAGTAACTCACTGTTTGTCTGCTCTTTCAGCAGCCTGCTGCAAATTACATTCTTCACTCTAGATAACTGTGTCCTCATATATTGGAGGAGATAAATACCTAGAAAGTTTCATCCACGAAGTGACTAAGAAGTAACAGTCTATCTTAAACTATTATCAGGTAAAATAAATGCCATTCCACTAGAGGCTGAATAAGGTCACAGAATAAGTCACCACAGATATCTTTGACCTCTCTTTTTTCATCCCAAAACCTGAATTTAAAGTCAGAACTATGGCAAAGCAAGCAGTAAGGTGGACAAGAGATGCCTCATAAAACCCTCATGCAGACTGCTAAGTATTCAAAACCAACACAAAATGAGGCCACAACTGGATTTCTTTGGTGTTTTTTTCCAGCCAAATGCCTGTGGAGTTTTGGACATTTCCATGGCCATTCTTTAGCAGATGCTGACATAAAAGTTACCATTTCCTGCTCCTTAAGGGTTCTTAGAATTAGGCTTCCAGCCATAGGCTTATCTAAAACCTATGGAATCCAATTAAAACTGTACCAAAGTCTAGACTGAATTATCTTTTCAGGAACTATTGATAACATGACTTAGAAGTTTGCATTGAGGTTCTGCTGAAAGCATCTATTGTTGGTGAAGCAAAATAAATTCCATCTTCTGAAGCAGCATCTGACAGACATGCATGCAATACAACTGAAAGATGATTGCTTAGTTTTTTAGATTTTTCAGTTGTCATTTGGCAACTAGTCCTGCATTTGATTTCCTTTCCTTAGAGTTTAAGTACCCATATTCATGATGGTTTTTCAAACATAAACACTGTGAACATCTCAGCTTTGCTAGTGTCTGTTGAGGCTGTATGCTAAGAGAATTAAAGGAAAATGAGAACCATCCTCTTGCATTGTCACAGTCCACATAGAAATCTAATCTGAGACATCTTCTCCATTTCATTCTTCTCTCTTGCATTCTGGCTACTCTATTCTTGTCCTTCATCTCTCTAGATGCAGGCTTGAGTTAAAATAAGGTATGGTGTGCTTTCTTCACTGAGCAGCCCCTGGAAAGGATAATGCACTGCTAGATTTCAATATGCAATGGCAAAAATCATCTTGCTGACCACTTAAAATCATTGAAGAATCTACAGTTTTTATTACAAAGTTCTAGCTACACTCCAGCAGATAAGATTCCTCACTTTAATTCCCCTGAATGCATTAGTAGAGCAATTATTTTTTTGCTTTGCTAAAAAGCAGTTGCACCCCTACATCTGAGATACAGCCTTCAAAATAAACAAAGCAGTAAACAAAGCAAGTTGTTCCTGAAATAAAGATACTGGTTTGTACAGGAAGTGACCAGCAAAAAATTGTTTTCTCTGAGGTTTTCATTCAGAAGTCCCAAGATAGTTCAATCTTACAAGATCTTCTGGAGACTGGAAGTGCCATTATAATATTTCTGCAGATTCTGAAAGTTAGTCATGAAAAGTTCATTTTTCTTACTAAACTCTTCACAAGCACTGTCAGTGTTGGGAACAGAGTACAGGAGAGCTGCCTCTTCTGTCCTTGTTACAGAACTACTCCAGAACAGCAGCATCTGTAGCAACAGTTCCTTGTTACTTTTATTTTATGCTGTAATCAGTCTTATTACCAGAATCCTACTTTATAATATATTTCAATGTCCATTACCATTAATTAAAAATGAAATAAAATATAAAATAAAATATAATATAAAATAAAATAAAAAATAAAGCTGAGAGTTACAGAGTTGCATGTTGAAAAGCAAAAAAAAATATGATAATAATAAAATTATAATGAAATGTGGTAACAGGCAACATTCAGAACCTTTCAGAAGTACTTCATACTCAGAACCAGACTCTTCAACAGCCTTTCTCTTCAGCCATATCAAATTAGTCTGATTACTTCCAACAAAGTTATATATGAATATAAAATAAATCTTATATTACAACATAAAGCATCTCTCATTAGGCAGGGAGACAGAGCAGGAATTACACAAAGACATGCTATTTCTAGTCCTGAAGATTTCTGTGAATCACACAACTGCCTGTGTCGGATTCTGTAGGGAGGAGGAATTGATTTTAATAATAATATTTTCCAAACTACTACAATTACTTAAAAAGATACAATCTGTCATTTCAAATATGAACACATGGGGTGTTTCTCAGTGGAGTCCTAAAAATACTCCAGCTTTTAGAGTACAACATAGAATTCCAAACTTAAACATCCGAGAATATCAGTCATAAGGCCTCTGACTATTATTTCTCACAGGTGAATATTTTTCACCTGTTTTCCAAGCAAACATATTACAGGGAAGGAAATGTGCATCCCTCACTGCTGCCTCAATCTACATGGTGTCCGCACCAGTAGTTCTGGAAGCAGAATTTCAGAACACAGAAAGGAAACTGATGATCACAGGAGCATGAAAAATACACTTTTTCACTTGACTGAAATTTATGAAATGTGCAGCACCACTTAGCATACCACCAGCATCCCAGATGTAGACATTTGCATATGGACACAGCAGTGAACATGCCCACCTGGTATGTTTTCTCTTAACATCAATAAACAAACAGTTCAAATGCAATACTATCAAAAAATAATTAATGCCATTGACCTGAAACCCATGAGATACCAATCAAAGGGATTAAAATATCTTTTATAAATGAGTATAGTATGATTGGAATTAAAATACACTCCTGGAATAGAAAATAAAGTTATTAGCTGAAAAGGGATATGTTAAGATATCTGTCCATTCTAAAGGTACTGAGTAATATACTTCTTTTATAGTTATGCAATAAGATTCTCACATTGACAACTCAGCACTCAGCAAGGACAGATTTTGGCTCTTGCACTTTGTGGGAGGGTTTGGGTTAGTTTTTTTCGGGGTTTAAAAGAGAGCAGGTGAGAGGCAGTGAAGAAGTCTGATTTTTCTCCATAAGGATGGGGTTTTTTGCCTTTTGCCTTTTAAGGGATATTTATCAGGTATTAATAGAATGCATATCCTTTGAATTTAGATGGGTAGCTCTAGGTAGTAACAGGTCCACCTGTATGCGATTTTATTTTCTCATTTTGTCACAGATGTCACTACTATTAACAGACATACACAGTGCATGTTTATACTTGATTTTGTGGTGGTGGTGAGTAATCTAATTTGGTTCAAATCCAAGACAAATTTTGACATACAACATCTCACAGGAAGAAGTATGGAAAACATGTAGGTGACAGATCAGCTGTAGAAGGAAAAAGCAATAATCCAGTTCTTAACATTCTACTTTCATTAAAATCTTTGGAAATAACTTCTATAGAAAGATATCTAGCAACAATTAATTTATAATATTACATCACCATCATTTTCCAACTTCCAGTGGAAAACACAACAAATCATTCCCATAAGTATGAGAGAAAGATGAATGACAGGATTTTATTACCAAAGGAACCACTGACGCTCTAATTAGCAACCCAAGGATTATGCTTAGGGCAGATGAATCCCCTGAAGTGTGAGCAGTATTTTTGCCTCCTTCTATCAGGAAAGGAAAAGTTTGGGTCATCTGAGGGAAATCAAGGAAGCAGAGAGAAATACAACTATACTTCCTTTTTTCCTCCTCCAAAGACCACTTGGACATTCCCAGGCTGGGTGTGGGTCTCAGCTGGGAGGTGTGTGTGCCCATGCACTGCGCAATGCTGTAGGGAAGGTGGACACCCCTCTCCCCAGCAGTCACCCTCTGTTAATATTTGATAGACAGCCAAAGTGCTTCTGTGAAGAAAACGAATGAACAACCTATGAAAAAATAAACTGCTTTTCAAGAACATCCATCACTGGAAAGGGCTCATTTTCTTGTCCTCAAACAACCTTGTTCCTAAGGCTCCTGGGTTGCCTCTGAGTTGAGGCAAAGAACATATTTGGGGTTCGCTATATGGTGTGATCTCTTTTGTTAGACTCATTCACTCATTCATTTTCTCTTTCCTGCATCGGCACAGGGTGCCTGACTGTGAAACCAAGGAGTGACTAAACTGACCCATATTGCTGTTGTGACACTAGTAAACTACACATATTAATACCAAGGCAACTAGCATGGCACTAATAGTTGGATTATTAGTGGCTGAACAAGCAGGCTTAGGCAGCCTTTATTAGGCTAATGAACAGATTTTTCCAACCAATGTCCCTAATCACCGTGCCTGCCTGCAGTAAAATAGCATGAATAACTGTTAAACCAGATACAATTAAGGTCCTCACTGGGATTAGAGCTACGGAGCGGCTGTTCCCAGGCACCTAGATCCTTGTTTCCTAATTCTAGTTAATAGGAGACCTTCTGCCTGCTTTCTGCCTTAAGCCAGTAAAGGAGAAGGCAGGGGGAGGAAAGGGGGGGGGAAGAAACTCTTTGCAGAATATCAGATCCTCTCTCCTAACCTTTCCTGGATGAATAGAGACGAATTGTGAATCGTGCAAACCTAACATCTTCTAGAACAATGAGGCCCTTCAACGATAACAATAGTACTAATCATAATAGTAGGCAGCTCCAGCCCCTTTCTATCATGTGCAAACAGTTGGGGCAGAATATGAAATTGCTTTAGAAATAGATACTGACTTCCCCCCCCCCCCCCCCCCCCCTTTCACTTGCCTACTAAGAATAGCCTAATTTATTCATGCTTTTATTTGGCAACAGAAACTAGGCTGACCTGCCTCCCTTTTTATTCACACAGATAAAAGGGCTTTGGCAAAAAGGCAGAGGACACTCTCTGCATTTAAAGGTGTCTAGTGTTGCTCTCCAAAGGAATGACAGAATGGTTACTGCTTCTTTCATTGGTCCTCTTCTGCTCTCCGGCCTTCATCTCTTTTCTCTACAACTTTCTTTGGGGCTGTTCATGCCATAAAAACTAGGTTAAATCTGGGGCGGAGGGGAGGGGAGGGAGTAAAAGAAACTCAAGTGCCTTCAGCATCTCGTTCAGAATAGCGTGGCACTGTGCGGCTACAGAGGTCCTATGTGTAACTCACAGTCTTGGAGCTCCGGGAAGAGAGCATGATTTAGAGATTTTGCTGAGAGCGTGTGTGTTTGGCAGGGGGGAAAGAAGGGGGATAGAAAAGGGCATGCTTTAACCCTTCTTCTATCTTTCTATAATGAGAGTTGTTACTCAGAAAATGCAAGACATTGCAGAAACACCTTGCATACCAAACCAATCCATATGAGACAGCCTTGCTGTATACGTCCCACTGACGTCCTCAGCACAGCCCTCTTGAAGAGCACAGGCAGCCAAGCCCATACACTGCAGACAGATAACAGCAAAGTTAATTGCCGAGTAAAAACACAGGGATCTTTCAAGCTGGACAAAACCCCTATGTATCCAAACACAGTTTCAGTGGCTGCCTGCGCATCCACTTGGATGAGCAAAAAGCTGGACTGTCTGTCGCTGGATACGGGTAAGAGGGCTTCTGTCTGGGTGAGTAAAGTTCAGCTGCTCCCTGCTTGATTAGTAAAACCTCAGTCTAAATAGTGATTTTTAAAAACATATCACAGTGGTAGGTCCTGTGTTTTGGCATTCCTGATGGTGCTGCAAAAAAAGCAGGCATACTGTCCGACTGTCGTGCCAGGGACCGTCTACACAAGATAGCCACAACTACAGTCACCCACAAAGTCAGGTCTTCTCCTGGCTACTGGAGCCTCACCTTCCCCACACATTTCTTTCCATAGTGATTTTAGAAGTGTTTCATGTGGTTTTCCCCATGATTGCTGCTACAACCACAGTTCCCTTTTCTCTTGAGCTTCTCTCATTGCACATAAAGTATTTTTATAAATATGATCTAAAAAGTCACATAAAGAGGAGTCTAGAAAAAAAAACTGTTGAGGATGTTGCTGTGCAAGATCACCTTAATAGTGTCTCCTGCCCTTTTAATTTCAACCACACCCACAACAGACTAATACTTGCCCTGCTCAACACCTGATTCCTGGCTATAGTTCTAATATATCACCCAAATGACTGATTTTGTTCCTTCTGCACCTTTTGGACTACCTCATTTTTCTTAGCTATGCCAAAATAAATATGCATTCAACAGATATACTATGGTTTACTCCACTGTAACTGAGAGCAGAATGTGACTTGTCTGCTCAGATGCATTATTAAGGAACCTAGCAAGAGCACAGATTTTCCTGCTATGTTATCACATGATAAGGTCGAGTTGATCTGCAAAGTGAAACCTTTCAGAATTTTATTTGGCAATTTGCTTTAAAACATCAAGTGGTAAATGGTTTCTGCTCTATTTCAGTTCTCATGAACACAGTTCTTTTACAACTGAACCCTTCAACAGGTTAGCAAACATTGTCTCTCTGCCAAGACATGCCATTTCTTTTTTTGTAGAATACTTCTTTTCTTCATTCCTCTGCCAACCCTTTTCTTTTCTCTACACACTGCTTTCAGATTGCCAAGACATGATCGTGTGCTTTAAAGTTGATTTTGGAATTACTTGGCATATCTTCTTAGCTTTCATCTATTTTCCTATCTGGAAATACAATAGAAAGCTTTGACTTTCAAGAATTATTTTTTTGAGCACCTCTTTTGAGAACGTATCAAAGTGCTAGCTACCACCAATTTTGTGCAAGAAACTTTTTGAATATTAATATTTTGAAACTTCAAAGCTAAAATCCAGATTTAACTTCCCTGCAAAACTCAGGTATTGGCATCTTCTTATCAATCTGAAAAATGAGGTGTAAGTCTTGTGCAAGAGTACATATTCTAATCCATTCCAGCACCATCCAAGAAGTATTCAGACACCATCCAACCATATAAAATGCACCAGATTGGGCATCCAGAGGGTTGTGTCCATAAGAAGTCTATTAGTAGAGTTGAAGCCACAAATAGTAGTTGTGGGCATCTCATCTGTCATTCTGTTACACTGGTAACAAAACATCACTCTCGCTTCTCCCACTGATCAAAAGATCTTTCCAAGTCCTCAACTCGTTCTGGTAGCTCTGTCCTAAATGCTGTTTCTATTTTTTCCACACACTCTGTGAAGTTGAGGCTCAGTAACCCCAGAGTTGTCTCCCTATCTTCCTACTCCCTACACAGCCAATAATCATATTTGCCATTTTAAGAGTCAGTTTTTATTTGAGAGGCCAGAATTACCCATGTTTCTGTCATCTTCCCGTTCCCCTTTTCATTTCACTGCATAGAAATGATCTCTACCTCTTAAGTGTGACCTACATTCTTTGTCCATAGATGTCGAATTTTGCATTTGGCTGCATTATTTCAGAGTAGTTATTTCTGCTACCATTTTATGTCTACCTTAACTCTTCAGGGCAAAACCTTTTTGGGCAATTACTGTACTTGGCTATGGGGTGGGGCGGTGTTGATCACAACAGACCTTCATGTTCAATGAACTTTACTGGTCTTCTTTTCTCCACATACCATTCACATAGCCATCTTCATGTTGGGCTGTTTCTCAACGTCTTTATTCAGATGCAAAGATATCACATGAGCCATCACATGTTTACTGCCTCCCTTTCATTGCCTTGAGTTCAACACAAAAATGTGCTCATTTACATAACCTCTTGTCAGCCATGCATACTTAAAGGCTAACCTGACCACACAACACAAAATCGTGAGGTTGCTTGCCAAGTCCTTTCCCTCCTGCTCTTCATAATACATATAAGAAGCATCTATGGAAGTCAAAAATACCATTTCTGTCAATACAGCACAGGATGGCCAAACTCAGGACATTCTTAGAGCTTGCATACCTCCTATGAATTTATAGACCAAAGGTCAATGCATATTTCAGGTATAGGTGTGATTTATAAGACACAATCTAGAATAGAGGCATTCTCTTCAACTAGTTCTCGCCATAAACACTGGCAAACAATCTATCTTATGGAGAAATGACCCTCAAATGTAGTTTTTTGGGGTGTCATTTGCAATCTTTCAGCTGGAACAGTTCAGGCTTGCCCATGTAGATGAGGATCCAGGATTTTAGAGTGAGAATCTGTTTTAACATTTTTATGAGCTTCTTTCCATGGGCTGTTGCTACAGGCTTGGTGGGACCAGTGAAGGGCTCAGTGCATGACAACATAAGAGTAAAACCTCTCCAGATTCAGCAACTAGCAGCATAGAGTCAATACTTTCTCGAAAATAGTCCAAAAGAATCACCCCCAGAGCACAATATGGAGAGAACCAAGCTACTCAAAACATAAAAGTAAAAGGGGACTTTGTTAATTTTTCCCAGAAGAAACATATAAATCACTTGCTACCACCTGTTGTCTTCTGCCAATTGCTGTTTTTTAAATTCATCTCTGCAAGTTTTTCAAAATTCTTTAGCATTTCATTCCTCAAACATTTAATTGCTTCTGACTGCCTTCAGGAGATGTACTGGGAGAAAAGCCGTTGTGCAAGGCAGCTGGGAGATCTCAAGCAGTTCCAACTTTTCCCAGTTAATTCTATAGCCTGAAAGCAAGCCAAGATCTTGGATTAACACTAGAAGGGCGAGGATTGTGGCTTCAGAGTTTGTAACAAACAAAAGCACATTGTCAGTGTATAGCATCAAATAGTACTTCAGTGAACCATCCCTGATACCCTGAATACTTGAGTGAAAGCATACCATGATTGCCATTTATTTCAGGGCATCAGCAACTGCTGTTGTTGCCCATAGGGAGCAGGCACTTGTAGTTTAGCAAAAAACCCAAACAAACACAACCCATTCCACCACCAAAAAAAAACAACAAACCAACCCAAACACCAATAAATTCCCCACACTGCAAATAAAGCAAACAAAAAGTTACCTTGCATGGGTAGCTTTCAGGACTTTGCATGCAGAACCATAATTAGAGTCATAGAGATTTTAGTCAAATTAAGGAATTGTATTATCTATGCTTGATGTGTATCTTGTTATACATCGTGCCTCTCTCAGACTGTACTAATCATTCTCCCAGCTGCTTTTTGCTTAAGATGGCAAGTTAGCAGTCTACCTTTTTTTCCCTCTGGCTCCCAGAAGTCTTAACAATGTGTAAATTCAATGTGAGCCATATGCAGTTTATTTAACCTCTCCAGGTGCTCTGGGAAAGGACTTTTAGCCTGATGCTGATCTAATTTCATCTTCTGTCTTCACCTTTTCCTTAAAACCACAGCAAAACTAATAACTTAGCCTCAAAGCAAGTCTTCAAAACAGCTTGTCAATTTTCCTTAAAAAAACCCTGAAGAGATCAACCTCCTTTTTTTTTTTTTTTTTTTCTTTTTGTATAAACAACCTGAAATGGGGATCTAAAATGAGCATGGTATTAAATTTCTGTTTTATTTCATGCTCAAAGTGCATGCAGTATGTTTTATGGTAACGAATGCACGGTCAGAGATTAGGAGTACATCAGCTGAGGAGTTGAACACAGCTCCCATGAGGACAGGAAAAAAAAAGAGAATAAGCAAACTATGAATACAGCCTTTATTACAGTAATACAGCTCTTGAACATCTTATTTATGACTCGAGTGGAAAGATTTATGTACTATTAGTTCCAGATTTCATTAGACTTATGTACAGTTATGATAAGGATGTGTGCATCTCTGGAAGCTTGTCAAAATGTCTATGAAAATTCTGCATAGTGAATTCCCCTGGTCACAGGCCACATGTCTTACATGATGGCTCCTCAGGCAGACCATGTTTTTTCTCCAAGTCTGCACTTCGAAAGCAAACTCAGCAGGTAGAGCTGTTTTTCTGCTCTGTCTGTATAAATCCCAGCACAGTGGGATTCCTCTAAATAGGGATTTCAGAGTGTTAGGATAATGCAGATAATAATATCAAAACAATAACAGTATGAAACAACACAGGAAACCAAATTCAGCACTGTACGACATATACAGCTTGCAAGAAACCTGACCCAACTCAAATCTACCCTTTGCTCTACAACTTCCCTTGTAAAGTCTTGAAAATGCATTATTTTGGAGATGGGACTGTGTCAACAAACTTCTCTTTTTTTAGTCTTCATTGTGTAGGGTGGTTTCTTTACTTGAGAACACAGAGAATTTTATTATCTGCAGGTACTAAGCCTGTCTCTGTGTGATCTGCTCTCTAGTTCAGCCCATTTACATTGGGGGTTTCCCAAATCTGCACAGCTATGCCATGAATTTAATCCTTTACTGAATGCACACAACCTGCCTGCACCACAGGCATTGACAGAATTATCATGGAGGGAGATATTGCAGATACTAGTGTACCTCCAGACAGGAGGGGTTTTAGCTGCAGTTGTTTTAAGCTGAGAGGGAAGGAGCATAGCCTACAGGAGGAAGGAGTTTGAAGGAGTCATCATGCTCCTGGCTTGACTGGTAGTTAGTTAAATAACTGTATAAAGAGAATATAACCAGTAATCAGGTCATGAATCTCTGCATATAGTTATTTTTATAAGAAGTCAAACACATTTGGCAAGCCTGGTGTCTCATATTATTAGCTGGCAAACAGTATACAAAGTTTTTCAGTCCAGTGAGAGCAACAGTAAAGAGGAGATTGCAGTTGACTGGAAGACAATAAAAACATCTCTTAGCACTGAACAAAGAAGTGATGAGGAATACCAAGAGCATTAAGTTTCAAGCCTTGTATAGGTATGGAAGAACTAATTCAGTCTATGAGCAAGTAGATCATGGGTACTCAAAATATGAAAAATAAGAAAATAATTTCAAAGTGAATACTTTGATGTTCTATTAATTTGAAACAATAAAACAATGAACAATAAAAGAATAAGATCCAATTTTCTAAAATTTGGCAAATAGACAAACAACCTATTTGATAAATCGTGACTGAGAATGGAGAACAACATTTCAACTCCAGGAATAAGCAGAGGAAACTTAGAATCCATTGCTCAGAGCTTTGATATCCTTGTCTATATTTAGAGTTCTGAAAGATTCACTAAACACAAGCAAGATCATTCATGGGATGAATAAGTCAGGTGATTCCAACATAAAGGACTGACCACTGAGAGGAACAGCTCAAACCTAACTACAAGTGCTTCTGAACAGAAAGCACTGAGTTACGGAAAACATACATCAAAACTAGATGATCTAGTAGTAAAGAGCAAGTAAACCAGAAGCTAGAGCAAAAGGTATCCCCGTGAGACAGACATAAACTTGTCAAATACATAGAGACCATGAAATTGAGATTAAGATGAAAGAGTGGAGCACACCTCCGTGTACCCCAAAGCACTCAAAGAAAACATGAAAAGGATTTAGCCTGGCACCGTAACCACAGAAAAGCCACCACAGGACACCTGTGTAGGCAGTCAGTTCTCTGCAACAGAGAGGGCAAGGATTGGAGGCTCCTTTAGGAGCACCCATCTCAGTCTGGCTCTCAAAATTACCCAGCGTGACCCTAAACATGGGAGTTACTGGCAAAGGGGCAGAGAAAAGGATAGGACTGGAGAAAAGCTTAAGAGAGGGATCACACAGAAGCAGAAGCAGGGTCTCAGCTGCCAGAAGCAGCTGACCTTGAGAGAAGCCATGCCTTCCCAGCCACAGGCAGNCCCCCAATCTCCAAACTTGAAGGTGGAAAACGCAGGGCATGTCCCAGGAGGCACCAAGGAAAAGCCGCAGATTTACACAGAGAGCACTCACTATCATTTTGAACAAGTTTATTTGCATCAGATCTACCCAGGAACAGACAGCTGAGTTTTACGAGCACTCTCACTGTGCACAGAATGAAAGAGCAAGCAGGGATGTTGGCTATAGCCAGGATTTGAGCAAACAGCACAACCCCCAAACAGTACTTTCCCTCTCCCAAGAAGCGATTTTCCTTATCTGTATCTTGTGACCTGGATCTTGCTATTACACCAGTCCCAGTCAAGTTTGCTTTTTTGTGATGGAAAAATCAGCAACAAACCCATATCCCCTCAAGGGACACCCTGGTACCAGTCACTCAACCCATGGTTGTGTTATGAAACAGCAACCTTCTGCTTTGCTAATGTGCAGACATATGAGCTGTAAGCAATTTGTATAAAACATTCTAAGATACCAAGAAAAGAGCAAAAAAGCAAAGATGAGAAACAATAGCATACTGTTAATTTTTGGGTCATTTAACACAACTTCCAGTAATTTTCTTGTCTCTGTGCATCAAGTTTAAAACTGGAAAAAAATAATCATCCTATCTCCTTGTGTATATCTCGGCAAACCCTACCAGGATACTTCAAGTTTGTCTCAGTTGGCTTCTGTTATGTTGACTTCTGCTACAGGACGAGTGAACACACTGAGGAATGGAGCCATAATTCTGCTCCAAAATCTAATGCCAGCTGGAAACAGTGAAATTATGACATTGGACTTGTCAGTGGGGATGTCAACAGCAGTAGCATGAAAAGGTTTTATGAAATACTTTTTTTACAGCCCACCAGATCCTGTAAAAATGCTCAGAAGTGGCCTGTTAGGATCTGATCTAAATCTCTTAGCATTTGTAGAAGTCTAATAAAGGGCTTTAATGATCTCTGGATCAGAACATTTAAGAATAGTAATTTTTAAATCCCTTAAAAGGAAAATATTTCGGTTTATGCCCCTCTTCTCCACAAACATGACAGGAAATAGGCTGCAACTAGCCTGCCTCCTGAAAAGATTCCTTTTGATTTTCTTTGTGCATTATGAGCAAATAATATAATCTGTAACCAAGACTGAGCTAAAATCTAGAGTAAAACTGACATTATTCCCACTTTTTGAGGAAGAAACTAGTGACAGGTTGGCATAGCATTTGCACAAAAGTATGCTATGCTGTTGGTTTTGTAATCACAGTATATAAGAAACTGCCAGGGAATTAGTAAAAGCAACTAAGTTTAGTAAGGGTAATTCTAACTAAACAGACAAAGCCTCCTGTGCTCATAAACCTTTGCACTCTGATAGAAGAATATGGGAAAACAGGTAATCAATAAAAGAAAAAATGGAAGCATTACCTCATTGTGATGAAAACTCCCATAGTCTAAAAACTGATCCAAAGGGAGAAAACTAAATTAGGGACACCAGTGATAGGAGTAAACCTTTGGTCACATGAAATGCTCCATTCTAGTTAGAGAAATACTTGTCTCCCAGTGAAGCAGCAATCTCTGTTTTTATCCCACAAAAATGGAGATAAGAGATAAAAAGCAAATAAAAAAAACCGAATTGTTTTTAAAATAGAGTGTGATATCTTTAGGCCAGTCTATGCCTTACAAATTATTCATAGAGAGCTGATTGCAGAGAAGCATCTGTCATAATTCTGGCTTCTGTGTATTGCCATACCCTAAGGTAGCAATAACACATGCCCATTACTGAATAGCTAGCAAATCATGTAGCAGTATGTCAATGTATTAGCTACAAAGCATATATATGGGTATGAAAGAAGAAGAAGGAAGGAAGGAAGGAAGGAAGGAAGGAAGGAAGGAAGGAAGGAAGGAAGGAAGGAGAGAGAAAAATTACTTTAAAGCTATGCTCGCTTCCTGGAATGAGGGTTTTTTGTCTGAATTACACCCTGGACTAGAAAGCTCAGTGTGCACCAGGGGGCCTTCTCAGAATCAAAAAATATACTGAGTTGGAAGGGACCCAAAAGGGCCATTGATTCCAAACCTTAGCTCTGCAGAGGACCATTTCCAAGAATCCCACCATGTGCCTGAGAGTATTGTCCAAACGCTTCTTGAACTTTGTTAGGTTTGGTGCTGTGACCACTTCCCTGGGGAGCCTGTTCCAGTGCCTGACTCCCCTCTGGGTGAAGAGCCTTTTTCTAAGATCCAACCTAAACCTCCTCTGACACAACTTCAGGCCATTCCCTGGGGTCCTGTCACTGGTCACCACAGAGAAGAGATCAGTGCCTGTCCCTCCTCTTCCCCTCACAAGGAAGCTGTAGCCTGCAATGAGGTCTCCCCTCATTCTCCTCTTCTCCAGGCTGAATAGACCAAGTGACCTCAGCTGGCATTGCCTCAAATTCAGTTTCAAGGAAGATCATGGACAGTGTATTTTGTCTTCTACTTTGAGCAGCACTGTCAAGATTTGGTCCTTCCTACCGTCAAAAGGGTGTGAAGGAATAAGAACAGTCAACAAAACTTTTCACAGGTAAAAACCACTGCACAAATGTCCTCATTTTTTAACTAAATCTGAACTTCCCAAACTTTTTGTACATTCAGCACAAATTATGGCTCAATTCAGACTTTAAGCAAATGCAAACAACAACCCCAGAGTGGACAACTCCATGCACAATGCTTATCCATTTACAGCAGCTTGATCATTTGAGTGTGCTACAGCTTGTCTGTCGTTTGCTTCATGCTGCTTTTGGAGCTGTTTTTTCCATTTGTTTGTGTTGAAGGCTGCATTTGTTTTCTTTCCTTGTACTGAAAAAACTGGAGTACTGTTGACAGTAAAATTATTAGACCCTTTACCCTAAAGTTGTCAACCAGTCTTGGCTGTTAACAGATCTAACAATTAGGTAATTAAAAGTATGATTGACAGGCAAACAGTGAAAGAAACCAAACCTGTTATTGCACCCCTTCAGTGCAACAAATAAACCCTCTGTACGTTTTCAGTATTCACTGGCTTCAACAGGCCTAATTATCCCTGGTTGATGAGTATGTGCATGGCATTCAAAAAGTGTAAGGTTTTCATGTCACTTGGGGTTTTTTTGTTGGTTTTTTTTTTTTTTTTTTTTTAGCTAGAGTCCTTTTTCTGATACGTGTGTGCATTTTGAATATAATGCTAAAATACTGGATGTCATCCCAACTGCTGGAAATAAGCCAACATATAATAATATCCTATCAGGAATGCTTAGGAAAAATAAATCACTCCAGATCCTTAGAGTCAGTGATGCAACTGCTATTCCCCTGTCAGAAGCAGGCAAGCGCATATGTTTAGTGCTGCACCTCAAGGTATGCAGTCAGAGCTGGTCTGCCGCACGGGACCAGCCTGTGTGACTGACAGTAACAGAGCTGTCACCGTGTGTTTCCCATTTTCTGCAGCGTGTGGTTCTGCACCCTGCTGTGTATCTCTTCAGTGGCCACTGATTTGATATGATGTATTCTGAGAGGCAAAACACCTGACGACGTATTTAAAATTAAACCAAAACTCTTGCTGCTCTTTTCCAATTTAGACATCTAGAGAGAACTCTGCGCTGTATGGGATCCTTTAATTTTTTATTCTCCTCCTTTCAGATCACATTCTCTTCCTTTCTCACACACAGACCAGGCAATAAATCTGTGTGTGCTTCGTTTTTGGTGGGCATCATTCAAAGGCTGATTTGTTAGGTGTAATTACATTCACAGCAGTTTGAAAGAATTGAGCTAAGCTGCCTGCCCTTCAGCTTTGAGTCTTGGTTTACAGTGCACCCTATTAATATGCAACTGGGCAGACAGATGAAATGCCCTCAACAGGTCTTAGATGTCTTTAGCATCTTAGTCCACTAACTCTTTAAATATTGGTTAGCTCTGGGAGCAGGGCCTGCTGTGCTACACAGGCAATGCAATGCTGGGGGAAGGGAAGTTGAGGCTAAGGATCCTTCCAAAAGCCTGAAATCCACCTGAATGTCTTCTCAGGGACTTCTCAGATATTTACCCTTTCTTGTGGCTAACAGTCTGAGCTTGCAACTGTCTCTTCTGGCCAAGCAGAATTCACCACGCACAGCCAGGCTGAGAGACAAGGAGAGAAAAATTGTCTGAAAAACCACTCCAGCAACCTCACTCAGCAGGCCCAGGACCTAGTCTAGGTCTTCAAACTAAATGTCATCAGAGCAGGTGACTACACATGGGGGTGGGGGGGAGTTGGAACAATAATCAAGACAGATGACAATACAGCTACACTGCTGTCTCTCTCCTCCCACTCTATTTCCTCCTCTTCCTACACACCATTGTATCTTTTTCATGTCCTATTCAAAGCAGCGTTTCAAACCAAGATCCAGAGTTAGAAAGGGCTTGTTGGAGGGAGACTGTTCTCTCCAGCAGGATATAAAAATTGAGATGGTGAGACCTGCTATACAGGAGATTACATTTTTTTCACACGTGCATTTTCTGAGAACTTGGCCAACCCTGTCACTAAGGACGAGATCAGAACCACTGTTAAAGCAGTATTATCTTCAGTCTCTTAGCTTTGCTGCTTCCTAATTAATTAAAAAACAACTTCATGGACTTTCCAGGGCTGTGGTAACCTCACTGCTGAGGCTGACACACAGACCAAGAAGACAAGGAGGTTGTTCTAGAGCAGCAGATTTGCCCATTCCTATTTTATGATGAATTTGATCCATGGATTCCAAAACCTATTTCCACACTCAGCCCTTCCCCCCACACCCCCCCTCACCTTGCATATCCTTGCACCTCCACCTTGCTGCTAAACACCTCTGTCCCACCACAGACTTGAAATACCACATCAGCTCCTGTGGCAGCTGGACAAGGTGAAACACACACAGCAGCAAACACAAGGATGTGTGCAGGTGGCCTGCTGGCAGACACCCCCTCATCTTTGAGACTTGAGACATTCCTCTTGCCTTGTGTCAAACATGGCTGAGAATTGTTTACAGGTTACTGAAGATAGAGAAAGGATGAATGTGCAGACCCTGCCCTTTCCTCATGCATCCAAATAAAAATAATTTATATATATCTCCACATACACACACCCCTTAAATGAAATTTGAGAAGGAAACTGTGTTTTTAAGTGGCAAAACTATGAATATATAGAAAATATCAAAGGTCAATTACAGGGAATTAGTGGGCCAAAAGCTGTGCAGGAGCAGATTTATTTCTGTACAGCAGAGAGAATGGCTCAGTCATCAGGGCAGGGTTTGACCTAAGGGGAATTTAAACAAACAAAAAAAACCCCCAACAACCTAAAGATCAAGTCTCTGGCTCTCTGTAAGATTTAAAGATGTGAACATTTCCTAAGTAACAAGCTATTTTTATTCCATCTATTTTAAACCTTTCTATTCATGAGCGGATTCTTTTTTTATTCATGCTCCTTCAATCTATTATACAGACCATACTTGCCAGCTACTACATCTTAAGACCATGCAAACTATAAATATTGGTTTGTATTAAAGACAGGTCTGAGGATTTAGCATTTGCATCCAAAGTCTTTTTTCAAAGTTCATAGGTGTTTTGATTCAGACCCACTTAAGGGCCTTGATTCTGCAAGGTGCAAAGTGTTTTCAGCTCCCACCAAAGTCCAAGGCACTTGAAAGACCTCTCTACTTAGAAGGGGTGAGTGCATAATTTAAAAATCTGTTTAAAAAAATAAATCAACAAAACCACAAAAAACAACAACCAATAACACTCTCTTCAATGATCCATTATTTAAGGGGCAAGAATTTAATTACTTACTGTAACTAAGCTCAAGAAAACTAGTCTTCTCACTTGGAATGATACCAAATTTCCACGTCTGCATATAGGCACAATCACATACAGTGTGACCATAGCAAGATTTATGGTGTGGTTTATTAATTCTCTAAATTGGTTCCATAAATCTACACTAGCCCTCACTATTTAGCTGAGTAAATGGTCTTTGATCTCTGCAGAGAGAAGAAACATACAAATCAGATTTCTTTCATAAATGTACTGGGCCAAGCCCTGCCCTTGGAGGTATGGCCAGCAGCTCCTCATCTCTCTCTCCATGGCAGGAATATGCAGCAGACTTTCTTCTGCCATATGCAAATCACATCCTCAATTAAAACAGTTTTGTTTTCTAGACGATGGGCATTTTATCTGTGCAGTGCTCCTCATTTTGCAGCAAATAACAAGTTCTGGAGAACTTGGGAGCTTTTTTCATATGGGGAAAAAGTTAACTTTGACTCATTTAATTTACAGAAAGTTGTTACAAAATAACACTGTCTACAGATATTTCACTTGTATCAGAACAACATCATAATTTAAAGAAAGATAATTTTATTCAAGATCTAGTCTGCAGGTTTAAGCAAAGGACTGACTCCTCATGTTCCACAGTAGACCAAGCTCAGTTCTCTGGACTTGAACAGCACTTCGCTGGGATACTCTACAAATTACCTCACACATAGTTTTCACACAGTAGGTTTTTTTAACTCTAGAAAGCCATACTGGCTTTATTCTGGTAGAGTGCTAGGACAGTTAACAGTGCTGCTGCCACCCTTTAAAACAAGATAAACCCCATGAAGTTCCACTAAGCTTCTAGAAAATTTCGACAACAACAAAAGTCAAAAATTCTTTTGGAGAATGTGAAACAGTGAACTCAAGAAACATGTGCCTCTAAGATACCTCAAGTTTGTTTCATGTTGATCAGGCAAAGGAGGGGAAAATTAGAGTATATTTTACTTTTACCGGCATTTTGAAATTTTACTTCACCAGTCAAATTAAGCCATAATGTGTTATTAAATAACAGCGTGTTTGCAAACTCATAAAAACTGAAAATTATTCCACTGAGTTAAAATCAGAATGTGACACAACACATCTTTTGCATTTGCACCACACTGAGCTTAGAAAGCAGCATCATGTTTACTACCATGTCTGGGGAAAAACTGAACGAATGCTATTGCTCTTCAGTTCAGACTTGTCCTCCTTTATGTTTTTAACCTCCTCATAAAATTCAGATTTGAGGTTTGGTTAGTTTCATTTTCAGTCTCAGTCCAAAAGCATTTTCAAATAGAAGCTGAATTATGCCATAGGCTTATGAGTATATTAATGCAGTTCTTTCCTGTACTTTCTAGTTTAACTGTGAGATAGAACAGCTCGGCCTTTTGTGTTGAAAACACAAACAAACTGACCTGGTCTGCATCTTTTTTTGGTTATAAAGGGGGTGAGTGGATCCTTATAAAACAGGATGCGAAGAATTAATTTCAATAGTTGTATTATACTTCAATAACTTCTTTAATTTTATAATTCCATCAAATAACACAGTGTGCAAGAGGCAGCATTTGCCTCCCTAGCTGTGCACCTCACACAGGTGGAATTTTTTGCAAAAACCATCTGATGCCAGAAGACTGAGGATAAAAAATAGGAGACAATTTTGCTCTGGTCTGTGCCAGCTATGCTGAAGACAGGAGAGATGACCATGCTAAGAATAGATTTAGAAAATACCTAAAATAATCAGTTACACTAGAAGACTTATCCTGGCGAGGCTGGTCACACATATACTGCTTCTGATGACTCCTGAGCAAGAATTCATCAACTCTAAATGGACTCCTAAATTTTACTGAAAAAAATGAAGACAAAACACAAATCTGTCATGGTGAGAGTTGGATCTGAAGACTTTACCAGGCTATAAAAGGCTAATTGAAGGGATGTCAAGAAATGTTTTACCAATTTCTGGAGCTGGGACACGTTATACTGAAGAAAAAGATGTTTTAGTTCTGGAGGAGAAAATCTTTTTCTAGCTAAATCCATGTAAGCTGGTGTCTAACAAAGTGTACTGGAGCTAAAGGTCCTGGATCTGTTGTTTAGGTGGATACCAATTCCCCTTTTTTCCTATTAATATAAAAAAATAATACTAATAAAATTATCCCCAGAACCAGTCTAGAAGAATTCCTAGAAGAATTCTTGATACCATGATAACATGTTCTTCTCTTTGTTTGATCAGCATCTTATCTGGAACTTAAATCACCCCTGTTTTTCTCTCATGGACTCACTCCAGCAAAACCACTTCTTTGTTCAAAGGTAATGTCACAATGTCCCAACTTGAACAGAATATGTGGCTGAGGCTGCATTAACACCGAGTGCAGTTAAAAGTGTCCTTTGTGTGTGCTGTACATTGGTTAAAGTCAACTTTTTTTGACTATTAAAACAAGAGCCATCACATATTTCTTTTGAGACTTCTCCATATACCATGATGTCTAAAATTTCTGAATCAGAGACAATTTCTTCAACTAGAAGCACTCCAAATCCAAAATGCAGCTTTACTCTCTATAAATGAAATTTGTCATATCTGTTATAATTTTATTCCTGTGTGCATTATAGTTGTTTCCCCATCTACATTTTCCTTTTCTTCTATTGACAGTAAATTTCATCTGCCACTCTAGCATGCTGTCATTCTCTCCTGTGAGATTCTTTGCAATTCTTTATGCTTAAGTTTCATTTCCAGAATAATTTCCTATCACCAAATGCTCTCATTATTCAATTTAATATCTAAATTCATTTATGAATATGTTGAAAAACCTAGCTACCAGCTGGATACTTCTAAGATCCTTTTACCATGCAAGATGACCATTTATTCCCACTTACTTTCCCCCCATCTTTTAGCTAGTTATTAACTCCTAAAAGGATTGCCCCTCTTGTTTTATGATAACTGCTTCTTTCTTACCAGGTCTCTGCTGCAAATACAACACAGCAGATAGGAAACAGCAGAAGGTTCCTGGGTTACTGTGATACTGTGGCTGTGGTAGGGAATCTCCTGACACGGCTGGTGAGGAAGTCAACCAGGGCAGGTTCCCTGCTGGACCTCTTAGTCGTGAACACAGAAGGACTGGTGAGGGATGTGGTGACTGGAAGCCATCTTGGGCACAGTGATCACAAAATGATACAATTTTTGATTCTTGGAGAAATAAACAGTTAGGTCAGCAGAAACTGTTTTTGAAGGGCAGACCTGTTTAGGAGCCTGGTTGACAGAGTCTCTTGGGAGGCAGTTCTGAAGGGCAAAGGAGATCAGGGAGGCTGGACATTCTTCCAGAAGCAAAATCCTAAAGGCACAGAAGGAGACTGTCCCCACGCTCCAAAAAATGAGCCAGCAGGGAATAAGACTGGTATGGCTTAACAAAGAATTTTGGCTGGAGTTCAGGAAAAAAAGGGGAGTTTGTGACCTTTGGAAGAAGGGGCAGCAACTCCCTTCTCTGAGTAAAAACTGGTTCAATGGCTGGGCCCAGAGAGTGATGACGAATGGAGTTACATTCAGCTGGTAGCTGGTCAAAAGTGGTGTTGGCCAGGGTTCAGTGTTGGGGCCGCTCCTGTTTAATATCTTTATCAATGATTTGGACAAGGGGGTCAGGGGCACCCTCCATCACTTTGCAGGTGACACCACGTTGGGTGAGACCATTGACATGCTGAAGGGTAAGAATGCTCTACAGAGGGATCTTGACAAGCTGGATTTACAGGCAAAAGCCAATTGTGTGAGGTTCAACAAGGTGAAGTGCTGGGTCCTACCCTTGAGCCACAACAATCCCATGCAGTGCTACAGACTGGGGAAAGAGAGACTGGAAACCTGCCCCTTGGAAATTTACCTGGGGGTGCCAGTTGACAGTTGGCTGAGCATGAGCTGGCAGTATGCCCAGGTGGCCAGGAAGGCAAATGGCATCCTGACTTGTACCAGAAATAGTACCTGTGGCCAGCAGGACCAGGGCAGCGATTCTTCCCTTGTACTCAGCACTGGTGCGTCCACATCTCGAATCCTGTGTTCAGATTTGGGCCCCCTACTACATGAGGATGCTGAGGAGCTGGAGTGTGCACAGAGAAGGGCAGTGGAGCTGGTGAAGGATCTGAAACATAAGTCAGACAAGAAGTGTCTGAGGGAGCTGGGGATGTTTAGCCTGGAGAAAAGGAGTCTCAGGGGAGACATGGCTCCCTACAACTACCTGTATGGAGGCTGTAGAGAGGTGGGGTTCGGTCTCTTTCCCAGGTAAGAAGCAGTAAGAAAAGTGGAAATGGCCTAAAGTTGCACCAAAGGACATTTAGACTGCAAATTAGGAAAAATTTCTTCATGGAAAGGGTTGTAAAGCTGTGGAACAAACTGTCCAGGGAAGTGTTTGAGTCATTAGTGTTCAAAAGACATGTAGATGTGTCACCTAGGGACATGGTTTCGTGGTGGACTTGGCAGTGCTGGGTTAATGGTTGCGCTCTGTGACCATAAAGGTCTTTTCCAACCTAAACAATTTGATGATTCTATGAAAAGACTCAGTTTAGGGAAACTTCCTGGAAATTCAGAATACTCCCTTATCAGCTCCATTGCTGACATTTTCATTTATCTGTATTTAATTCCTTCACAAAAGCCTCCAATAAATCTGTGAGATAAAATCCCTTTATAAACGCCATCCTGGTTTTTCAAAATACAGAGGTCAGACTCACTCCTGCCCAGACATTCAACATTTGTGTTTTTAGTTCTCAGGGCAAGGAAGGGTTCTTTAATTCTATATTATTGACTCATATTCCATTTTTGATCTACAAGTACAATATTTTTCTGTAAAATTGGTATCTAAGTTCTCCATCCTTTTTTTGAGTAGATGCTTGTTACACCTTTGTCTGAGGTTGTTGACTGGCTTCTACCTGTTTTGGATCTGACAAGTCAAGGAGCAAATCTAGCTGAAAACAATTCTTCCAAAGGGGACCCTTTCACCCACCTGATCCCTTTCCAACCTGTTCCTAGTGACGCCTGATAATGGAAGTAGGAACACATCCTTATTTATCAGTTCCCTCTGGCAATTAGTTGGGTCTGCTCTCTCTCTGGTATGCTGTGTAGGAACAGGCTGTACCTTTGTGTTGCATAAAGACAGTTTGGGCATATCGATGTTTTTGCATTGATGGGACATGGGAAAGGTGATGAGTGCCTGTCTGTGTATCTGAGCAGGGTGTGGGTTTTTGCTGTGTGATTAAAACACTAAGTATTTATTATGGTGAGATAGATTATTTGAAGAATGTACAGCAAAAAAAACCACAAGAGGGAAGAAAGCAAAAAATTACTTGATTCTAACTCTCAGCAGTATGCAAAAGGTTAGGGAAGAAGACAGTCAAAATATAATGTCAGACCCTGATTCAAATCCCACTGAAGTCAATAAAACATTCCCTTTGGTTTCAATGGGCTCGGAACTTGATCATTAATAGCTGTCGTTCTGAGATTGCATTTAAACATCAATGTGTTTTGAATTTAACCAAAAAAAAAAAATTGGACAAGTACGGCAGCATATGAATTGTAGAATTTGATTAATACATGGAAAAGTCAATTTTTTGGGTCCAATCCTACTTCCTTTGGAGTCAGTGAGAGTCCTGCCATTGATTTCAGCTGTAGAAAAACCTCATTGCTTCCTAGAGGGAGCTTTCCATCTGAATCTCCAACAAGGAAATGCTCATTCACAAGCCATGTGATCTAATCCATGGCAGCTTTAGCAGAACACACTGACATCCCTAGAGTAGGATGAAGTCAGATCAGGGCTGTAAGATGAACCAAGGCCACATAAAGCCTTGCTTAAGTCAACATAAGGATATTATAGTTGAGATTTCACCACGGCCTTTCCATTGCAGTGGGAACTTGAAGCAAAGAGGGTTGAGAGAGAGTTGAAGCAGGGAGACCTGGTGATGCAGGGTTATGTAATAATCCAGCCTGCTAATCACAAAAGCATGGATAAGCATTTCAGCCTACATTGCAGCGGCAAGCATCTAATCTTGGAGATACTTTCTGGTTGGGTGCTTTATTCTCATTTTTCTTTCAGTGTTTTCCCTTTTTTCCTTCTTTTTTTTTTTATAATTTTTTTTTTTCAATTTTCACACAGCCTAGGGTGAGAGGAAATAAAAGAAATAAAAGAAGCTCCCTGCCAGAACAATCACGATAATGATTGCAAAGGATCATCAGTCTTCAGGACATGACCTGAGCACAACTGAGGGCTAGAAGGCCATTTTTCATCAGTCTCTTCCTTCCCTCCCTCCTAGTTTTTCACTGCAGAAAGGCAGGATAGCAAGTAAGCAGAGATGGTGTTTTTGATTATTAGACAAAAGATAAAATGTACAGGTCAGTCCTATTGGGTCAAAACCAAA
Organism: Serilophus lunatus; assembly: GCA_013399895.1. Lineage (NCBI taxonomy): Eukaryota > Metazoa > Chordata > Aves > Passeriformes > Eurylaimidae > Serilophus > Serilophus lunatus. The sequence continues at coordinate 629,042 of VXBA01000855.1, read as the reverse complement.
GGAAAAAGGAAAAAAGAATCACTGAGAAAAGGATTAAACTGGAATCTTCCAAATCCCTGCCTTGATTCACTTGTTCCTAGAAACAGAAAGAAGCCAACTAAGCTTGCAACTGCCTTTCCCAGATGGGAGATAGGGACTTTCCAAATTCTTCATCTGTCATCAGCAAGGGATAGAAAATGCTTGTCATCATCCCAAGGAGAAGAAGAGGGCAAACATTTGTCAGGGAGACGTTCTTTGTCTCATTTGTTAAGCACCTGAAGTGCAAAAAATTATAGGTCAAGCCTTGCTGTTATTTGTTGTCCTATTATAGAATTACTATAAGGTAATACTTCAGAGATTTTGTTTACAGGCAAACTGTAACCAGGCTACATAAACTCCCAAACCAGGGCCAGCAAATTTATTTAATAGACTTAGTTGATAGGCATCTTTTATTCCTAAAGGACAACAATGAAAAATCTGGCAAGGGTTGAGAGTGCACTGAATGCTGTATCAAAACCTATTTTAAACAGATGACAACAGAAACATTTAGATGCTATTTTCACAAACTGCATTAATCAAGCAAATCACATATATCTGTCCCATGAGGGCACTAACAACAATTCTTCAAAGTTGTAGCGTATTTGGGATCCTACAAGATCTTACCAGTACCGTGATAATTTAGAGGTCTTTTCCAACCTTAAAGATTCTATGATTCTATGATAAGAATGCTGCTCAAAAGGATTTAATATGCTATGAGGAAAAGAAATTAATTCAATAGTGGGAGAGTGGGAGATCAGAATGTGACCAGCAGGGTTATAAGGAACAGGGGACATTAAGGGGGCATGTCAAGCACCTGAACGTAATATTGAGCCCCTCCTAAGGGCTATGGTATATTTAAGACCTTGCCAGGGAGTAGGCATAAGTACCATGGAGCTTATGCAGATTGGCATATCCCTGTGTGGAATGCAGAAAGAAAAGACTCAAACTGGTGCTGGACAACAAGATCCAGGCACTTTTGTCACTCTTGAACCCACATACAAGATGTATTCACAATAAAGCAATTTACCCTGCTCATATATAACTGAATTCTATGGGTAAACAGAAACCTCACTAGACAACTCATCTGTAATGTTCTGATGGCTGGATTAAATAACTGTGAAATAGAACAGAAGATTGAATATACTTTTCTATTATCACACAGCTTTGCATTGGCTTATTCTTCAGAACCATAGGGAAAAAAAATTGCCTCATGTTCAAGACTTTACTTCTCCAGAAAACTGAATGACAGAGGGGAAGCAGTAACAGAAAAATAATCCTCAACAAAACCTCCAAACTGAACATGCTTTTTTCACCACATTCAGATTCTCCCAGAGGTGAGAACAGAACAAGGTCTTTGGCATCTTGAATGTACTGACAAGTTTTTGTCAGATTGCATATACATTTATTAAACCACACTTGGATTCTTCAGTGCACAATTTACTTGGCTAGTAATGCTTTCAAAATACATGGACCACTGAAATTATTGTACAAGGCTCTTTCAGAGAGGCTAAAATGCTTCACTGCATCTAAAAACACACATAGCAATCTGAGGCACAGTTGCCACAGGTATCAGAAATACCTGCAAAGATTTAATGCATGAAATAAGCTAAAACCCATTTCTACTTAAACGACTACAAAAAGACTATGATATATGGTAATTCGTTGTAAGTTCTCCAGCATCATCACATCAGAGCACATGTACTAACCTTATAAATTCTCCAATGGTGCAATTGTATTCCTATGTCTGCTCTAGCAAGTGTTGAACAGATGAAAACTTAGGAACTCTGCATTCAGACAGGCAGGTATTTTCCTGACTACCACTGTGTCACCTCCTTTCCTGATGAAGTCTTTTATATATCTTGACCTCAGTGTCTTGCTTAAGATCAGATCAAGTTTTCCTGTCATGTTGAATTGAATATGCCAATACAAGAGAATAAAAGGATATGGAGAGGACTGAAAAGAAAAAAGCAAATACTCTTACAAAAACACTCACTATAACCCATAACTAAGGAACAGGTAATTTCCAAAAGTTGTAAATAAAATTACTAGGTTATTTAGGGAGTTTATTGTACTTTTCAAATAATAAGATTGTTAATATAGTTTATGTAATGAAGTAGATGTCAGGAAATTCTCACTTTATCGCAAAACTCAGCCAAGTAATGCAAGAAAACTCAGGAGTTAACCCATATTCACTGGAAAAATGCAGCAAAAAGTTAGCAGCACCTCTTCTGAAGTTGCTTACTATAAGGGCAAAATCTGGCATTGAAAAACTCACTTTCCTGATGTGATTTTGAAGTCTGGTGTCCATCAGTAAAGCAATCTATGTTTTGTGCCTTATTATTTGTTATATGAATATGTTACTCTATTTCAAGTGAGAAAAAAATAAAAAGCACGGGCCCTAGGTATGCAATGTCAAGGAGACTTCTGGTTCCCTCACCTAGAAATTGCACAGCAGTTGAATGTCATAGGAGAAAGTGACATCTCCAACTAACACCGCTACTCCTCTGCAATAAATAATTTACACTTGATGATCAATTGAAAGCAGATCTTAATCAAGTGCAATATAGTTGCACTTATTGATCTGTAGATGTATTGGATCTGTAAAGACCAAATCCTTATTGATCTGTAGACATAACCTTTTTTCAAGGGACTTACTCTACATTAAATCAAATACCACATTAGATGCTTAGACCTTCTTTTTAGACTGGTGTGTGCTCTCCTGGCTCCAGAAACCTATTGCTAAAAATATTTATCCAGATTTAAAATAAAAATAAAAATATTTATCCAGAGTTTATCCAGATTTATAAGTAATGTGGATGGGGCAGCTGTTCTCCTAATGTCTGGGGCTAAGCAGACTTGTAAAGCCTGGCACAGGAAAAAGAAATTCCTTCAAACCACAGAGGTTACACTAGGAAGATCTAGGAAAGTATTGAGGTTCCACTACAACTTAAAATGTCTTATCCTACAGTCACACAGCTGGTGTCAGCCACACACCTTCAGTGCAGAAGCACCCACCAGCTCATGACTGCAATAGATACAACAACAGAGGCTGAACAAGTTCACAGAGGTTGTCCACAGTTTCTTTCAAATAGCTCCTATGTCCCACCATCAGTGAGTAGAGGACTAGTTGCTAGAAAGAGTTGCTCTGCCTTAACTTTCACAGAAATAAAAGGGGGAAAAGTTAAATTGCTGTGGGAATTTTAGAAATAATGATTCTATAATCATATTAAGAGGAAGAACGTATCACACATACAAAGACTTAATCCTTCAAAATGGCTAGTTCCGATTTTCTATGCCTCTTGGGAATCTTTATTGTATACTGTTTTGTGTGCAAATACATATTTAGGAAGCAAAAGAATAAAACTAAAATAGTTTGCTAGTAGTACAGGAACTACCAGTAGTTTCTAAAAATTCCTTTTCTTTTTTCATATTTCAGCTGAATTAAATTTTTTTATCTCTGGAAACTTCATTTCACAGTAACGCATTTCATTATGTTTAAGGGATTTTTCAAACATGAACCAAATCCAAATGTTTAAAAAAATTGATTAAATCTTAGATTCAGTGAGGATATTTTGTGATACAAAATATTTTTAACAAGAATTTTAACATTGAAATAGGGAACTTTTTGTTTGTTCAGTTAAATCGTGAGATTTATTTCACTTAAAGGGTTTAATTACTTCCTGTTCACTGATCTGCTCCAGTGTATTTGCAGAAGCTGATGTCACCTGGACCTTTGTACAAATTTACTTTTCAGCTTAGAGAGGTTGCTCATTATAAATAGGTTAAAGCAAATTCTAAATAAGCTATTTGTTGCCACTGCTAACACCAAGAATAAAGAAGAGAGCAAGAAGGATGCTAAGCAAAAAAAAATACCCTTCATGGTCCTGGTTTTCTTATCAAATACTGCCTGCAGCAGCTCAATTCAAATATTTAAATTATGTCAGCAATTGGACAGGTTTATTACACTTAAGATATTTCACCTGGTCCTAAAAATTTGAATAATATTCAGTGGAGAACACTTATTTTGTTGAATTTGATGTTTTCTTTTTTCTGAAATAGGCAAGAGGGATGGTTTAAGAGCTGCTCACTCTGCCTGAATATGAGGGAACTAAGGAGACTGGTTTTCTTTCTGATTTTTGTGACCACCACAGTCTTGCTTGTTCCCAATTTCTTTCCCAAAGACCTACTCACATAAGTTAAAACTGAAAATCTAACATCTATGCAAATAAGTTTACCAGCATATTAAAGGCAGTAAAATCACAAAAGCTAAAACAACTAAGTGTCCTATGATTTTCCTATTTGTGGCTCTGTACCTGCACCACAGATGCACATGTTCCGTGTCCCTGTGGCCCCAGACAGGTGCAGCAGCTCCATGACGGTCCTCACTGCAGAGCCCTCAATGTGCAGGTCTACAGCACCTTCTCCTACAGTATATCCCCAGCCTGTCCATGCTGATAAGCAAGCTTTTAAACTCAAATGTACGACACTAGTGAATCATTATAGCACTATGCGTTTTCTTCACTTACATTAATGGCTATGGAAGGTGTCAAGATAATAAAAAGCTACTATATGTCTATTGTGAAACTCCTGCTTTAATTAACATTTTTCTTTCTAACACTATGTCCCTTTGGGCAGAAATTCTGGGCTTGCATTTTCTACAAAAGACAGTTTCATTTTAAAATACCTTAAAAGAGAGGAAAATGCCAATAATCTGACCCAGAAAAAAAACATCATTTTTTTATTTGATATATGACACAGTCTAAAAGCCTTCTGCAAATGTTTACCAAAATTTCATCATGAGATTAGGATTCACTGCTATATAAAATGAAGTAATTGTAAGTAGGTTGCTTTTGTAACTTTTTATTTGCTCTCCCTGATGAATGCTCTTGAAAAAAAATCCTAAAGAAACAGATGCATATTTTTCAGTCAGGTGCAGCCAAGGTTTGACTGTATTATCAATACCAGTTGTGATGAAATCCAACAAACTTGAGTGGCATAAGTAAAAAATTTCTCTTATATTTTGTAAAACTAAATGAAGTCGCCAGAGTGGTGCCATTAAAAGCAACCAAGACATGGAGTCATTTAAACGGCTTCCCCTAGATTGCTAGGTTAAGCTCTGTTAAAATTAATCCTTTTTCATGCTGGCAGGTGTAACAAAGAAAACCTTTTTGTATGGAGTGCAAAGAGGGTATTTTACCCTCTCAAAGGAAAGCTGCTTGATATTTCCATGGAGAAAACAGCACAAGTGATTAACAATTTAGATTTCCCATTCCTAAGCTTTGTTTATATAAATATATGGGGGATCATTTCTGAATCTGTAAGAGGATTTTCTACAGTCCAATGTAAAGAACTTAAAACTGCCATAAATGAGATGTTAAAAAAAAAAAAACAGATTGCCTTGATAAATGCTGGTTATTGCAGATTGAGCTCCACTGTAGTAACACACAGAGCAGCTGACATTTAAAAAGAACCTGACTATAGCCCTAGCTCCCTAGGTAGGTTTTTTTCTTCTCTAAAATAATCTCAAGTCTGTGTATGGTTCCCACAAGAGAGGATCTCTGTAGTGTTGCTCAGCCCTTCCCGACTCATGGTTATGACCTACTTCAGGACAGCCTTTTACACACACATAAGTAGCAAGTGAGCATCTTCTTGAGCTGGATCCAATGATGGGCATGTCATTGCCGGGACAGAAAGGACTCCAGAGATCAGGTCTTTGACATAAACATGGAGACCAACATGAGCTTCACTCTCCTCCACTTCCCTGCTGACTTTCATCCCTCTTCTATGCAGGATTAATCCTTCATCAGAAGTTTTTCCCAACTACCATTTTCTTTCCCCAGCAGTGATTTCTGCAAAGGAATGGACCCACTTTCCTTTGATAAATAGTGCTGGGGTTTTTTTCCAAATGCTGAAACAAATGAAAATAGTAAGAAAAAGTAATTTCTGTTTTCATGCTGCTTTCTTGCTCCCTGAGGCTTTCCCCTCAGCACAGATGAGGGGATCAATATGCTTTGTCCTTAAACTATCGCCTTGTGAACCTGCGTCTTGACTGCTCTTCACAGGTCTCAGTGACAGCTCTCCCACCAGTGTCAAAGAGCAGGAACCCAGTCTCTGGCTGGCCCCATTTACAAAGAGGGCAGCCTTGGTGCTGCTTTCTTGGTTGACTGCAAGCTTTTTTGATTTTTTTAACCTTTTTTTTTTGCTTTGTCTGAATAAACAAATCCCTCAACTCCCATAATTCCCCCTCTTCATTGGTTAGCAAGGCTTGAACTGCCTCAACCACTCCTGCTAAGCATGGAACTTAATCATGCATGTTAGTAGATAATTTATATAACTGACCTCCCTCTCAGTTTCTGGCAAACTGCATAAAACGTATTTCTCACTCGATGATAATTACGCTTGTTAATATAATTTCTCTCTGGCCCAAAGAATGCAAGTTAAAGACAGGACAACAGAGGATTTAAAGAACAAAAGCAATAGCCAGGTTCATAACCCAAAAAGGAACAGCCCCTTGGTCATAAAATCCCATTATGTGCTATAGAATAATCATGCACTAACTCTCTACCCTCTTCCACATAGGAAACCACGTTTGAAAGTACAAGGAAAGACATACCTACAAAAACTAACCTTCTATTCCGTGTCCTTGTCATTAACATATCATCTGCAGGAGTCATGCAAGATGTGCAGGGTGACTTCTTCAACAGCAGAAACGGATTAGCTTTGGACTTCTACCCCTATCGCTGACCAGTGATTTCCCACATACTGATCTCTTGACTAGAGAGGAATTTATGCTGGGCATGGACACAACTTCTGAAAACTGTAATGAAAGAAAATACAAACTCAATCTGTAGAGACCCTGGGACTCCTCCGTGTACCCGAGAATGTCAGGACCATCATCACATAAAATCCACAAATACAGGTAATCAAAATGTCTCTGTTCTATTCATATCTGTTGAATTCAGAACAAGTATAAAACTTTGAATTAAATTTCTAGACTTTGGAAAGTTTACCCTTTACACAGAGATGAACAAGTAATAAAGCTGGAAGGAAACAATACATTTTTAAAGCTGACTGAGACTCAGAACATCGGGTTAGGACTGTTCAAAATGCGCTCACTGCCACATCATTTTGACAGTACAGCAGTGTCTCAGCAGGTTGTAATGCAACTCCTTGGTATTTCTAAGTGCACTGGGCCTCTAGGATCACTCTCTGGGAAGAGACGTCAAGGTTGTTATTAGAAAGTTGTTTACATTTAATTAAAACGGTCAACTTATCTGAGCTTCTATAAGGTTAATAAGCCCATCAAATTTCTAGAGGGATTATAATTAGAACATATATGTTCCAGTAACTTTCCTCTGTTTCTGCAAGATTTCTATAAAATATTTAAGTCCATCAAATATTGAACATGCACACTTAATGATCTAAACTTTTATTTCAGAATGAGGTTTTTGAGTTTGAGAAGTTTATCTGTAAATACTTATACTCAAAAGAAAGCTTGGCAGAGGCACTGTTTAACTAGAGGAGCTTGTGAAAATCTGATGACCTTTAATTTGGCCTGTCTAGTTTACAGAAAGACTTTGCAGCCTTTACAGGTTTAACCTCTTCAACAACTTCAGGTCCTTGAATCCTACACTTTTTATGCCTAGAGGCGTACGTGTTTGTGATCCCGCACAATTTCTAGGTCACTTATTAGCCTGTATTTCAGTAAGAACAGCAATAATGTTTCTACACTCGTGGGCTATCTCCTCTGCTGTAGTCACTGTGGACCCACTGCCTGGCACCCACCTTGGTCCATAAGTATGCTCTTATGAAGTGCTGCCTAAACTGACAATCCAAGCATGCTGACCAGGTGCATCCTTACTCAAGGTTTGACCTGGAGATGCCCTGGTCCTCCAGCTGAAAGTTGCTGTGAGAAGGACACACTGGTAAACAAGCTGGAGTGAAGCTGGTCCTAACTAGACGCCAAGTGGATCAGGTCCCCGGGGCATGGCAGAGAGTACACCGGCTTCTTGGCCCCGAGACAACCTGTGCTATTTTCCACCAAGTAGCACTTGCTGATGATATCGGCAAGGCAAGGCCCACAGCCAACTCATGCATTATGTTGTTGATGTTACAGAATCAAATTTTATAGGAGAAGGCAGCTGGAAGAGGCCTCAAGAGAAATCTAGCTCACCTCTCTGTCCAAACACAAGATCAGCAATGCTTGCGTCATTTTGACAGATGCTCACCTAACTTGTTTGTAAAGCCTTCCAGTACCAAAGGCTCCCTAAGCTCCCCAGCAATTGACTATTCTTACCAAAGTCTTTTTTTTTCTAATGACTAACCTGTCTTTACAATTCGAGTGTATTACTTTGTCTTATGAAAGATAAACAGTTTATTTGCTCCCTTTTATGTATTTAAAGGTTGCTTTGTCTTCTCTCAGTCTTCCACAGACAAACCATTCATTCATTTTTCACATTCATATTATGGTTTCTGTGTCTGTAACCATTCTGCCTGGTCTCCTCTGGTCCCTCCAATCTGCAATTACAGGTTTCCAGTCAAAGTGGTGCACAGCTCACAGTAGTTTCATCACAAATACACTTCTGTAGTTTACTTATAAGAAAACACCCACATCAACAGACACAATGAATATAATTTCCCTCTTGTTCAAAAGGTGTATTCACAGAATCACAGAATATGCTGAGTTGGAAGGGACATACATGGATCATCGAGACCAACTCGTGGCCCCGCAGAGGACCATTCCCAAGAGTCATGCCATGTGCCCAGGAGTATCATCCAAGTGTTTCTTGTTCTGTTACGGGAAGAAGTCAGACATATTTGATATGATTTGTTGGTGATAAGTCTGGGGTCTTTGCTTGCTTTCGTGTGCTTTTGTATCATCTCCTTAACTTTTTGTTCTAGTATTTTCTGAAGAAATGAAGTTAAGCTGTACCCTCTCTATTACCCTTTTCCTTCTCTAAATGTATACATTGTGTTTCCTTTTCCCGGCCATCTAGTACTATTCGCACCATCTATAAATTATCAAAAGTATCCATAAGCTGTCCCTATTTAAGTATTCTCCAGATTTTACTTACTGGAAGATGAGGTCTTGCCCTTGTGTCACTGGGATTACTTACAGCAACACCGACCAAGCTGGCACTTTTCGTGAAGAAGTGGCTTACTGCCAGGGAGCGGTAAGCACTGTAATATTTGCAACTTCATCTGCTAATAACTTTCCTCTCTGGTGTAACAAGACAGAAGTTCTTGCCCACATCTTACTGTACTCATCATCTGAGGTCCATCAGATCACTGTTACTGTTCATCAAGAGAAGCCTTTCATTTTTTAGTCTTCACAAATTATGGGTTATATTCTTTTCTTCTGTTTAAAAATTACTCCCTGTACTATACTTGCTGTCTGAGCCTGATACCTCAGATATAGAAATTGCCCAAAATGCTTCCATACAAGTCAAAAATTTTAAATAAAGGAAATCAATTTAATTTGTCCTCTTTTTCTTCTGACATTCTTCGTAATTGTGGCACCTTTGGCTGAAAAATATAGGATTAGATCTGGTTGTCAGGATTCATATGTTATAACCAGAATCATCATGAGGAGAAACCGTATTTCTGCTCCAGCCCAGCAAGGGCAATGTATCAGATAAACTGAGTGTTCAGACACATATATCAGCTGCATATAGCCTCTTGACATGTGTTGCAGTGCTGACTGTTTTTTGAGAGATACAGAAATCCAACAAAACAAGAAATAGTGTGTCCAATTAGCTTTCTATGTGAGACATGGGACTCATCCTACCACAGAGGACAGCCGGCAGCATAAGAGTCACAGCCCTGCAGAGCCTGCTGATTTCTGCAGCAATCCTGGTAGGGCCTTCTCTGGAGGCATGGATCCTACTGCTGTGTGGTCTGCACAACAGGTCCAGGTAGGAGACTGTGGGGGACAGAGACCTCTCAGCTGGACTTCACTTTACCTTGCATTTTGGGGCATCAGAAAAGATCTGTGATACTCCTTATAATTATCTCCTGCATAAGTCTTCTAAGTCTGTGAAATTTCATCTTTAAGTTCCCTTCTTTCAATGCAATAAGGGACATTTTTTCCCTCCTCAGTGTATTTTCAGGCCACTCCGAAGGATAAACCTATCATGTTTCTGACCCACTAGAAAAGCTGCTTTAGTGTTGCAGGAAATGTAATCTGTATGACCGACATGAAAGTGTTATAAGATGTGAGCTGCAGAGATTTTGGAAGGTTGTGTCTGAGCCACAACATCCATTCTTCATAGCTAGGCTTTGCAAGCTAATATCCTCTTAGCCTAATTTAAAATCATTAATTAAAACTGAGTTGAAACCAATGTGTAATGTAATAAGGACAAGAGGTCCCATGCCAAAAAGAAGAGGAAGTTTTGAGAGATGTCCATGTATTTATATTTACTCTGTTTTTCTTGAAACAGAATTTATTGTACAACATGACCCTAATTTAGTAAAGTCCTCAGATTTGTGCAGTTTACATACACATTCTGATGGAAAATTAGTAATTACTATGAGAAAACTAGGAACCAGGCGGCTAGCAGGTTTTTTTTGAGGAAATTATAAACACAATCCCTCTATTTCTTGGTCCTCCAAGGCACTGGGGATATCACATCAACGCAGTAAGGAAAATCTGTTGAAATCAGTTGGAAATCCTGACTAGCACAATATGAGCTGTTGCTGCAGTGTAAGAAGTTCTTCATCTCAGCAAGTGATATGCTACAACAGGTTTTGTGAAGCGAATTCATTTTCTCTCCCGTGCATGCTGGGGTGGAGGCAGGGAGGAGGATGGGGAGCGGGAAGTAGAAAAGATGGTACAATGGTGGGGTAAAGAAGTTAAGATTTATTTTTTTATTAAATCTTTGCTAGTTTTTGATTGGTGTAAAAAATAGTTAAGTTCCCTAATTAAATTATAATTCCAATCTTAAACAATAAAAAGAAATCCTGTAATAATCTATGTGCAGTGCCTGACAGCTGGGCCGTCTGATCCTTGCAGTCTGCTTACAAATTGGTATTAGTGGCACTAATAAAGCTGATTAATGTTGTGACTAGAGACCCACTAACCTGACACTGCCAGCTGGGTGCACAAAGGCTGTCAATCTACATGGCAGCTGTTAAACTATGAGCGCCGTAGCCTTTAATTTACATTTCAGCAACCTCCACACTGTAATGCATTTTAATGGGCACGAATAAAAACCACTGGTGACGTGCAGGAATTTCACAGGATATTGGTGTGTACACATTATATTAGTAAAATACCACTTATCAAAAGACCAGAGATAAAGCCAATTCTTTCCTCAGTTACTTTTCTTGAGACCTGCAGCAACTCTGTCATAAGCGATTCAATTACTGCAAATTGCCATCAGTATGGCTGAAGGCACATTTTCTGTCAGTTTACCCATCCTTAAGAGTTATGATAGCTCACTAATTTCCATTGATACAAATAGCCATGAAGATACTATCTGCATCTTAATGGCATTTTCCCACAACTGTTTTGCTTGCAAGTACTTTGGAGGGTCCTAGAGCAGGTCCTGTCCATCATTCAGTGGTTTTTAGCAATCACCCTTCTGACACTTTTTGGAGAGCCCATGGCTGGACCAGAAACCCAAGCAACTCATTCCCTTAACCATGTTATTTTCTGATGAGAGGATTGCTGCATTGCCTGTGCTCTAACTGTATTCTGTGTAAACTATATGTAAACAGAGGTTTATAAGCTTTTAAGACTATCAATCCAGGACCTTCTATAAATATTCAGTCCAGCTGATCCACTTACTATCTAAGTGCAAAGAATTTACATTGATGATACGTGAATTGCAGCAATAAAACAAAAAAAGTGAGGATGCACAAAAGTTTCAAGGGTAGTCCATAGAAAATATAGTCTACTTTCTTTGGCACTAGTAAGAGCATAGTTTATTCTGGTAAGTAGTTTCCTGCTTGATAAACTATATAACATTTGCAGAAATTATGGTCAGCATTTCCTTAAAGCAGATATCTTGGTGGTATTTTTTTAATTATTATTTTTAATTCTTTAATTATTGACTACTTTTTTAAAAAATGCCCAAGAAATGGCCTTTCATTTTCTCATTGTATTGTCCTGACAACTTTCAAAGTCTAAATATTTTTTTGTTGTTATTTTCGTTTGTTTGTTGGGGTTTTTTTAGTGGGGGATATGTGGGAAGTAAATGACAGAGGAGAACATGATGGGGAAGAGAAAAGGATACAGTCCCAGAGTGTTGATGCTACTCATTCTAAAAAACATATTATAAATATGATGGCATCAATAATTCTCAAATAAATATTACAGTCTGAAATAGACTATGACTAAAACCCAAATATGTCCCTCTGAGAAAATTAATCTACTGTTACTGAGTCTTTGCTTTCAAGAATATTTTTCCTTCTCTCTCAATTCCTAGAGAGCAGGGGAGTATGTACATATTTCTGACAAAAAAAAAAATCAGAATTAAGCAACTTGTAAAAAAAGCTTATGCTCAAATTAATTGGGTGAACTAAGATTTAAACCCAAGTCTATTAGCTCTTGTTCCTGGTTTTATTGTAACCTGACAAATCTTCTGTTCTCAGCAAAGCACAGTATTGGTTTTTTATGCAGCCTTTTGAAGACACAAAGAACAGAGAATTAAGGACTTGGTGAGAGTTGGGTTAGCATTTGTCTGTGTAGCCCAGGTCATGCATCTTGGTTTGCTGGGCATGGCTGTTGCTTCTGACTCACACAGTATCAAGTTTAAAGGCAAGTAAAGACACAATGAAAGAAACAGTGTTTGTATGCTACTTTTGAGTACAAAAATGAAGGTACCTTCTTGTCACATCACCAGTCAGCTCTTGTGCCTTTTGTCTTTTCTTTTGTCTTTTTTTCTTTTCTTTGCTTTTTGTCATTTCACAGAAAATACTGTGGAGAGGGAATCTGATGACTAGCCATGATATCTTGCTGATATAAAAATATTTTCTTATCTAGTATAATATTAATAAAAATTAGACAGAAAAATCTACCAGAAACTGTATTGTACAGTCAGCAGAATAAGGCAAATTGTACCCAACTAGCAGGGTGAGTTTCATTAATATACAAGTTGCAAGGTCTTGTAGCTCTATTTGGGTTTCTGTCACTGGGAAATCTAGTGTACCTCATGTTCTCAGGAATCATCTCTCAATGATTTTGGCCAAAACATTGCAATACTGAGCTGCCCACAGCTGTCTTCCCACAGGGACCAAACCTTTCTATAAGTTCAGCTCTGATTACCAGGACAGTATCATATGGAAAAGCAAAGCTACTATACAAGTCCAAGATTGCCCTTTCCCTTTTGCAAACTAAAACAGGAGTAAGATGACAAATAACACATGTTATAACTACTGCAGTGTCAATAAGTCCCAAAATTTTTTTACATCTTCTTGGGAGGGGGAAGGGAGGACATACGCAATAAAATCTGTTAACACAGTTAAAATGAAAGGCCAGAAAACATCCAAGACTAACATCTCAAACAGGATCTATTAGAAGTGGAGAAAACCATGAAATCACCCACTTATTTTTCTAACTTCCATCAGAAAGCAGGATTCATAGGATTGTATAAATGCCAAGATAGATTAGATACAATAGATAGAACCAATTGTTTGTTCAGGCTGAGCTACCAATATGCCAGTCAAATGCATATGTAGTCCTATATGGACTACATGCAGAGATGTAAATGTTTAACTTGAGTAGATTGGGGCTGATGACATCCTTAGCCAGCAATCTTTACATGACATTTCCTTTCCCTTTTCCCTGTTTCATAAGATCTTATTAGATAGAATTAGTAAGAAACAATCTCTCTCTGCCTGTTTTTAGTATAGCAAGAACAAAAGTAAAGTTGTGCTTTTTAATAAAAAAAATAAATGGAGTTACTTTACGTCATCTCTAACAGTTAATAGAAGCACTAACTACTGAAATGAAGAACTGCAGTATGGTCTAGAAAGCTTCTTTAAGAAGTGCCTTTTGCAGGTGAACAGAAACTTTTAAGTGGGCACTGACTCTTGAATTAGAACTTAAAGCAGTAAGCTTCACCTTATCAAATCAAACTGTGTTCTGCTTTTAATGGAAACATCTTGTCTTCACATACCCACTCAAAGGTTTCACTGAGAAAAGAGCTTACATACAATATTTCTCCTTCCCCAGTTTAATTTTCATGAGTTCCTACTGATAGGGGTCAAGTGAAATAACATTTCATAAGCAGAAGTTTATGACTAGGTTTTCTTGCCAGAACAGAATGGCATCTGTTCCCATGCATGTTTAATTTAAATATTTTTCATGAATGTGGGATGATGGTATAAATATTTGAAATCATCAATATAGTAGACTGCACTATAGCATGGAAAGGCTGCTGCACAGCTGCTGTTAAATTATAGATTTCTTATGCAATGAATACATTTAACTTGTCTTTTGAAGAATTAAAAAATTATGTCTTCTGTCTAAAATACTTTGTCAGATCTTTAAGAGATGTTCTTCATATGACCTACAGCTTCCAGACAACTGAAAGCATAACTCGGTGACCCCATCATGAATGACACTTACATAGGCTGAACTGATGGAGCCAGGGCAAGAGCACACTGCACATGGGTGATGGGTGAGTTTCTTCTCTGTCATCTTTAGTCTCTCCTTCCTCCACTCATTAACTTGTTCTCACCAAAAATAGCTCCCATTTCCCATATCTTGGTCTGTGATCTGATTTTCCAGTTTACATTCTAGAGAACACTCATCTCCTCGGTGTTGACTTGGAAAAAAAAAAACTAAACCAACCAAACACCACTACTAATGAAAGACTATTTTTACCTTTGTCTCCATCCCAGGAACATGATGATGTGCCAGTTTGCATCACCTGTAAAAATTTTGACTGCCAAGCCTCTGAGGCAGTTGAGACTCTCCCTTACATACAAGTCACTTAAAACAGCCTTGAGAAGTTTTTGTTGAGAGTTACATGGCGTTGTTTGTGCTGCTGTCTGGAACCCAGGATGATTTATAGCAAAACAAAAATTGGAAATTTTCACAAGGCAACAGATAGAAAAATAAATATTTTGTCAGAAAAATAAACATTTTGTTATGGTCCAACTCACTAGATATCCCTTAAAAATAATTTAAAAATCACTTTCTTTTTAAAACATTTCTTGCGGAAAAAAAATCTTATCATCACAGGATTTATGTTTATATGCTCTTACTGTGACCTAAAAATTAACTCCTTAACATAGTGATATCTTTGGAGACTCGGCATTACAAAGTCTGATCTTAGACTTTTAAAGTGTTAAAGCTAATTACAAGTTGTATCATTTTACTGTGCTATTCACTTTGGTGATTACTTATTAACACAAACTGCATAAGTGCCATAGCAATGAGGAAGGCAAGACATGTAGTGAAATATTACATGTGGTGGCATAAAGCTTTATTGGCATGAGTTAGGAGTGGATGCATTACTCATGAATGGCGAAGCCAGCAGTAAATTAAGAAGGTGGCCCCAAGTGAGTATTAGTCACCTAAATACAACCATATGCCACCAGATTTTGCATTATGTTTTCACAGAAATGTTATTTCTAAAATTTGAAGAGAATTTTTAAATGGACTCCAGCTTCAGAGCCTCACAAATGAAGACCTAAGAACCAACACGTGTGCAACCCACCTCATCCCTTCCAACCTTTAAATCATTAATGAGCTCACCTATAAATCAAGACGTTTATCGCAAACGTGGCTGTTTTACCAACCATTTCTGGAGAGTAGGAACAGCCTGTATTGAATGCCATGAAGTCACCCTGCTTGCTTCTCTTTGCAAAGCTTAGATCACAAACCACTTCCCACCTACTGAGGGGAGGCTTGTGTGGCAGGAGCTTCTGAAAAACAGTATGAAAACTGCTGATCTTGATACAGTGCCTCATGCCTGCAAACTAAAAGCTACATCTTTGACAAAGTAGCAGAATTCAGGGAGTAACTATGAATATTATCCATCTTGCAAAAGATAAGCTTGTAAGATGCTGGTATGGGCCATATATAGCATAATATAAGAGCTGTCAGTTTACTACCGTTTGCTCAGAGCAGCTTTTGAGCCACAACAGCAATATAGAGCGAGCTCTATGCTGCCTTAGCTGTGTTATTTTAACAGCAATTCAATTTGCTGGGTACATCGGGTCACATTTTGGTTTCTTGTGTGTGATCTGCAGAGTAAGCAAACACATAAGCACCATCACTGCAAGGACTGCACATTGGGGTAGTGCACAGCACAGCCAGAGGAATTGCTGGGCAGTTTGCCGTGGCTTTGGCTGCCTTCTGCCATATCTCATGCTGCCATACCTTAATCCATAGCTCTATGGGCATTTTTTTGTATTCAGTGACAGTTTCTACAGCCCTTTATGTGAAAAAGGGATTGCCATACAGGTCCTGAGTATGCAGCCGCACGTATCTGAGCTGTCTTTTGCCCAGAGGGTAGGAAGTTTGAAGTCAGCGCAAGGAAGCTTGAAAGAACCAGGCAAGGCAGGTAGTTGATGCATAAGCAGAGCCTAGGAGAGCCTAAGAAGCAATGAAAGCCAGCAGCTGAGCAGGGTTTGGTGTATTTTACACTTTACATCTGCAGCTCTTAGAAATTGTAAAGCTATTAATTACACCCATGTCTTTGCTGATAAATGCACACACAATAACAACTGTTTACAGACCAAAACAAAAGATTAGATCACTTTCCAATAGGGTTACTTTTTCAACTAAAATAGAGGGGGTTTGCAAGCCAGCCTTTCCCTCTACTTCATGGTTATTTCTATACATACTTCTACAATTCCAAACTAAAGCATTCTCAAACGGTGAGGGGAAAAAAAGGAAAAGAAAGAAAGGATGGAGCCCTCAGAAAACTGGCAAAGAGCTATTTTGTAAGGAGGGAACCAACGAAAACATTGGCATAAGGCACAGTTGGAGGGTGTCAAATCCGATGTGGCAGCCCTTTCTTGTGCTGCTATGTGGAATTTGCTTCAAAAGATCAGCAAAATGAAACTCTTCATACCTGAACTAATACAGATTCATGTAAATTTGAGCTCTGATCTTATGGAGCCAGTCACATTGCTAGGGGCTCAAAAGGAGTTGCCTTTGTTTGTTTTTGAAGTCTATGTGAAACCGGATCTCACATACTAATATCTTGATCCAAACAATATAATAGAATCTTTTTTTATTCTCCTCACCCTCTGAACACAGCTTTCCTCCAGTTAGATTTCATTTTTGTCTCCTTCTGGAGAAAGTAAAAGGGGTAAAAATAGTTTTCCTTTTGGTGAAATGTTTGCCTCCACAAAACATTCAAGAGTAAGATGGGGTGTAGTGTAGGGAAAAGTAAATAAATATATAAGTTTTGCATTAAAGGTTGCAATGCAGAACTGCAAATGAAGGATTGCAAATAGTGGTAGGATCTGTATCATTGCTAACTAAAGCAGCAGAACTGTTTAAATATGCAAGACCACAGGTAACATGAATAAAAAGTTGAGGACTCAACTTCTTTCACATCATTTATGGAAAATGAACCTATTTATTTTTCAGAGGACATACAAATCCATCCTGTACACTGACTTTTAATTGTTTTGCCACATATAATGTAAGGTAATAACCACGCTGGAAAGAGGACTCAGATTTAACTTGTTCTCTCTTTCCTACCTGTTTCTCCAAAGAAATGTACTTGGAGTGAGCTCCACTGTTCAAATTAGCCAAATGCATTGATTTCCCTGAAATTTAGATAAGGTATTTAACTGATCTCAGAATTAGGGCGCTTTGTAAGTTTTGTGCACGTTGTTCACAACTGTGAACTGCTACAACTATTTGTGTAGCAAATACAACTGGAAGAGATTTGCAGCTTCATCATTCTCCAGTCAGCCAACAGATTTTGGAAGTTTAACAAATTGAAATCCAAAGTCCAGAGTTTTGGATAATTATTCACCAAGACTTAAAACCATCTGCATATTTTTAAATTGAATTTCTTTTTTTTTTTTTAATAACTGAATAAACCAAAACAATTTTTTAAAAGATTTATTGAGATGCTCTTAGTGATTTCAGCTGAATTTACGAATCAGCTCCCATTCCTAATACATCTGCATAAACCCTTTTCTTTCTATTATTGTCCTAACAGGAAAAAACACACAAAAGCACAATCCAAAAAGAGAAAAATATTCTGTTGAACACAATAGTCAAGGTTAAAACATGTGTCTTTTACAAACCTGACCAGCAGCAAAATCCACCCTAACTGCCTTGTAAAATAAACAACTATAACTACAAATGAACTTTTGTTGCATTTAAGCAAATAAAAGTTTAAAGGCACTAAAATCTTTGTAAGAATAGCTATAAAAGCAATTATCCTTAGATCATTTCTACTGTAAAGTTTGACTTGAGCAGAACTTTATATATGCCATACAGTTATCATCCTTATAAATCAGTGCTCACCCCATAGACCAGGACTCGGTAGGTGCTCACCCCCTTTATTGGTAAAGTTTCTGGCATGTTCAAGAATGCAAGATCTGAGGGTTAATATGGCCCTAAAATGCCACATTCACCACACACAGTCCTTGCAAAGAGGAAAGGGGTTGAAAATCAATAAATGGGGCACAGCCCAGCTGAGGGTATGACTTGACCCCTTGGTAAGTTCATTTCCCACAATGTGACTGGAGAGGTCATCAGACACAGCACAGCTTGAAGTTCAGACTGCCTCTTCCCAGGCATCACTGAGCCGTGCTCAGGCAGATGCTCAGTCCACTTCTTGATATCAGGCCTCCAGCCAAAAACTTGTGAAGTCAGTTGGAGAATTTCCATGTTCCTTGAGTGATATTGGAAAAGACCCAGTCGAATGTAAGTAATGATGTTTTAAATATACGGTGCTACAGGAAGTAGAAAGATTGAGTATTTTTTCTAGTTTGAAGTATTTGTTTGGTGTGGTTTGGGGTTCTTTTCCTTTCTTCTCTTGGTCAATCAATTTAAAGCCAGCAAGAAAAGTGATTGATCACCATATTATAGCTTTGCCCTAGGATATGTGAGAATCATCACCCTAAACATCTCAGGTAACATACATGGGAATTACACCTCCCTTAGTCTGGAGAAAACTGGGACTTGGCCCATTTATTTCAATTCTTATTTTCGCTCAACCACCAAACTTACAGTTCTTAAGAGCTACTTTTAAAATGTTCAAAATTCCTAAGAGAAACTTTGAGGTGTTCAGGAAATCTATCTTAATAAGTACTTTGTAACAAGTGAGAACATGGCAGTAATCTACAAGAAATATTCTCTAAAATGAAACAGGATTTGAGGTGTTTTGGAGAGCTAGGCATTTTCTGTTACAAAGCATCATGCAACACTGAACCATAGAATATTTGATGAGATTGTTTAAAGGATGACCTCACCCCTGTGCTAAAGCACAGAATAAATTCCAATGGGTTTGAGGGTTTTTTAAAATCTTTTTGATTTGCTGATCCCTATGTAGCAAACATTAGCCTACTGATTATCAACTTGCTTTTCTCCCGGATTTTCAACACCCCTATGAGCTAGTCTGCAGATTGTTGTGGATCGTTGTGGTCTGCCACTGAATTTATGCCATTTTCATTCTACTCTGGCAAATATGCATTTTGGCAATTATTTCTACACATGTTGAGAGACTCAGGCCTAAAAATTCTAGATTTAAAAACAACAACAACAAAGAATCAGATTGAAAGGAAAAGCAAAATATTGTTATATTTCTGTTTTCTTATTAAGTTATATTTTGGCAATCCTTGGGGAAATTAAAGCTTTGGAAACATTCCATGTGGCAACAATTTTTCCAAGAGTGAAGAATTGCAGGGAATACACAGACATCATTTAATGATTAACAGGCAATGATCTTGCGGATAGGAATGAGAAACAGAAGGAAAATCTGTATATTAGGATCACAGAGAATGGAAATTGGAGTCAGCAGACAACTTTCCCTGGACTGATCTAGTCACTACAACAAATATGGTTCTTAACAGCTTAGCTAGTACCTTAACAAGGCTCCTTTAACGAGGTTTCTTATTTGTTGTCTTCTTGTCTCTGGTCATGGGATAGACTCAAGGTAATGAGAAGCAACTATTTCCATCCCATATAAAGAGCTCAGAAAGTAGCCAACTGCTTCTGGATGCACAAGTTGTAATATTAAATTCATGTTTAGAAGACATGATACACCTCCCTCTCTCTCTCCCCCCTCCCCATAATGTCATAGGGGACAAGTAGGAGGTATGGTCACTGTAAGCTGTATATTTTAGAGTTGAGTCCACATCTGATGTGATTTCAAAGGCAGGTCATGGCATAGGATCTCGTAGGCTATTACAAGAACCATAAGCAGGTTGTTACTCTTGTCATAAATTCTCCTCGTGTCATAAGTGCCCATTAAGCTTACACTACAATCGCTGGTCCCAGAGAGACCGACTTCGTTAAAACCAAGTAACCACAAGCATAAAACTCACGAATCCCTCTGCAGCAAAGGAACCATTATGATTACTGTTCCTAGAGAGCTGCCCATTTTTCATTCAGCATCAAACCTTGAGAAAAGGCCAGGGAATAAAAATAACTTTATTAAGCATATTTTAAAAATACTTGTACTTAGAAAAGAAAAACCTTCTAACTCTAGATGAGAAAAAGAAGAAATGGAGTTCATAACTGTTCCAAATTTATGGCCGCATTAATTGAGGTCATTGCTAACCTGAAACAACTGCTAATGTGAGCTCTAGAAATCAATATCTAACATCTCTAAGAATGCTTGCACAGAAGCTAACAGCATCCATTGGTTAAGAAACTTCATTTTTAGATATATATATAAAAGAACAATTTGAGTCTAGCAACTTGAGAATGGGGGAGGTAGGAGAGAAAACCCAAACAGAAATATGTGCATTTCCTATTGAATGTTTTGGCTTGGGATTTTTCCAATGAAACTTACAGGCTTTCCAGGAAAGTAGCAGCTCTCTGAATTTTTTTTCTTTTAGTTAAAAAAAAAGGAAAAATAAAATCTATCAAAGCTTTTGAAGAGAATTTCTTTTTTTCTTTCCTGTCAGCCCTAGTCAGAGTGATGTTTGCAGTTTATTGGCCAATGCTGATCTATAAGAAGCTGAAGATTAACAAACTCATGTAGTTCAGTTACCCACATCATATTTCTTAATGGACAGGGAAATAGAACTTGTGAAATACCACGGTGGAGGAAAATGCTATCATTATTAGAAAAGGAAAAAGAGGCTACTCTATCATACCTTAGGCAATCTAAAATTTCACACCTGACTCTTGAGTAAGAGCCAAGAGCTTAGATTCAGCACAGAAGCTTGCTCAAGACCCCTTTACCCAGTCAAGCTGGTTTTGCTCCACCAGACTTTCATCATAAATGGAACCAAGCCAGAGTAAAAGGCTCAACAACAATAATAATAATAGCAGTAAAAATAATAATAAAATTATTCCCCAAGGAGACTCTATTTATCTGTTTTACAGCAAAACAAAGGTCCATGAAGCACCAAGTTTATCCAGAGAAGTAGAAGGATAATTGTAAAGAAACAATCAACACCTACTGCTCCATTGATCATTTCTGTATTACTCTGCTTCCAGTGCAGATTAGATAATAGGAAATCAGCTTCTATTTGTGAAAACTTCTGATCTTATCAAGACCTTACCAGCATAAACCTTTTTTCTCCTACAATAGTTTAAGAAATAGTTCTATGTACACTTCATGAGTACCTTGATACTAGAGTTACTCCTTGCCTAGCCAACTGGGAATTGCACGGAGCAGCCCCACGACCCCAGCCCTATTCTACTTCATAGCTGGGGTTTAAGGGACAAGTCTAAGAGCCATCTAGGCTCAGAGCTTCTAGGCTTGTGTGGCACCACACAACTGGGACTAACGCAAACATTTCTGTATAAAGAAATTTTGTCCAAGTGGGGACATTTCCTGAGGATGGCTTTAATGGGACTTTGAGCAGAGAGAGGGGAAGGTCCAATGCTCTCTGCATTGTCACTGCATGACAAAGGTGATCCAAATTCAAGTCCTTGCCCTGATCTGCCCAGGTGGGCACCTGTACACCTGTGCAACATCTTACCCTTGTCCTGCAGTTCATGAAAGAACCTGCTGTAACCTCTTTCTCAGGTCATCAGTGTCTTAATTTAACACAGTTTTCCTTTCCTATTTTGAAAGGCTACAACCCTGGAGGTTCAAATTTTGCCATAGGACTGTCTTCTAGGAGTTCCATGAATAAGTTAAGTAACTATTAGCCTTTTCCATGCAATCCAGTGGATACGTATCCAAACAAGATGACTCTAGGCATGAATTCTTAACATCACTTGCAAAATATGAGAACTAAACGGAAGCAATGCACATAGCAATATTTGTGCAGCCGATGCACTGAACTTTTCACTAAAGGTGCTCTGTAAACTTACTATGGCATCCTTTGGGTATGTACAGACACTGAAAATTTCAGTCAGGACCACCTCTAACAGGCAACACTTTGTCTCAAGCAATCACTTCTGGTTTTCAACGTAATTTAGTTCAATCCTGAAGACCACCAGAAAGATTTTTCACAGGCCTAATTGGCAGACACTTAATTCCCAGTTATTTTTAATAGGAATGAGCTGTTTGACATTTTTATCTTTGAAAATTTCCC
Organism: Serilophus lunatus; assembly: GCA_013399895.1. Classification (NCBI taxonomy): domain Eukaryota; kingdom Metazoa; phylum Chordata; class Aves; order Passeriformes; family Eurylaimidae; genus Serilophus; species Serilophus lunatus. The sequence continues at coordinate 606,380 of VXBA01000855.1, read as the reverse complement.
ATCATCTCCTTTCTAATAAGGGAAACATTTTTGTTAATCCTTTACAAAAATAATGAAGAAACACTAACTGTACTCATTTCTCATACAAGCACGTACATACATGGGCTGAGGTCTTAAAGCATAAAACACAGATTTATATATGAGGGTGCACAAGGAACAGCAGTAGGGATGACATAGTATGGAACAATAGCAAAAGCAAATGCTCCTGAAAGAATGGGAAGGGGGAGGTATCTGTTTCACCAACCAGCTTCTGACACACATCAGAAATGGAAGCATGACAGACCTATGGAGCAATTTGACACTCATTTTTTCCCATGCAACCTTTCCACTGAAGTATTTACGTTTCCCAAGTGCCTTGCTTATCTTAAGTAAATCACTCAATTGGATATTTCTTTTGGGTTGAGTTAATTACATCAAAGAGCACAACAACTTTGATCCAGTTCCTACAGTAAACATAAGCCTGCATTTGAGACATACCTGCCAGCAATCATGGCTCCATGCATGTGACACCATGTTTGCAGAAAGCTTTCAAAAAGAGCAACATGTATCATAGATTAGGGTCCATAGCCAACATCCCCCACCTACACTGCACATGATGCTCACTCTGAAGGCATCCCACAGGTGGGTTTGCTCACAGGGCAATATATTTGTGGCCATTATTCAAATGTTGTGTGAAAGATCCTTCCTTTACTCCAATTTTCTTGCCATTTAAACCAAACTCCATAAAACTAAATGAAAACATATTTGCTTTCCCCGCCCCATAAAACCATTCTATCTTGGAGGCCCCTAACTTTGATGCTGGCAAAAAGCTGCAGTGCTGTCTTCTTCAATCCCAAACTGCAGCCAGCAAATGTGCATGGCTGATGTCTAAACTATAAGAGAGGTATATTTTTAAAAGGGAAGTGCAGCTGTCCCTCTCTGCCGCAAGGTATTTTTCAATTTATGTGGCAAATCCAATATAAAGGTTTATTGTACGGAAGGCAAAAGATCTTAATCAGGAATTAGCCGCTTCTAATGAGGAGAAATAAGCACCAAGACTGCACGAATTATTTCTAAGAGATAAGAATGTAATTGCCTAATGTGACTAATAATCTGATAAGAGCCTGTTTTATCTGATTTAACCCACGGAACTGCTGCTAATGTACAGAATTTAAAGTAATCCCCAAGGAATTCCTCTTATCACAAATGGGATTGCAGAATGATAAAAAGATTCATTGTTACAGTATTTGCTCTGGACACTTCTGTTCAAAGGAAGCAGAATTTCAACAGCTTGAAGTAATTGCAACATTTGCTCAAAGATGGGATCATTTCTGCAACACTTGAATTTTTGACGACAGAGCGCATATTCTTATTATGAGCAGACAGTAAATTATACAATCCTATTTCATTTATAGCTGGGATATCATCTGAATACTATTACCAGGAAACAAATATATGCCCCAGTCCCTGTGAAAATATTTTCTAGTGTGAAAAGATTTTCTAGTGTATTTTTGCATATTGACAGAAATTAATATAATTTGAAATCTATAGTGACATTAACACTGTCATTATCCAAATTCATGCTCCATTCTAATCCTATCGTATAATGACTTTAATCCTAATGGGCATAATCATTTCTGATGTAAAACTAGATACATGACAATCACAGAATTGAGTGATATTATTATACCAAAGAATAGCAGCTGTTGATTTGCCAATATTAACAAGTAGCAATCTTGTGATAACTCATTGTTCCAACAACTAATCAGAAGAGGACTGAAAATTTGGCATTTTGGTCCTGTAATTACATCTTTATGATGCTACATTTGGTAATTTGCATGATTTTGACTGTTGCACTTCCCAGGAATTTTCTCTGTGTTCAGTACAAAGGCTCATGACTGGTTTTATGGACCAATGTTGTTATTGCCTTTGTGTACCTAGCTGTACATAGAGCATAGCAGAATATTGAGAAGCAAAAAAATGTAAATATGCAGATTAAATAAGTAGGACATGAACCAGTGGTAAACTTGAAAAAAAAAAAATTAAAATTGAAGGCCCTTACCTCAAGACTATGCACCCACACAACTATGTGAAAGAAGTCTCTTTCAGGGAAAACACAAACAAACAACTCTCCTACCCCAAAACCATGGAGATACCTCTTGTGTGTGTTTTCATGATCATAAAGCAAGCAAAAGACACAAGAAGGGAGGACAGGAGTCTGTGAGGCCCATGGATGGGAGGAAAACACTTTCTTTTTGTTTTAGAAATTAAATGCATTGATACACGTATTACATAGGTGTCTTTGGAAAGGAGTCTAGGCTGCTTCCTTTTTGCTCTTCTTTATACAGGAATGTGAGAACAAGTTTTTGAAAGGTACTCTACTGGGTGAGCACAAACACCTTCATGAAGGAAAGCAGGGGAAAACTGGCACACCTCACCACTCCCCTGAAGCAGATGCCTGTGGGATGGGATTAGGGGCTGCATCATCTTCCCCATCACTTCCCGGCAAGTTTGCTCCCCTGATAGGACCAAGACAGGAATAAGGCAACTGGATTTAGTCTTGTGGTCCATGACAGCTTCACCTTTAGACCATATTTCTTTTTGCTTTCTCTGAGTTTAGTATCCTCTTCTTTACTCAGTAGTAGATATGAGCTGTTGCAGAGCTCATCAGAGCAGCGTAAGAGCAGGAGGCAATGAAAGCAGCAAGACACAAACTGAACATTCCAGAACTCCAGCAAAAGCATGTTCACACACAATGCAAAAGTATGAACATGGCTGAGTCTCTCCCTCATAAAGAATGTAAATATCAAACAGATGAAAGCGTTAACTTTCCATGATTCGGTACTATTATTGTTTATATTCATGGTGTCCTCAGAGATCTCAGCAAGCAGAATTTCCACTGCAGTAAGCATTGTAACACAAAGTAATAAACAAGCTATTCCCTCAAAAGTTCTCATTTCAGTTTAGGTCTGTATACACAAAACGGGTGTAAAAACTAGAGAGACAATATTGAGGAACAAGGATTGGAGGGATCAGAGCAATGTCTCTTTTGGGAATGGGTTATATACTGCTTGGCCAAGAACCACAGAGCCCCAGACCTGGCAAATCCTCAAGTATTACTGTAGTAGATAAGTTAGTTATGTATGCACACAATTAAATGATCTCCAGTCACTTAAATTTAATCACCATATTAAGATAACAAACACATCAACAACTTCTGCTACTGTTCTGTATACCACCATCGAAAGAGTACACACGACAAACCCCACAAACCACCAGATCTGGCAAGACACTACAACCTCACCCAAAGCTGCAATGTCCATGACCATAGAGACCCTTCTCATCATCTGGCACTAGGCTGACATAGCTGTTAAATTAATAATAAATAAAACATCTTCATAGATCTACACTTCTGCAGATAAGCCATCCCAAAACCCAAAAGTATATGGGACAGTAAAGGATTATTTTTCTTTAAATGAACCAAGTATCCAAGACCTCTTTCACAGCCAAGATGAAGAAACTTCTGGACATTTCTTGCCTTTCCCACCTTCATGAGTACCTCAACTGCTACAAAACACAAACTGAAAAATGTTAATGAATAGAATCAGTCACCAACAAAGCTTTCAAAGTTTCTAGAATCCTTATAATTCAGTCAAAGGCTACCATTATGCTAATCTGCAAAGACTACATGAATAAGACTAGCAGACACTACCTATTGCATGGAATTTAACAGAAGCTTTACAGGCCTTTAGTTATTTAAGAGCTCAGATTTATACCATTGGATTAATTTCCTGACAACTGCTAAAAAAGCTGATACACTAATTTCTCATTCTCATCGCTCAAACATCTTCCTCATGATGCATAATCAAGGAAGGTCTGGAGACCAATAGGCAACTATGATATCTTTGCTGAAAAGGTAGCAAAATTGGCAGAAATATCCCACAGCCTTATCTAAAGCTGTTTTTCTTACTGCCCTCATCATCTATCTGTCTCTCTGACACCACAGACTCTCCTGAGCTCTAGAAGGTGACACTTAACTGCAAGACAGTTAACAAACCCACCCATTTTATCATCAGAAATGGACTTTGTCTAACCTCAGGAAACTAATATTGAAATAGTCATATAATATCTCAACTATTCCATGATCCAGTGCAAAGAACAGGTTCCAGGTTACTGCACCAACCACAGGTTGCAGCTAACATACGTGCATGGTTTTGTTCTTTATTTTCACCAGAAATTCATCAAGAACAATTCCTTCATCAAAGTATATTTGGAATACTTTCAGAAAAAATACATTTTAAAAAAGCCGAGTTTCTAGAGAGTATCAGATCCCCATCATTGCAGATCTACAATCAGATCATCATAAAAAAATGACAGCTTAGAAACTACTGTGAGTGAAAAGCTCTAGACCTATATCATGGAGTAAGAAATCATCCAGACCACATTTTAAAAAGCCAAGGTAGACACCCAAACCCTGAGGCACTATCATACTTGCAGTGAGAAGAACGATCATGAGACACAAGCTCACCAACCTACATATGGTCTTTATTCACTGGGAATACTCTCCAGGGAGCAGATCATCTCCCTGAATGAGCAGTGTTAATATTACACTAACTCATTACAATACAAAGAGAATGCCCTACATACAGCAAATCCTACCCTACCCAAAAAGTTATTAAACAGTCAGAGTACATCTTCCCAATATTAAGAATGCTCATAAGCAAAAGAAACACCAGTTCCAGCATCCTATGCACCTCAGAGCAGGGTGTATTCCATCCCATAAACCTGCACAGCAGCTACAGGGGTGATGACAAACAGTCAACGTACACTGGAAGAGCTTAGTAATGATCAGACACATCCAGTTACCAGTAGGGGAGTGTTTGTCATAAAGCAATGGCTTTATCTCAAATTTCTCAATCCAGGGAGGCTCACAAGTACATGGAAACGAGGCAAGACAAGTTTGTACTTAGAGGAAATGTCCCTTGTTAAACCAACTGGTGCAGTAAGAGAAAACACAAGCTTTTGGGCATACGAGTCCTCTTCTATTTCTTGTCTGAAATAGAAGCAACAGACTTCAAAGCTAAAAACAATTTGAGAACAGTTGCTTAGAGTGTAATTAAGATGAGTATTTATAAGACCATCTCTGAAATAAAAGGTAGTTAGCACCAGTGAAACAGAGAGGATGTTTGCAAAGAGAGGAAGGAAAGAAAGGGAAAGGAGGAGAGAGGCGGTAATATGGTTCTCTTTCAGCAGAAAAAAAGAAACAGGTAGTTTATAGTCCATGAAATGCAGAATTAGGAAGTTATAACATGTCATAAATCAACTGAGCCCATGCTTCTCAGTATCCCGTCAAGTCAGGAATTTTAGTTCCTAGCCTCATCTTCAAAGTATGTTTTGTAGTTTGTCTGACGGTCAAGATCCACACTGTGTATTTTGATTAAAAGTGTTAATTCTCACTCCTTCAGAGAGGCTGGACTGTAGCTATCTATAAATTAGGAGGTGTGATGCCAAGGTCTATCACTGCTGCAGCACCACCCCGGAACCCTGGGAGTATGAACTAGCTAGAAAAAATATATTAATTCAATACAATCACTCATTCTATAGAACTCATACTTTGTTGCTGCACAGTTGCTGGCCACCTCTGTCACAGATCACTGGGGATAGTGCCTCTCTCAGCAATACTACTGCTCTACTCCACAGATGCTAACTACACCTCTTCTACGAGTTTTCTTGTAGAGGAACATAAAATTAAATTAGAACTGTTTCCAAAGTGTTCTTTGGCAGAAGTTTTCTGTTTCTCTTTCAGACTATGTCCTTTTTTTCCACAGCTATTTTCCTTGTTCTAATAAAAGATACTTCCTACAAACCTTGCTATACAAAGCTAACACACATATTTGCTAAAGCAATTTGGGTAAAGGTACACTGTTCCACCTTCAGTTTCAGATTGATTGATATAATATTTTACTAGCACATTTCTGAAGGCTAAAAATGGTGCGTTAAAAAAATTATAATAAAATAATATAACCAAGAACAACCATGTCCCAAGAGAAAGTATTACCTAAGCTATACTTAATGCAAAAAGAGATTGCATGCTATAGCATTCTTTGAATTCAAGTGAATCTATATTAGGAAGTTATTACGTTAGTACATGTATTTCTTTATGCAGGTCGATGTGAGTTTCATGAAAAAAACCTTTTTGATCAGAAATTATCTTCTTTAAAGATCTGCCTCTGTTTACCTGCTGATATTTGCAGAGAACGCGCAGACTTTAAAGGCATCAAAAATGAGCATCACCAGTGGGTAATAAAACTGGAACTCCTAAAATCCAAGACAAAATTTAAAGCTGACAAAAATTAATAATCCTGTCTGGAATCAATGTGAATTGCATTGATCTATGTCATGGTTCTTACTCCAACTATAAAGCAATACATTCTGTTTATATTTGTGAGTTTGTGATAAGTCAACAAGAGAATTTCCTGATACCCCTAAACACCCGCTATAAAGCAAAACAACAGTCCGTCAGTATCTGACCGATTTATTAAAGTATCAACATGGGAAAAATCAGGCATGAAACAAACAAATACCTAGAAGAACCCTTCTTTAATTTCAGCAAAAAACACAGCAATTTTCATGTAAATTAGACACAGCCATAACACTTCACAGCACAGGCATACTAGACTTGTTAACAGTAACCTATACTACATGCAAAACAAAGTGCTAGACTCTTGGAAATAATTTAATTTATGAGTAAGTTAAGGCTCATTTTTACCCACAACACTTTTGAAATTTAGCAACTATCGTTAATTCAAGCCACTGATTTATCTCCCTCTGCTGAAAATTGATGCCAGTTGAATTCATATTGCTTCTAGAATAAACTCCAGTCATTCAATGAGTGACCTAAAAATGACACAAAAAATAATATGTTTTACAAAAATTAAAAAAAAAAAAAAGGAGGAAACCAGCAATATTCCTATGCTTTTGTAATATTGTCACAAATCCTTCACTCATTCCTAGGAGAGATCAGTAACAGGTTTTACAGATGGAAGAGCACAAAACACAATATTTAAGAAGGATATGCAAGAGATTAAGTTTTGACGGATTTTAGTGTATCTCTGCTCTGTGAAAGTGCAGGACTAAGGAGCAGCAGGGAATGCAGAGTTAGAAAGTTCGTTTATTCACTCTACCCTTCCAATGCAGATAGTTTTTTCTCGGATAAAAGCAGAGAAAATTTCTCAAAAGACTACTGCACATGAATAGAATTAGATAGATACATTTAACTGAGCTTTCTTGTTGCTTAAACACAAATGTCATAGTAAGAGTGAGAGAGAAGTTCAGAAATCATCTAGGATTCATCATTATCATTATTATTATTTCACTCATTAAGGATGGTTTATTAGAGTGGACTGGATAAGTCAGACCCACATGTTAATTACAGAGTAAAAAAAACCACAAGAGAACACATTACATAATGTAGCAATAATCCAGACAGGACTAACGGGTAGACGAAATCTGGATTGCAACATAAGTACCAGCTTTTAAATGCTATAGCAGCTTAGAAAGACATTATCCCTATATAATGTTATTAATGTGCGAATCCTTTGACTATGGTAGGTAATTGTCCCCTATAATTAAACCGCAGCATCAGTAGGAGAGATATAACGTGTGCTTATCATTTGTATTCTTTCTAGCTTTTATTTATTTATTTTTAAGCACAGACGGTCATCATGTCACTTGAGGATTATCTCATGGTGGTTGAACTCATTAACTAACAAGTATACATTATTTCACACTCAATAAGGTCTCTATAGCACTTGCTTGACAGAAGTGGAAAAACATTCACATTCATTGGAAAGCAGTGACATAAGCTCTGCAATTCTCAAGATGAAAGGTTTTCCCAATGGTACTTAATACCTTGGTACCTAATAATAAAAGACTATATTTCATCATTGTTTCAATAACTGTTTTTGTGTTTGGATTGACACCTTAAAAGAAAAACACCTTAATTGTTGCACATAGTCTACATCACCTGTGTTAGGAATATAGATTCTTCATTTTACAGCTCTGGAGGGATCTGAACACAAAGTCAAAAGACTACCACGTATTTCATTAGGGAATCTGTCTGGTATCATTCATAAAGCCACATCATGAAACAGTCCCTTGCAAAATAACCAGTACACAGGCTGTGCTCCAGCACCTCAGAGATCCTCCCACCCTAAAAATGGTGGCAAATCAAATTACTGGAAAAAAATCTGTTTGGATTTTCACATGCTAAATGCATCATATGCTTCAGCAGCCATTGCAACAGTCTTCAAAGAAGCGTATTTGTTGGGTTCTCATGCATCTCAACTGCTTGAGAATTCAAAGAGCTTTGGTAATATAGTTATTTCTAATCAAAATATTTACAGTCTATATTTTTGGTTTAAAGTTGACTGCAGAAGTGACTTGGAAGAGTACTATTCACATTTGTTCTCAATTTCAGCAATAAAATTTCACAAATGTAAAAACCAAAAACAACACACACTTTAAACCTCTTCTCACAATGGCCTAGACTCATCCTAGCAAACTTTTATCAAACATTTATCAAACAGCCAAGCTAGGAGCTTTGTCAGCCAGAGCCTGTGGCTTATCATAGCATCAGCAACCTCCAAAATACACGGAGAGAGAGGGAAGATATATGTATTTTTTTTTCACTGTATTTGGGTATCAGCTCTGCAGAAAAGTAATCTGTAATTCATTGAGTTAAACACCACAGAAAACACCATAGGGACTGACCCTGCACTAAGCAGTGTATAGCTTAAGGCCCCAAATCTACAAATACTTAATTTTTTTTGCTCATAAGAACAATTCCAATTAATTAAATTAACTACATCACTACCATGAAGTGCATGTTTGTTTTTATGTGATTAAGTGATAAAGAAACTGCAATAATAAAATACACTCAAATTAAGAACTGTAGTATAATTGAGAGGGAAAAAAAAAAAAGAGACTCTGGGAAAAAAAATTATAGAAGTGCTTTTCCTTCACCATTTTGCCTATTTGTTTACTTTGCAGTAATAGGAAAACAGAAATACACGGAGTTTCCACAAAGTTTTGCTTCAGATACCAGGTGCAGCCTCTACTCTGTAATATTTAACATATGCAGTGCTTCTCCCACAGCTGATGCAAACAGGAGAGGGAGCCAATTAGGTCTCTTGTGTTCCTAATATCAAGGTTATTTGTAGCTGCTCTTCATTCCTGTTTTCACAATTAATTTTAATTTAGCTAAGATCTGTGCTGAGTTTCATGCAAACTCATCAGAAAGGGATTTTTATAATTTTACAGAACTCAGGTCTTCTGCACGTTTTTAAATACTCCCAGTTTGCACTTGCTGAAAACTAAACTTCAGCATCTTGGAAGTCTTCCCTGGTATGCTAAGCAAAAGTTTGTATCTTTGTGTAGGTTAGCAGTTGAGATCTACAAACCAAAAATAGCCCGGCAAATAGGTAAGACTTCTGAGCCAACTGCAATATAGCACCAGTGTTGCCAGAAGCCAAGTGAAACAATAATTAGATTTGAAGAGAATTTCAATCAAGTCTGTACATAATTTACCACAGGTCAAGATATTTTAACATTCCCCTTGAAAGGACCAGGAAGTAGCTGGTGGGAAGATGAATGCGCAGCCCTTACCTTTTAACAATGATCAGGGTCACATGGCTAATTAAAATACCTTTGTTTACATCGGGTAAGAGTCCTGCTGTTAGACCATCTGCACCTGCAGTCTGTTCCATCAAAAACCCCTTCCACAAATTGCATGCTCCTAATAGGTATTGCTGTGCCAATGACAATTACCTAATTAGACATTAGAATGTCAATGCCGATTTTAAAATCCATGTTAATTATTTTACTGTTTGACAGAATATTTCCCAATGAGGGAAGGAGTCTGGATAGCATAATTATGTCACGAGGAACACTTCTGTATATGATTAAAAGGTTTGGCTGGCTCTGACTGGAAGGGCTCCAGTTATTTATGTATTTAACAAAGTTGCAATCAGCACATATGGTTTTCAGCTGAAAAACCCATTCTGAACCCTGCTTATTCACTTGCCTGCTATGGCAGAGTGCATAATGAAGCTTGTGATTAGGTTCCTCTTCCATAAAGTTTGCCTTTGAGTAAGGTGAGTTTGAAAACAGAGGGGAAACATGTCTAGAAGGCAGATGATGTGATAGATCTCTTTTCTGGTTACAGTTTAAAGGCACGAAGTGTGGGTGCCGGGTGTGTGACTGACTTTGTATCTTTAGCCATAGAAGAGAAAATATCTCTGTATCTAATGTCAACCGCTTATGGGAGCAATTGCTGCATTTACTGGTCACAAGTCAGTCCCTATACTTGTCACTACTGCACAGGGTTTGAAAGACCTGCAATGTTTACTTAGGCCTCGAGGCTCTGGCATTTAAAACAAGGCTGCTTAAACCGTAACCACGATAATACAAAATATGCACTTAGGATTCTAAAATTCAGCTTTCACCAGCTGCAAATGAAAAATCCTAAAATAAAGCACAATGAAGGAATCTAAGTGCTGTCAGCATGTCTCTCAGGACACAGATCCAGTAAATATAAGGAAGCATTGCAAAAGAAAAGCATAACCTACAATCGGGGAAATGCTCGCAAGGCTTTCTTGACAAACTTAGTCATTTTTCCCTCTGTTTCTCTCATCCAGAAAGAACACTGCAAAGAATCCTGGCTAAAGCTGTGACAGAAGCAACAACACTACATAGCTTATGACTTCAAGGTATCTGAGTTTTAGTTGAGAAGCTGCAACCAGGAAAAGAATCTGTCCTTTTCTTAAAAAAAAAATGTTGTGATGATAGTAACAAAGACAAATGATTTATTATTTATTTTATAGTTTTCATGGAAGTGATTACATTAAAATAATGCAATATCTAATCACTCAGCTAAAGCCATGTATCTGTACAGCTACGTGCAGTGTGCACAGAGCTCTTGCCTCATTGTGGGGATTTAGTGGTGTGTCAACATATAATACTTATTTAAATTCATATTCACAGACTACTACTGACTGGCATAAATATCAAATGGGACTGTAGAATACATGTCTATATAACATTCAAAACAATTGTCATGTCTCTTGTTCAAAAAAGAAAAAAAAATCTGATCAGAACCTCTTGTTAGAAGTCACAAGTCACCTGTCAGTAATGGAAAATTTGAACAACCGATTGCCAAACCTTTCAAATCCCTCTTTAAATCTTCCCCCAAATCCCTTCTCAAGACTTATTTCTGCTACAGACACCGTAGAAAATTAGCTGGTTGATGAGCAAGTTAAAGGATAAATCAGAATGTCTGATCTTTGCTTTAATAGTGTATAGCACTAAAACATATACATCTATGAACTGCACTATGTGCTTCTGCCCCTCTTCTATCGTGCTCTCAGCAGTAGCTTTCTTAGCATACATATCTTAGGTTTCCCAGAGTCTCTCTGCAAAGCACTTTATAATGCCTAATGAAATAAGGCTGCGATTCTCATTTTGCAAATCATTCTGATACACTAAACAAATACCAAATAATACCTCTGACAGAGAGTGCCCTCTGACAGAGACCTGAAGGATTTTTTTTATATTTATATTTAAGTGTGTTTGTTTTATCTTCTGAATGCCCCTGGGTGCATTTACAGCCTCTTTAATGACTTAAGTTTGAGGATTACATGTCTCAGTGCTACTCACCATTGCAGTAATTGGAATTCTGTAGCTGTCCCATGCAACACACACTGAACTGCTTAGCTGCGAGTTTTGGGAAAGTTTCAACTCCAGCAGAGCAGTAGCCAGAAAGACACATCCTTTAATACCTGAAGAAGACAGAACAGAAACACATTGGAGGTTTATACTAAGTTTACATCTTACATTTTAGCAGGCACTATACCTTCAGAACCTATAAACTAGCATTAATGTATCATAAAGACTTAGATAGCAAGTCATCAAAAGTAAAGACATTAGAGAAGTTAAGGGATAAAATCCTGACCCCATGTCAATTGGTGGCAAAATTCCAATTGACTTTCTGAGAACTAAGATTTCAGTCACAAGTTTCCCCTTAAAGCTGCTTTGGTTTTGCTCTGTATCTTACATATTTTCCAGTGCTCACTGACCAAGGACAATCAAGCCTTTCTAAAAATCGCAGCTAACCAGAAGGACAAAAACAAGTTCAGGATGCAGTGCACAGCTGGGGTGAGAGAGTAAACTCTCAAAGAAATTAATCTTAGTCTTCCAGATGGAGATGAGGCCCAAAAATAGGTAAACTTCACATGGAAATTTAATTTCAAACAGCTATTTCAGGGCCATATTTTCCAGGTGGGGCATATGTTATGGATTTAACGATCAGCTGAGTATCTTAAGGCTTGTTGTAAACACCTGAACATTATTTTAAGACTATAAATGATATCAAATGACTTAACTATATAGTTAGGCATTTTAACAAATGAATTTGAAAAGACTGTCTATTTTAAATTATTGTATGTTAAAGCTTTGGTGCAATAAGCTCTTTGCAGGACGCAGAAGACATATTCCCTGCCACAAAGAGGTTTAAGATTTTTTAAATTCCCTTGTTCTTAAGTGAAGTATCCAACTCACTGAAAATCCCATCCACTTTTGAATAATATCAGGAATATATAAAAAAATATAGTGAAAGTATGTATTTGTCAATTTGGAGTGTGATTTCAGAAGCTTTGTCTATGAGAATAATTTTTCTACTGACATGAGGCATAAAATTCCCATCAACTTTGAAGAGCTCAGAGTTAGGTCAACACTAAGTGCTTTTGAAAATTCCAAGCCTAAGTTAACTTTTAACTCTAAATTTATGTTTAGTCAGTTACAATTTTCATTGTTCTCGCTGGAATCATTACAGGAATTTTTAAGTCTGTTAATAAATATCTCATTCCTTTAAGAATACCATACCTCAGACTAGCTTTAAATAACTCATCCCCCTAAGAATGACATATCCCATCCATCTCTATATATTTCCCTAGACTCAACAATTTCGACAACTACTTGGAAAGAATTTATTTCCTTCGAAATCTGTAGTCCCATTGTGTGTTGTATTAGCCGGAAATCAGACATGGACCTGGATCTGCTGCAGGAAAGCATCTCCTAACGGATATGATTTTGCTGGATGTCATATAAAGCCTTGAAAGATTCTTGGTCCATGGGTTCTTTTCTGACAAGTCATATTCCAGCAAAGCATGATCTCCCCTCCAATGGCAATAAATGATCTCCGAGTGAATGCTGCTGGGTTTTTTGTGTCCAAGATAAATCCAAGTTTTTCAGAAAAGGAATTGTCATTTATCAAAGTAGCATCTACACCCCCAGGTCAGAACTGGGGCTCCAGTCTGATAGGTGTGTCCATGCACATAATGAAAACACATTTCCTGTTTCAAGGAGTTCATTGTTTGCATACAGTAAAGTGTAATGAAAAATAGGTATTACATTATTTTTCATGGATTTGGGATGCTTCTGATGTACCAAAGATTCCACTTAGCAGCAGATCCCATTTCCACCTGGGAACTCCAGTAGTTTTCTTATCCAGTCTTTACTGGTCACACTTCGTTTTTCGCAAGCAATAAGTCTCCGCATAAAGATAGGAAAAATTTATGAAAAGGAACAGACCAAATGAGTTACTGTCCTTCACCAAAGCAATTCATGTAATAAACCAGTGCTTCAGTTTCCTGAAGTAGTTCAATATCCTACAAGTGCTACAAATGCTACAATATCCTACAACTGTTTTTTGAGATCTCTTTCACTGTTCGTTGACGCTGTCTTATCTAGTTATGTTGCATCACTTCTCTGCAGTCTTTACATCCCCAAACCTCTACCCAGGCTAGCAGTCAGGGATACAGATCTCTCCAGGCTGGGCCTTCATGCTATCATGATACTGCAGTCTTCAACCTCCTCTCCATAAAAGGTTTTACCGCCCTGACATTAACAATTTTAGAAACATCACAGCCACATACCCTGTAGGCCATCCACGTTTTATTGTCTTCCCACAGCTAATGACATCAGAGGATCAGGCAAACAAAATCTGCTCCTTGTCCTTGCATCCTTCTTCCTCCAGTGTCAGTAAATGGCAGAAGACAGGTCTTATCTTTCCCCCTACCCCTGAGTGATGCTTAGCCTATACGGCTTCATACCTGTATGTAAAGGTTTTCCAAAGGCCTGCAATCAATCTAAAACTCTGCCACAGGCATCCCTGAGGAAGTTATTCATTCCTGTGTGCCCATTCCTCTTCCATTAAGAAGTGGTAACTCTATAACTTCCTTACTCTCACTCCTTGTCCCCTGCCTGATCTGTACGTGTAAAAGCTTTGGTCATACAAGAGAACAAATGAGAGCATGATGTGATTGGAGCCTCTTTTATCATTTATATCACTCTAAGTATCCATAGGTGGATAAAACAGATGGGAAAGAACTGTGAGAAGACTGTGATTAGCATAATTGCTAGTGATCACATCAGACAATCTGCGTAACCACAGTAAAGAATTTTTATAAGTATTGCTAGGGAGATTAATAAGAAAATCAGTGTTGGGAGAGCCACTAAAGCAGTAGCTATATATTTTATGGGGGTTATTTTAGGGCTCCATACAGGACTGAAATGTATCAAAATTGTTGAGGCTATTTGTATAACAGACCCTTGTATGAGAAAAGAAGCAAGTACAAAGCCCCTTCACTGCCCCCTCACATTTTACTGTGGCCTGTGACTGCTTTACAGGTGGTGCTCCAAAAATTTTCCTTTGTAAGTACCTGGTCCAGACCCAAAGCCATCTAGCGAGGAAACTCAGAGAAGATGGGACAGCAAAGGAGGAGTTCTATAAATGTCATCTATATTAATGAGGGGCTTTCCTCTGAGGGAAAAAAACCCCAAAACAAAAGGGGAGGGGGAAGAAAACCAACAAAAAAGCCCCAAACCAAACCTGAAGAAAATAGAAGTAAATTATATCAGTCTTAAGGCTTAAGAAAGGACTTTGCAACTCAGCCAGTATTGGCCAAGTAGCCTGCATAGGGCTGCTGGGAAGGAGGAAGCTGCTATAGTGATCCTTGCAAAATAGAGGAAGGCTGAGCTTGTCACGGCTTGTCTCTTGGCTTTTACTGTATGTAAAGGTACACAACAGGGCACCTGCAGCAGATTGCAAGAAATACGCATGTTAAGGTCCACACGTGAGCTTAAACACAACTAAAACAAGAGATACAAACAGAAAACACCCAGCAATCAGGTGTGTTATAAGTCCTTGACATTCCCACTGGTTTGCTCTTTGAAGTAGGACACCTCAGAGGCACCCTTGCTCATTCCATGCTGTCTGCAATGTATCAGGAGTAGCTTTTCTTTCTCACCCTGCATGACAAGTGCCAAGAGCAAAAGGGTCCCAACATGATTTGGTCTACTGGGAGTTAGTGCAGTACAAGAAGTAACCATGCTGGTTTCCTAGTAGCGTTCAGTGAGACTTACAGTATCCAAAACTGGAGTCTTTTTTGTGAGAAGCTGTCATACTTGCACTTATGCACAACCCTCAAAATTCAGCTGGAGCAAAGCCCCAGCCTTGTACATGTGTGTTTTCACTTGCTTCATTAAATGACTTCACAGCTTTGATGAGATGTGAATTTCAGGGTTTGCACTATCCATCTCTACTCAGAAGTTTTCTACATTAGACTCCCAAAGCAAATTTGTTTGAAAAACATTGTGCTAAAATAATAAGGTATACAAATAATACCTAGGTATGACATTTCTATGGCAAAGTCTTGCAGGGAAGAAGCAAACACTACAGGGAATGCAGCTGAATTGGGTTAGGTTCCCCCACTGATGTTTTGCCCTTTGAAGTTTACTTCTTGGGCCCTAACTGGGGCAGAATCCCTCTGGACAGGACACACATGTGGCTGCCCCCTAACTCTGCACACAGCACCCTCAAATCACCACCCCCTCCCCCCCATGCTTGAGGGAGTAGGATTTTTTTCTTCCACGGACCAATCTGTTCCATTCTGCACCCACATGGCTACGGTGGCCACTAGTCAAGTGCCTGAAGTCAGGAAGCATTTATTTAGCACGCAGGTGCTGAGGACTCTGGCTTCAGGTTTTGCAAGTCACCCACAATAGGAAAATTATCACAGTAATTCCCAAGAGCATCTGTATTATCCTCTTCACTTCCTCTACACCTTGCAATTTCTTAATCTCAAGCAGAAATACAAATCCCCATCCTCTGTGTACAGCTTGCTTAATATACACTTCAGTCAACGGCAACACTCCTATTTCTGCTTTGATCAACATCCACCAAGACCTTTCTAATGGTCTTCTCTTAGTACCTGGCTAGGCTATGTTAGCTTTCTCTTTGCATTTCCCCACAAGCTGTCTTTTCTTTGGAGTACCAAGCATGCAAAGTCTTATCACTTCTCTTTGCTTTTTTAACCTTTGCACACCAGAACTGCCCTCTTGCAACAACTACACTTCAGTTGGCACATGATGACTGACCTCAGCACCTTCCTGCTGTTAGATTTGCAAGCACATATAATCTCACGACCTCCCCATGCTGCCCATTATCTTGTCTTCTTTAAAATTATTAGCCTTTGGGTAATAATCACAAAAAATAAAACAACAAAACTAATACAAATCTCACTATAGCTACTAGTGAAGCTCATATGTGTATTCACTCTGCACATAAAAAATACTTGAAGAGATTTTGTTTCATCACCTTTTCCCAGGACTTATCTTTCTGCCACAGAGCTCAAGAAAGAAGTCAGAAAATTAAATATTCTGAAGCTAGAACTGAGCCCACTCATGTGCGTATCTTTAGGTGGTCTACATTGAGTGTTCACAAACTATGTTCTTTCCCCTTTACAGAAATATTCCCTTATGGAATGCACTGCACTGATGCACAAAGAGAAAGACATGGCAGCTTAGAAAGTATCATTTGTACAAGTGCCCTGACTTCTCAGTTCAGCAAAGTGATTAGGAAATCAAAGTGTGTCTTTTCTAGTGGGAACATCAGGCAGCTAATCCAACGACATCTATAAGTACTCTAATTAACAAAAGCACATCCTACAAGTCCTTCTTTAAGCTTTTCTTCCATTATCCTTCAGGTGCCCCTGAGGAACAAGACACAGACCTCTGATGTCCCACAGAGATAGGAAATCTGCCACTGACTTTCCTGTGGCGCTCTCCCACACCGGCCTGGCCCCCTCACCCCTCTGCCATCATACCAGCACTGGTCCAACAACCACCTGCATCTGAGGGGTGGGAATCACAGAGCAGAAGAGAGGCAGCTCCGATGAGATTCCCAAACTCAAAAAAGCCCTGCTAAGCGGCACACTCCCACTCTCCCTATGTGCATCTTAGCACTGCAACCTCTTCACATCTCACGAGCTAGCGTGGAACAGATGCGTCCCCCCGTCAGGAGGCAGCGACACCCCTCCCTCCTCACATGACTCATATGATGTCAGAGTTGTCCTTGCCACCGACCCCAATTCAGGCTCACACGTCAAGGACACACTTGCTTGGTGGATCCTCTCAGCATGATGGATAATCCATTCCCTCTCATTTGGGTTTCCTACACCCTAGCTAGCCACAGAAAAGGGAAGACTTTTTCTACTTGAAGAAACTTGGCTCCTCTGGCAGTCCCAGTGGCACAGCCCTGCAGAGAAATGCTGGCAGAGGCTGCAAGGTTGCAAAGCTTCGAAAGCTAGGTCAGCATCTCCCTGTACAAAACTTATGCCACCCTCAATCAATGTCCAATACAGAGATGCAAATGATTTTTATAGAACAGTCATGTACTTTCATGTGATCTAATATTAGCTGTGCTGTATGTAATTATTTTATGTAGTACTCTGCGTTCTGGTTGCACTCCCATCGATATGTCTAGTAGATATTTGTAGTTCCCTAGTAATTTAATAGCTAGTTTGTGCCCTAAAGCATAAAAACATTTCTACCCTATCTAAAGTAACCGTGGGTGGTGTTATCCATATAAAATCTTTGAGTCCTAATGAGCTTTTGTTCTCAAGTTATAACCCAAAAATATATCACCCGGCTGTTCCGTTCTCTGCTAAAGATCCTCACTATGATGTGAAAGGAAAAGAAATTAAAACCTTAGATAAATGTGTTTGATCTGCCACAAAGACAGAAAAGACATCCCTCTGTATTGTATCTTGTTGGGATTTTTTTTCACAGACCCATTTTCGGTTCATTGCTAAGTGTTTAAAGGCTGAAGATCTGCATTTTTGCAAGCCCTGATTTGGAGACAGCTGTGGTCCGAGAAGCAAAGGAACGAGGAGCACTGGTCCTTCTGCCCTGGGGTAAGGCGACAGTAGATGCTAGAGCCTGGGCACAATGCTGCAAAGTAGCATGGCATTTGGGGTTCTTAAGGGGCAAAGGGCAGCAAGTTCCAATGTCCTTGCAGGGATGTTGTTAGGAGAGCTCTCACCCTGCCACCTGGGGAAGTGGAGCCTGGGATATGCAGGGAGACACTGGGGACAGCAGGTCGCCCGGGCTTTCCTCTCTGTGGCAAGAAAAGTCCGTCCATTGCCCGAAGCGAGGTTTTGTTTCACCCTCACAACAATCTCGTTACTGTGAGTAACGGGGAGTACGGCGATGCCAGCATGTTCCCTTTGCCTCTTCCTTAACTTGTCTTTATTCACAGCCATGGAGGCAGGCCAGAGCCAGGCACTCACCAGGAGCCAGGCTCAAGCCTTCCTTGGCGTGCCCACCTCTGCTCTTTAGGAGAGGGTACAGGCTGTACAATACATCATCTGTTATGCAATGATACCCGGCGCATGGTTCCGCTTTGCTTCCCGGCGGCAGGAATATATCACTCCCCGCTTCCCTTCCCCTCCCCTCCCCTCCCAACCCCCAGCCCCATTCATCCCCACCACTCGCTGTTTACTACTGGAGCCCTGCGTGGTCAGTCAGGAGCACCCCGGTATGCAGCAACGCGGCCACACGAGTTGCGGGATTTTGGCCAGGGGAGGAGACATGTCAGGGAGCCAACTAGAAAGAGATTTTTTGGGGCCCGTTTCAGTTCTGTCACTGCTCTCCTGTAAACACTTGCACTCAACTGCTTACAATAGATCTAAATGTGACTAGCCCTTCTTCCCGCTGCATTTGGTCATTTCGTATTTTAAATAAAATTAAAAGTGTGAGAAATATCACAGGCAGAGATTATCATCCTCAAAGAAACAAAAAATGTTTTATCAGCTAGGTAGCAAAAAAACCCAAAAAGTCCAAGATAAAATCCCTGGACGAACATCTCCTGAAACACCAAAGAAATTTGTGCCCAGTTTTGACCTCAGAGGTAACACTCATTTCGTAATACAGAAGGGAAAGTGCCTCAGAGGCTAAAACCTGACTGCTTCATTAAGAGTGAACAGCAAGTCAAAGATACTCAGCTAGAAAGCAAATAATTCCCTGTCTCATCTAAGCAACAGGTAGAAATACCAGCAAATCCTGTCAGCTTCATTCTAAAGAGATTTCCTAGTATCTGTGCTTTGAAACAATGAAATCTAGATACAGTATTAGCTGTCATTAGAAAGTAAATGAAGACAGGGGGAATTAATTCTCCCACTCACAGTTAAGAAAGATTTTGGCATTTAGCATTATCAGTCAATCCCAGAAGTAGCAATCAGCAGGTAATCTGTTCAGTGTACCTAGATAGTCCCATCACACATACGGATTTAAGAAGTACCTCACTCCGGAGAGATACCAATTACAAGATAATCAACTTCCTCCTTCCGTCACTTTAATAAAATCGCAATCCCTTCCTTGCCATGCCACACCTTACAGCACCTTCCTTATTGCTTTAGCCAGAGATACATGGGAATCAGGCATTGGTGAAGAAACAACTAGTTTGTAAAATAAATAAAACAAAATAAAAAGTGTTAAGTATTTGACTATAGAAAATCTGGTCATTTCACAATTTTTGTAGGAAAACCCCCCAAGATATCGTGTTATAGATAACAGTCAAGTGATCATCACACTCCTTTGATTAGCTCAAGGACTAAGGCTTAAGATTTTGTGAGTCTAAAGGAATACTGTTTCAAGCCAGTATGTCCAGCATTTCAGGTGAAAGCTGTTGACAACCAAGAAGAAATATTCCCATTCTCTCTCTCAAAAAAAAAAAAAAAATAAAATCCATCCTAACCACAGAATCTTACAGGAAATATTCATAAAAATTGTTGAGATTATAGAAAGAAATACCTATCTCAACAGACCATATTTTTCTGTCATGAGAATTGTGCACACTCTCCCCTACAGGTGTAAGTATTTCCAGCACTTGCTTTGCTGTTTTTGCAGGAGAACAGAGGCCTCTGAGCTGTTTGAGAAGGTACTTTGAGGAAACAGCTCAGTTGCAGAAGTCTGTGCCAGGGCAGAGGCTTTACCCTTTTATGCTGCAGTTCAGCATATTTAACATTAAAACATCTCGTCAGAAAAAAAACAAACAAAAAAAAAAAAAAAACAAAAAAACACACAAACCTAGAATACTCTAGATGGATACTGGGGGCAGAAAACCACTGAATATTCATCTTAAATATAAAAAAAAATAAAATAAAAAAAGAACTAAAGAACTAAGAGTGATTGATACACAAATGACTGCGATACATGTGTATACAGTCCCTCTCTCTGAGGGTTCTGGGGCTCTGGGTGAAAAGATTCTGCAGCCACTCTTTTCCATCTCAGCCACTCAACTCTTTCTGATGGGCTGCCACTTGCCAGGGCCTCTCTGAGCCCCAGCACCTGCAACTTTGAGCATCCCCTCCAGCACCCAGGTATGCACACCCAGATCCATTAATAAGGAGAGGAACCCAAAAAACACCTTTCCCTCACCTCCCACCTCTTCCCCCCATCCCAGTTGTTCCCCTTACTATATTTTAGGAGGGAAGTTAAAGAAAGCATAGCCACTCAGACACTGACAGCCTTACAGGCACAGTCCTAGAATGATACAGGGAGTGAACAAACTAGTTGCATCCTGTGTATCCTACAACTTTGCTGTCTGTTACTCTTGGTCCTTTTTAATTTCTTGCTATCTTGCTCATCGCCTTTTTCTCTTCCTGCTTCTTTCTCTTTTCCTTTGGCTTTGCAGTTAGTCTCTTCCATATTTGGGGGAGTGCATTCTTTCTGCTTCTCTAAATGCACTCTACTCCTTCCTCAAATCCCTTTCAAACAGCCATCCTCTACAAATATAAGCATTGCTTCTCCTCATTCTTATTACAATGAGCTGTTTTGCTTTGTTGTGCCTTGCTCCCACTGCATATCTCTATTTTATAGAGCATTTATGACACTGTGCACATAATACATAACTGAGCATTTCAGCATGGAAACAATTGCCTCTTGCACTGAAGTAAATCTGGAATTGACAGTTCTAAAATGCTTATAACTGCAGGACTGTCTTTCATAGACTCACAGATTTTAAGGCCAGATGGGACCATTAGATCATCTAGTCTGAGCTCATCTCAAAACCTGCTCTGGTTCTTCCCTAATAATGGGTGTCCATGCGATGCCATCAGGACCTACCAGCACAGCATCCCAGGATTCATGTTTCAGTTGTCACTATGCACAATGCAGCCAGCGTATCAGCTGCATGAAGCATCCTTCCAACCTCCAGACTGCCGAGGCACACAGCAACTATTACCTTCTTCTGACAATCCTACTTGCACAAAGGAAACAGGTAGGTAAGAAGGGAGATTAAAGGGAAATCAGCCTTTTTCGGAAAAAAGCCTGCAGAGCAGTTCTCAGAAAAATCACAAATACCATTTTTGACAATGCTATTGCAACACGGTCTAAATTTAAGGTACAAACCTAAACCAAAACCATAAACAGTTCCTGCACAAAGAAGCTAATTGAAACCCAACAAAATAAAAGTGCACATACGCTATCATCTGTGTTCACACTCTGTAATTCTGGCTGATTATTTGTCATATTTTATGTTTCCTTAAAAACCACATCCTATTTTTACTTTTCACCTTTTAATACTTATTAGTGCTATGTTTTTCCATTATCATATGACTCTGAAAACCTAAATTACTTATTTACAATAATTTCTCTAGTTATATTTATAAAGCTGGCAGAAAGTCTTGCATTTCGATAACTTGGGTATATAAACAGTGTTTTACCTTCCATAAATCCGTGTGCTTGCATGTACAAAATAGAACACACATTAAAAGTCCAAGACCAGCCAAAACCCTAGATTTTACATCGACTTAAAGAATTTAGTAAATTGTCTAATTCAGGCTGCACATAATGGGAATTTGCTAGTAATTTATCTATATTCCCCATAATTTCAATCTCCCCCAAGAAGATGTAGCAATTTTCTTGTTTGCTTCCAATCCACAGGTTTTTGTGTGTAGGTGTGTTTTAATGCCTTTTCCTCATTTCTGGTGTGCTTATCTGCATGAGAATATGCACAATTATCATCTTTAAAAGGCTAACTTAAGCATCCAAGTTTTAAATGGAGTTCTCAAAGGGAAAGCTAATTTATACTTCATTCCTTGACTGCTAACTGGATTGGGAAAGTAAAAGTAAAATCAAATAATTTTTGCCAACTGATTGCTTTCAAAAATTTTTACTCTAACCAATATGCAAATTTCTTAATAAAAACTATCCTGGGAATTTATTAAACTATTCATACTAAAGAAAATTACTTTCATTTACATTGAAAAGTGAAACAATCTATCCTGACCTATATATGTGCTTGCCAAGATTCTATCTCCACTATACTCGGGGTCTTTACCATGCTACCCCCATGAAGAAGAGCAATTTCTGCTCTTTGTTTTTTGTTTTGTTTTGTTGTTTTTTTTAATAAAAAAGGCAAATAATAGGCACTGCCAATAGCCATTGTTGACCCGAGTCAAAAGTGTTTGAAATTAATTTATCCGCTTTGGATGGTGTATAAATTTCTCATTACGAGTGTCAGTGATGGACAAGAAACCATTCCAAAAAATGTATTGGGTATCATGCCAAACTCTGTAATCAAGGTCTCTTGCAGAGACTCTGGAGTATACAAAGGGTTTCACACAGTCAGGAGCGTTAGCTATGCATGCTTTCCCGTTGCCCGGGCTCAGCCAAATACTCTGTGAGAACAACACGTATATACACTTTGTTTTATTATGCCTTGCAGATGCTTTTTTGTTTTATATTTCAAGCTTTGTCAGGTCTAATGTTTGTTCCTTCTTCATCCTTCAGCCCTCACTCTTCCCTCTGCACCCCCCCAAAATAATTTCAGAGCAGCTTCCTAGACAGATCAGTATCGATTACATAAACTGACTTTCTTGGAAAGTAAAGGGGGGGTGGGGGGAGTGGATTTAGGATTTCTTCTACTTGCAACTGAAAATGGCAGCCATTGAACAGATCTGGTCAATGACAGTAAGAGAATAAGCCCAGCAGAAAGTGGTAATATATTGTGTTACACTTATGCCAACTTGCCAAGTCAAGTTCTTTTTCTCAAGCGCATGTACAGTTTGTTCTTGCTATCCTCAGTTAACTCTGCTTTCTGAATAGGGGAGATGGGAACTGCTCAAAGGCCACAATAGCATGTTCTACTTAAGGTTTCCTCTCCACACTAACCATTGTGGATAGCACTCTTTACAGTCAAGCGCACTTGAATAAGAAAGCTCTCATTAAGAATATGAAGCTATGTTTTCTTTACCTTGCAAGAATTCTGTAAAATGAGATTTTCCTCATTACAGGCAAAGTACCTGCTGCTAAAAAGCAGCACAAAGTTGGCTGTCTTTCCTCAAACGGATTTGAAGCTGCCTTCAAAACTAGCAGCAAAAGAGCATCAAAATGACAATATTGTACAAGAAACGCATCAGGAATGAGCGATTAATCTAAGTTTCTATGGGAACGTGAAAAATGACATATTGGATCAGATGATGTCCTGCTTAGTCCAAGATATTCTGTCAGCTAATACTGTATACTGTGGCAAGGAAAAGCTTAGTGCCCCATAGCAAACAATTATCACCAAAAACCTAGAAAACATGGTTAGGACAGCTTAGCTTGAGAGCAAAGATCAGTTCATGCTCTGAGGCAGGTGGGCTGAGATGTGTTTTGTAGCTGGCATATAAGGAAAAAAATTACAGGCTACACTGCTAAAGCAAATACCATTTTATTACGATTTTTTTCCACCACTCAACCTTGGTAGCACTTCCCTTCTCAAGCCAAGTTTTTCAGGCAGAGGAGCCTGCCAAAGGGTGGGTGGCTTAAATCACAATTTGATGAAAATTTTTACAGGGCTTTGGGGTTCATTTTTTTTTTCTTTAATTTAATAAGGAATGTAAAAACCACACACTCTTCAACATTATGCATTAGAACTGTCATAATGAAGCCTGATGTAGCAGCTATGGTTTTGATTTTTTTTTTCTTTATACAATACTTCTTGACAAGAAGACATGTAAAAATTATTGCCAGTGCAAGGAAGGACAAGGATGGATCTCTGATTCAACTAGCTATTCAGATGGGTCAGAAACAAATCCGTCAGTGCAGTGTATTTATTGCACAGCAATTTTCAAATCGAATCAAATGTAAAACCAGCAACAAAATACATGTAACAAAATATTATGGAACACAGTGCAGTAAAATAATAGAGTAAGGTAGAACAGTAGTAATAATAATGTCCATGGAAAAAAAGATGGCTAAGTCATTACCAGTGTCATCCATTGTAATTGCACAAGAAGAAAACAATCACAATTTGCATGTTTCCCTACCGAATGTTAGGTTTTTTCACATTCATGATTCTTCTCCCCAAAGGAGTTCATTCCTAAAAACTGCCTACTGCAAGAGCCCATTCCCAAGTCTAGCTGTGCCAGGAAGTAGGAAAATTATTCCCATTTTAATCACCAGTCTTGAGTGTTTAACCAGTCTTTCAAATCAAATTATTTTTGCTTGTAAAAATGAGAGAAATTAAATATAGTATCTCAAAATTCAGGAAAAATACTGAACAGGGAACATCTCTTCCTTTAGAAAAATACAGAATATTTTTACTACAAAATGTCTGTGGTCAATTCCTACTGCTACATATGTCTCTGGCAGTCCTTCTGCTTTTGTTCTTTTTCATCCACAGAAGTGAAAAACAAGCTGAGCAAATATATTAAAAGTGCTTTTAAAAATCCCACAGATATGACCATGTAAAACTGAGACTCGAAGTTATTTTCAGTAGCAACCTTAACCTCTGCAGAGACAATCTTTTAATTCCACTACCATACACCATAAGAACATATTAAACAGCACTAAGCATTAGGAATAACATAGAATAATGATAATGAAGTGGCTGGCACAGTTTGCCCATCCACATTTGCAATTAAATTAACTTTCTAGTTAAGCTAATTGTTTCTGGCATGACAATATGGAGCAGCCAGTTAAGACACAATTTTTTTAATCATGCTCTGTTTTCCTGCGTTGAACAAGAAATTGATAGAATTAAAGGCTGTATTCTGTGCAATGTGGCATTTTGTGTTGGCACAAGCACAGCAGCGCTTGCTGTGGTTCTCCATTCAGTCCAAAAGCTCTGACTACCCTGGTTTGAGCCCCTCTGCCCTCCACTCAGAAACGCAGAAACGCAGGAGGTTGTCATGGCATGGCTTTGGTGAGTGAGGTTCCCTTTTGTCAAGCATGAAAGCTGGGGAAGATGGACAAGACGTAGGAAGCCAACAATTTATAACCCAACATTTTTACTTCTCAAACTTCCACATTCAGGACATTGGCTGCTGGCATTTGCTCATGGTCATTTCCATCCTCTCCTGCACTCCTGGAGTTTTTCAAAAAAAAGCTCAAAACAGTATCCTTGTTTCATCCCACATGCCTAGTCATCACTACATTCCCAGAGTCCTTTCCAATTACTTATCTCACTTTATTATGATTATTTTAGCACAATGCAATATAACTTGGTGGATTAGTCACTTCTAACCCTAGGGGTTCTAGGTCTGCAAAGTGATTTTGATCAGCTATTAAAGCATGGGTGAATGACTAGATTAATTCAGTTAAATATTATGATGAGAACATTAAAACTTTCCCTTTAGCCAAAAAGGAACTGGCATATATGCAAACCTTTAGTGATTACTCACTATGCAATATCTCCAAATTTTATCACGTGTAGCAAGACCCAGTGTCCAGTGATCTGTGTGAGGGCCTGGTGTAGTTATACAACGCCCATATCTCAGAGGGAAACACCAGCACTGAATTATGCTGTGCCTCATGTCTTGTTCAACTTTTTACAAAGCAACTCTGAGAGTCCAGATTTTAGCAATTTTGCTTTGAGTAAAATATTCACACATATTTGCTGAGAATTAATTTGGAGTTTGACTTCAGAGTTAACCTAAGACATGGGAACAATGGTCCAATGCAAAGTCTTCAAAGTGAATATTTTTTCCAAACCTCTCTTTGTGTAAATTATTTATTAAATAAAATTTGTTCTTATTTCCAAACCTATTCAATGCCAAATAAAAGGGAAGATAGAATCCTGATGTTTTCCTAAACTAATGCGTTTTAATAAAAACATCAAAAACATGAAAGTCTTTTCATTTCTGTGGTCCATGAATGATTTACAGGGAGGGAAAAAAAAAATTAAATTTTTTTGTTTAAGAAATGTAATATTCTCCAACCAAATCTCACTATCAGTCCTTTTGGATACAGATGAAGGGACCACCAGCAGCTAGAGGGCCAGGAATTTATGCTGAACCCTGTGCAGATGCCCTCTTCTCCCTGCAGTGTGTACGTGTACCTCAGCAGCCTTCACCCATAGAGCAGTAAGAAAGGATCACAGTGGGATTGACCAAAACTTGCTGAAATCATTGAGTGGAAGAACTGTTTTTCATTCATACTAAATACAAATAAACATTAAATTCATTTATGGAGCAAAATAACCAAAACAATGGAAGAACAACCAAAACATAAACATATGGGAAGTTTGGAATGAAAATAAGCCCTGGAGTCTAGATGTTTAGGACTTTGGTAACAGAATGCTTGTTTTGGATGTTTGCGGGAGAATCTCCAATCAAAAGCCAAAAGGAAGCATCAAAAAGAGCCACAAAAGCATCAACAGCATGACTTCAAGATAAACCTTAAGAAAGCTATTGAGGCAAGTGCTGACTTAAAGAGACTGGGAATTGCAAGCAAGGGAATTATCTCTTGTTTGATTCTACCTGCAGAAACAGAAATCAGGACTTTGTAAATAAACAGGATTGCATCAAAGATAAGTGACTCAATCATCAATTGCATTTCTTAACATTCAAATTCTGGGCTTCCTACAACAGGGTTAAAGAGAGAAAACCCCTGTGTTCTGGTTTCCAAGAACAAAGCCCCTGAGCTGATATCTCTCCTGTATCTGAGAAGAACAAAAGCCAGTACACAGTTCAAACATGTAAAGAACAGAAGGAGTTAAAACAGCACCTGAAAATTTACTGGTAAAGATGAACCCTTATTAGAAAGCCAATGGCAAAATGCCCAAAGAAAATAGGAGGTGCAGCTGCAACAGTTGCGGTTTGAAGTAAGATTGGAAAGGGCTACAAAAGCTTTGACCAACATGGAAGTTGCTATCTGATAAACTACAGAAAGGACTCAGGGAATTGAAAGGTGTCCTAGGGAATGAAAATGAATCAGTATCAGCAACCGTGACATGCTGAAAGGAGGGGAAAGAAAAAATAAAACAAAAAAACTTCCATTTGAATTGGGTGGGAACAAACCTTTTCCCTGATATACTCAAGTATCAGTGAGGACCTCAAGGGCAAATTTGCTATGCACCAGTTTGCAGACACTCAGGTAAGAGCCGGAAATAAAGATCAGCCAAAAGACAAAAAGATATTGTATTGACTGTAGAATTTACTACAGATCCTAAACTTTTTTCACAGCTGCATACCACGAAAGGAAACAGCTGCTGCAAACAGAAGATGATGCTAGGAAATTGCCAAGATCTCTAAAGTACAGTTTCTCTATCTCAAATTCTGTTCAACAGTGTTAATGTGGTTCATGCCATCATTATGTTTTGAGGAAGGAGTGAGGACCGATCTAAGTTTATAAAGTCAAAGAAACTGGCAACAATAGCAAAAATGAAAGAATGTAGATGAGGTCATTATTGATATTGGAGGAAAAAATGCTTTTAAACGAGAATAAACACAGAGCTAGTGAGAATAGAGCACAGCATGCTCCAAACCAAATCCTCAACTTCGAGATGCAGTGAAGGCTGGAGGGGAGCATGAAGCTGAACTAAGCAAGGAGTTCAGACATTTGTCACATATCAGTTTGTAGTTTCTGTAGGAAGCTTAACAGTTTGAGGGTTTTTTTGGAAAGAGAAAAAAACAGAGAAGGCTATTTAGTGTGTAACAAGAAATTATGTGAAATGCACAAGGATCATTAACTCTGAGTCAGACTTTAGTTATGACGCCAGGAATAGAAGAAAGGTAAGAGAATGTGCGATTCAACCTACAGATCTCTTTTGCAGTGCCTAAGTCCCACCTTTAGGGGCAGAAAAACCACTAGAAACTACAGCCCGTGGCATCTTTCCAGCAAATGAAAGATGAGAATTGTTCAAAACTTCCTTTGAGACCCCTGGTCCCTGGAGACCTTTAGCTGCTGAAGGTCTTCTGGATCTGAAATGAGAGTAAATCTCTGTACATTTGCTGAATGCTTCTGACAATAGTCAGAAGGAGGTGGGGAAAGGGGGACTGTGGTAGCAAAAGATGGATCTGGTAAATTAATATAAACTATAAGAAGATTGGGTGTGAGCATATGAACACTCAGAAAATGTATTAGCTTTTAATCTGGCACCCTACCAAGCACTTAAAGAGAAGCAAGAATATGTTTTTGAGACTGTTTGGTTAGAAGTTACTCTCTCTGACAAACACTTAAGTTGTACTTTATTGCTTCAACAGAATAGTAATCCTAGGGAAACTGGCTACCTAAACAGCATCCTTCATTTCAGCAGGGAAGCAGTAAAGAAGCCTTCCAAACCATGGAAGAAGCACGTCACAAAGCTAGAACAGACTCTTCAGCCAAATATCAGACTGACTCCAGTTAAATAAAAAAGGTGACAGCATCAGATTACAGAAAACAATACAAAGTCATTTAGCGTGTGCTCCTTTATTGCCACAAATAGTACCCTAGATGCTGGTGAAAGTTCAGTCTGGTTTTCTACACTGAGTCTTAAAAGTAGCTATTGGCAAGTGAAAGTGGATCCAGAGGGACAGGGAGAAAAAAAAAAAACACAACCACATTCACAGTAGGACAAGGACTGTGGCAATTTAAAATGATGGGGTTTGGCTAGTGCAATACACCAGCTACATTTAAAAGTCTAACCAAAAGGGTGTTATGTGGCATGCCTCTCTCAGCCTGTTTGTTATACCTAGATGATATCCTGGTGCATGCTAAAATGTTGGAACAAGAACTGATACATTTATAAATGGCCTGTAATTAGCTTAAAGCTGCTAGTCTGAAACTGCCTGAATAGAAATGCTAGAAGTCTGTTTCAAAAAGGGGTGATTTACCTTGGGCAAATCGAGCAAGGAAGAGAGCAAGATTTCCTTGGACAATGAGAAGCTGCCTAGAGCTTGCCAGCTGCCCACATGCAAGAAAATACACCAGCTATGGGAGGACTCTGTTACTTTTATTCAGGACTATCAGCATACTATTTTTCAGCGTTGCAAAACCACTGAATTGACTAGAAAAACCATCCCAGAAGTCAGTCCACATAAAATTAATGTTTCCAAACTTGAAAAGAGCTTTTGCAAGTACTCCTTCTTAGCTACCTGCACCCTAGGACTTCTTCATACTGTCCACTCATTAGTGCTTAAGGGCAAGTACAGCTGCAGACAAAACTTGGAAAGTGGATTACTGAACAAAAGTGAAAATTTTGTGAAGGCATTTATTCCCCTGCCTCAACAAGAAGATATCTCAACAAAACAGTTTCCCCTCTGGATGTGCATGGAATTTTACGGTCAGCATAGAATAAGCTTTTGTAAAATGGCTCACATTGTGGGAATTTTAAGATGAGTGAACAAGCAATATATGGTTTCATAACCACACTGGTTATGAAACTGGTCTTCTGGTGACTGGTCCAGTGCATCATTATGGTTAATAATCACTAGGGAAACTGTCATCTTGCCTAGTCCCATGACTTGCAGAAGCATAAATATTCCTACTTCATTCAGTGAAAGAGGATTTGTCATCTTCCCAAGAAGAGGATTCCAGTACTTATGGCATAACACATGACATAAAACTAATTTGGTAAATGTAGTCCTTGGGAGAGAAATCCCTCGAAATACCTCTCTGAGTCAGACGAGTTACAGTACAGGCAATGGAAAAGCAATCAGAAGAAAATGTCCGGGACAAAATCCATGTATTTGGAGTGCTTTTGTCTGCAGTGGTGGCCATAATCAGATGCTGGAGATGAGGAAGAACAGAACAATCCTATTTTCAACTCACAGCCTCTCAGCATCCATTTTCAGTTCTGAGACTTCCTGACCTGTATATGGTTTGCATGCAGTTAGTGATTCTCACTGATTTTGTCTTTCATGAACTTAAACATGTAAATGTGTCACATTCACAATGTCTTTTGGCAGTGAGCTCTGCTGGTCTACCACCCACTTCGTAAAGCCATTCAACACTTTAGAACATCCTTGTCTTCCTTTGAAGTTTTTTCCCCTGTCCACAAAAGCATTCAAAAGTGAAAGGTCCAAAACGTGAGTGCATTCAAGGTGAACCCTGATATTCTTTGTGTTGTCTTCAGTGATTTCCCTGGTAACTATTAACTTTTTTTTTTTTTTAATCATTGTGGAGCACTGAAGAATTCACAGAGTTGTCAACATTCCTAGAACCTTGTTCCTTCATTGTAACAGTCTGCTTAGATTCTGGGGGTGGTTTGCAAGCCTTCTACATAACCTGCACTGATGTCAAAGGTGATGAATATCATGCAGATGTATAATAATATGCTAACAGAAAGCACTAATTTCATATCCTTAAGCAAAGATAAAGCTGCTAACAGTGTTTGCAACTGATTATGAGTCTGTTTTATTTTTCAATCCTTTTTTTCTTTCACTGAATCAATAATGGTGCAACCATCTCTCTCCCTGGTATGTCTTCATTTTAGAGCTCTCCCTATACCAGTCATTTCTTATTTGATGCTTTCCAATCTGCCCAGTTCATTGTCCAGTCCTACTCCATTTCTAGTTTCCTCATACCCCTTTCATTCTCATTTTCTCCAAACTTCTGCCAGAAGCATTTGCATTAGGGGTTTTCTCTTTCAACAACACATGAAATAAAAGCTGAAACTCCCTCTCTGCTCTGATATCACTTTGTCTCAGATCAGATGTGAGCAGACTGAGTCAGGATGGGTTTGCTTTTATAGTTTTGCTCTTGAAGGTCTCACAGTGAGACCACAGGAGACAACTACTCAAGACTTTACAAAGGACAGATGTCCATCAGAACAAGGGAGCTCTTTTCGTGTTTTGGGGAAAAGGTAACTACTGTCCCAAACTCAAACCCACTTTCAATATGTATTACTAACACAGACCTATTCAGGGAAAGTAGTGTGTTTTTTTTCTATACAAGAACACGTTTGCTTTTCTCAAGCTTTAAGCAATCTCTCTTTCTGTGTTACAAAACTTGGGGTGTATTTGGCAACTTCTTTGCTCTTTAGGTTGGCAGTTATTTATGGAGGAAAAAAAACCCGCAACAGCTATTTATTAAAGACAGCAAAACTGAGTCAAAGCTTGGAAGAGAGGCCTGACCGGTGCCACAACAAAAGCTGACAACAGCAATGAGAACAGAATAAGTGTTTTCCAAGTCTCAATCAAAAGGCACAGTATATACCAGAACAGTGTCATTGCCTACACATATGCAACACTGAACAACGAGTGATGCTGAATACCCAGTACACCTGCCAGTGTGTGCCAGTCTTGAAACACAGAATGAGTGAATCTATATACGAAGAGTTTAAAATGTAACAAGAGACTAGTATGGATTGAGAGAAGCGAATTCTAGTTAACCAGCTGATAAGCTGGAATGTAGTAACATGGTATACATGTAAGAACTCTTTGACAAGAATATATAGAGTAAAAAAATCATGGTCAGCTTTCTCCCAACAGGAAAAAAATGTTAGGGGAAAACAAAAATAAGCTATCCTTCTGAAATCCAGCTACTTGGGTTTTCTCCTTCAAGTGTGATCATACTCCTTTTGATAAACTCTGACCGTAAGTAGCACTGCATGCAGCAAACAAGAAACCTTTTCAAAATCCAGACCCTGCCCGAATGTTGTGCTTCAGTGAGAGGTGTAAAAACACCCAAGGACATAATTTAACTAATGTAAGCACTTCAGGACTCCTAGTGAAACTGCTTGGAGTGGGGTATTCAGTTGTTTAAGGCNTTTTTTTTTTTTTTTTTTTTTGTCACAGGCAAGATATATGTTTACATGGCAGACTTAATTGCTGTTTTCAGAGGACTAATGCTGTGTAAAATCATAGTCATCAATACAGCCATTTATTTTGACTATAATTAACAAATCAAGTCACAGCACGTTTTACTTATTTGCCAATCTGTTGAATATTCACACTGGCCCCAAGTCGCCTATTCATTTAGCAGTAAACATGTAGCCTAGCAACTGACTGTCAATATCAACAGTAGCTGATGAAGTTGTTAATCTCTGGAAGACTGACAGGTTAAGCCAAATTCTCCTATGCAAAACTCTCATTGTTCAAGCCTTACATTAGCCCACAAGGATATCTATGTTCAAAAGATACCACATCTCCTTCTCCTATTAAAATTAAATGAAGTGTGTTAGAGGCAGGAAAAGGCTATGTGCTCTGCCTGCCATGCATGTTTTGCATGCACCACAGCATTCAGCATTGTGTTTGCAGGATGTATTGACCATTGCTAATTTCCAGAGACAATTGAAGACACTTTTGCATCTGTTCATCATCCCGGAATAAACTATCATATAAGTGCACACTGTGCACCAGAATATAGATGAGGTCAGGAGAAACACAAATATCTCCTTTGCTATGCAAATCTGCACTGAAACTGCAAAAGAGAAAGCACCAAGGTATGGATAAAGAGCTTTAATCTGGGGTATTGAGAATCAAAATCAGAGTGAAGGAATTTAAAATGAGTACGAGCAGTTTGACTGGGATAACAAGAAAATAATATGATTTAGCCTGATTTAAAACTCAATACACCAGCACTGAACTAAACAATTTTCTAGTAATTTAGTTGTACTGCTCAGAAGTTTCATCAACACACTACATGAAAGACACAGACAGATTAATTTTCTGCAAATATACAGCAAGAAGTTTCAGAACAGCAGAAAAAACCTACTGCTTTGTGCCTTCAGTTACAGGCCTGAGCTGGATCAAAGTGCCTGCCCAAAGCAGTTTCTATCTCTCTTTGATATTGACAGCCATGTCTGTTGTAGCAGAAATTCTCACGTGTAAAGTCCTAGAACAACAGCAATTCCACAATGATTTCATCCCTTGCAAGTATTTACAGAAGATGGATGGTTATAATTAGCAGAGATACAGTGGAAATACAGAAAGCAGGACTGGGGCCACTGGCTGAAGGACTTCATGCTCTAAGACAGAACTAACTATACATTTCATCATACCTCTTCTTAATGACCTGCAGCCATAGAGGAGGTGACAGTCAGTTCCAGAATTTCACTGCATGAATTATCTTAAAATGGCCTTTTTTTAACTCCTACCATCCAATCCTTGCTAACAACTATTTCATCCCATTCCCTCTTACATAAAATAAAACCTATCCCTTCCTCTTTGCACCATTCTTTTGCATATTTGAAGACTACTGGTAGGACCCCAAAAGAATCTTCCCTGAACTAGACTAAAAAGCATCCATCCACACACTTATGACAGCCTTTACATCTTGACAAGATGTGCAGACGATGCCAGTCACTCTCGTCTGCATTGTCTCCGAGTGGTCAATATCTTTCTAGAAGGACAAGGGTACCCCAAGGAAGACACTGTTTTGGGAAGATGTTGGCAGTGCTAAGCATAGCAGAGGAGTTACTCCACACGTCTTTCAAATTATATTGCCATTAATGAATTTCAAAATTATGTTTGCCATTTTTGCAACGACATGACATTGCCTCATGCTCAGTTTGCAATTTTTCCAAAGAACTGCTGTCTAAAGAGTTGATGCCTGTCTTGTGTTCCTGCAGTTTATTGTTTCTGCTGAACTACCCTTCTTCTGTACTTATTTAAAAGTTTCAGCCTTCTCTTACAGACCCTTTTCCCTATTCCTCAAGGCCATTCTCTATTCATACAGCTTTCCATTCTCAATTTCAGTCTTCTGTAAATTTAACACATATAATGGGTATTGCATCACTCAGGGCATGTTCCGATAAGAACTGGGCACTCAGCTGAGCATTATGGAGCACTCCTCAATACATACTTCTGTTTCGATAGTGCTTCATTGTCCTAAAGATCATTCTCCAAAGCTGTTTCTTACAGCTAGTTTTGTTTCTACCTACAAGCATTTTCATCTAGCCCAGGTTTCCCTTTAAGAGAAGCCAACATTAAAGATCAACAACAACATGCAAGCCAACTTTAAAGACCTCACTGTACTCAAAGGACTATGTTAATCATTTCTTTCTTTTCCATGAAGTCTGTTACCATGCTGCACAAGGAAATGCAAGTGGTTTGACAATTCATTCTTGACAAATCTGTGCTGGCATCTTTTCATTTTCTTGTTATCCTTCAACAGCTTTCAAATGTTTGGCTTGATTTGTTTTTTCCCCCCAGAAATTTTTCATGGATTGGAGTTAACATTGGTCAGTCTGTAGTCCTCTGGCTTCTCTTTTCCCCTCCTTTTTCAAAATGAAAGACTCTATGTTTGGTCTTCTTCCAGGCTTTGCTACCTGTCTATCTCAAACGAGCTCTCAAAGAAACACTGATGGCTCTAAGACTGCTTTAGACAAGCCTCTAAATTTCTGGAACAAACTTTATCACAACCAGTCTATTTGAAAACACCTTACTCATCTGTAATTCCCTAACTCAGTCTTTTCTATTTTTGGATAAGACTGTATCCCTGTTCTGTTGATTTTAATAGTACTGCTAATATGAAAGCAAACAACTTTCCAATGAGGTCTCAATTAAAAAGAAAAGAAGGAAAGAATTAAAAAAAAAGACTCTTCGGAGTCTTCAATTAACACCTTTTCTCTCTCCTGTAAGCAAAGCAGCAATCCCTGTCTCGATCATTCTCTCATTAATGTACATTGATGATGATTCCTCCTCATTTTGGCTTCTCTAATGAGTTATTTAGCATTAGTGCCTGGACCTTCCTTTCATCCCTACATACTTGTGCCATTTTAGGGTATTCATTCTTCCCTTTTGATGTTTCTTCTTGCTCCCTATGCAGAGCCCAGCTCTTTACCCATATTAATCTTTGTGTTGGATTTTCCTGTGCTTGTACCATAATATCACATCTTTGAGGATCTGGCAACTAATTCACCTTTGCTTTCGACTATTAAATTTGCCTCTGGAGAAATCTTAGCTATCATTCTCTCAAGTCCATTTTTGTTACATTGTTGTTCCTCTTCATCTCTTCACAAAGATTGTGAAATCTCATTTCATGCTCAATTTCACCCAACTTGCTTATTGCCTTTGTACGCTCAGCTACTTCACCTTCATTGTTTAAAATATAAAATATGAAAAAGCATTTCCTCCTCACACATTTCGCCATTCTGTAATACAAACAAACAAGAAAACAAAAATTAAAAAATCAAGACTGAATGCCACTACTTTCCTAGTACTTGTTGAATCATCCATTTACCACTAGGGTTTTTCTCCCAGGAGATGTCTGCAAGCAGTTAAAATTTCAGATGAACATCAAAGGCTCATTAATTTCAGAAAAATCCTAACTCATCTGACCTCCCTGGCTTGGTGTTTTGCAGTAGATCCTAGCCTCTTTTATCTCTACACCTTTTCATGAGATCTCTTTCTCACCCTCCACAGTCTGGGCCTTAGGATATGTCCTCATGTTTCTTTATTACCTATTCAGTGATATTCGGTGACCTACCTTCTCCTTCATACCACCTTATTAGGCTACAGTAGCAAATACAAAACACTTGGTCAAAAATTTGTTAGCTTTAAACTCTCAGTCATTCTTGCATAGCAGGCACTTCTGCACTGGTCCTCGCCAGCCCCATCAACTGAAAGAATTACAAAGCAGGCTCCCAATCAGGAACCTAACAAGTCTCCAGCTTGCACACAGGGAACATACTGTGGTCCTGGTCAGGGCAGACTCAAGCATTCTTTGTCACTTTGGTATGAGCCTAAGGCTCAACTCATTTAGATGTGTCAAGTTCCTGCCAGCATTTTCAGTTTTATGCTTCAGACATCCTCCAAGACATAACTGGAGCATCTGAGCTAGGTGGTGCAGGAAATGTAAAGGTTGGTGTAATTTTTGCACCTAGCGCATCCCACACTGTGTTCCTCAGTAATCCCCTGCCAATGTAATGTGTGTCAGTGGAGCAGCCTAAAACCTTGCAGGACCCCGGACGAGTGAACCGCTGGGAAGGAAAGCAGTTGCCAAACATGACCCTGGATATTTCCTCAAAACCACCAAAGTAAATTCCATTTCCCCTGCCAGAGGAGAGGCGGTTCATTCCCTGATTCTTCCCTGGCATTGCTGCCTGACCGTCTACAACAGGGCAGTGTTTACATCTTTCTTTTATTGCATCACATCACAAGTGAATTGTTCAGTTGCAAAAAAAAAAAAAAAAAAATCTAAGCTAGAAAAACATGCACAAGTTTTATCTTTTCTTTTTTTTCTCATTAAGTTTATGCATACTGTCCTCATTTTAAAAGTTTTTAGCCAGTAGCTAACAAAACACAGGTCTATCAGATTTTTATTCATACATGGAGTTAGCACTTTCATCATGTATTCATTTACTCATTTAAAAGCTGTTCCATCTAAAACCAATATCCTACCAATACGATCACTGCCTGCATTTATTCATTTTATATAGGTTATTCTTGTATGAAATATTCATCAAGTGGGCACTGCTATATTTAGAATGCAGTGAAGTGTTTTATGCACGTAGTTGCTTTTGTATTCTTGCTAAGCAGGTAATATTAAAAAAAAAAAAAAATCAAACTGCACTCCCATTTGTGCTTCAGTTTTAAACCAGTTATTTTGTGAGGTTCAGGCAAGATTACACATTTTGCTTCTACAAATGGCTTCTACTGAAGTCATCTTTATTGTTTAGATGCCAAGCTATCAATAGGTTCTGGATTGCATGGAGAGGTGTTTTTCAATTCCTTTTCTCATTTTAAACGTGGTGTTTACATTGTTTTAACCACTTAACTGTGGAAAAAAAGGGCTACAATTTTCACTTACAAACCTCATCCTTTTCAGTTGAGTCTTTGGTAACCTTACTCAGTTTTACTATTCTATAATTCTTTTTATGGTACACAAATCATGTACTCAGTATCTTCAAGTACCTGGTATCTTTCTAACAGAGTCACTTTAAGCTGCTAATAAATTCTTAACATAACATTTTAGCCATGTGAAGCTTTAGCAGCTGAATTATTACTTGACCCACATAGTAGATGATTAAAAAATTTCATGGGAGAAGTATGGACAGTAAGAAGCTTAAGTAAACCTGAGATCAATATTTTATTTAATAAACAAATTATTTGAAGGGGACAATGTTCTGAGGTGGTAAAGTGGTGCTCTACCTAGAATGTGTACATTTTAAAGGATGGCATGTATAATCTTTCTGAGGTCTTTTATTACTTTGAATTATGTTACTCTTTTGAGTAATATCAAAGAAAAAGGTACCTAAAAAAAAACAAGACCAAAAAGCAGCAGCATACTACAATTCCATATGTGCCACTTTAGGGGAAATAAAATTTGAGAACTGCCATTTCCATAACATGGTGACTTCTTTTTATGAGTTTGGTTGTTTTTCCCAGCAAACTACCAAGTCTCCCTCAAGATCATGAAGGTGAAGATGGCAATAATGAAGCAGCACCTGAGAACTGGAAACCATAATAGCTACTTGAAAGACACCTTATTCGCCACCTCAATCTTAGCTCAGAAATTATCTTCTAAAACTCTTATTCTGCATTTTCAGCAAACATCTCAGTGAATTGCAACAGCCTCTGGAGTTTTCTAAAGAATGCAACTACTTGAAAAATAGTCAGTTAGTTCTGACTTTAGTATTACATTAAAGAAAGATACAATTTCGTGTCAGTACAAAGCCTACAAAAGCCTGATTTTTATCCTCAGGTTACAAAAACTTAAGTTAAACTGGTGAGGCAGGAGTAAAGTCAGAAGAGCATCCAGTGGCATGACAGTAGTAATCACTAACAGGTATACCTGTCCATGGTCTGCCCTCTGGAAAATGAGTTCATTAAAATGGTCAGAAAGAAAAAGAACTGGAAAAGAGTTTATTTACTGATTTCCAAACTTGGGATTGCTAGCTCAGAAAAAAAAGGAACAAGAACAACAAAAAAAATTTATGAACTGCTATACTCATGGCTATCCTTTCAGGGCTCAGAGAGTGAAGTTGCCAAGCTCAAGACAATGAAAGATCCTTTGCAATCTTGATGGCCTTTCCTTCTAGATTTGATTCTAAACACATGCACAGTAAAAATCTCTAAGAAGCTGAAAATGAGAATGCCATTTGACACAGCCAATGCATTCCCCTAATTTACTGAGAAAGACCCAAGATGCTCCTAGCATAGAGCACTTTAAAGGTGCTGAACTTTATCTAAACACTGACATTTATAAAGCAAATTTTACCAGAGTATTATGTGCATCTTACAATAGAGCAAGAATTAAACTGCCCTTGGTAATATCAGGGCTTTCGCATAGACTTATGAAAACAAATACAAGTCTTACACGGAGAGTCAATTAAAAAAGGTGAAATTGGATTATATGGTATGAATTCTAAACACAAGCACAGATCTGTCTGTAATATCTGCTATTCAGCATTCACAGGTTAATCACCCAAGTCCAGCTCATGAAAGTCAATACCTGCTCTCTTTCCCATTGCGTGCCTTGGAGAGAATCATTCAAAGTTTTTAGGTCCCTGCTCCACCACCACTGTATGACTGTCATCTTCACTTAACAGCTTCCCAGTTCATCTGGGGATTGACTTGATAATCCCCAGACTTTGAAAAAGCATCTGCCTTGGATTAAAAAACCCGATATGGAGTCCAATGAATTCAGCTGAACCTTACCGCAGATGATGAGAAATCATAGTTATGATAAACAACAGTAACCTTACAACATATATAGTAGCCTTGTAATCTAAACTGCATATGAGTATTGCAGATTACTTAGGATTTTGTTTTAATACATAGGCATATATCGTATGCTATTGGCTAACGTTAGCTCATAGCTGCTGAAAATAAGGGCCAGATATTGTTACCTTTCCAATTTTGTACTATGTGATAATAGCAAGTTTACAAGGGATCTTGAATGAGGT
This sequence comes from Serilophus lunatus, assembly GCA_013399895.1. NCBI lineage: Eukaryota > Metazoa > Chordata > Aves > Passeriformes > Eurylaimidae > Serilophus > Serilophus lunatus. The sequence continues at coordinate 566,962 of VXBA01000855.1, read as the reverse complement.
TAACAAAAAGTCACTTTGAAATGGAATCATGTCTCATTCAGCAAAAACAAAGCAATTCAAGATTAATTGTATCAGAACACAAACTCAGACAAAGCTTTTCATACCAACCAATGCAGCAGGATTAAACAAACAGGTGAAGAGCATCAAAGACCTTGGAAAGAAGAAATCTCCTGTGCTGGAAAGGAAATTAAATACTTCTAGTACATTTTCAAGTGTGTATCCCATCTGTTTTAGCATTCGAAGTGACAAGACTGTACAACATCTGGTATAAGACAAATTGCAGCCTAATGGCCTTGCTGCCATAACAGTTTGGTCTTCTGGAATTGATACTCAAATTCACCTTTGTTTTAAGGAAAAGCTATTATTTATCCTAAAGATCATCTCTTTCCAAAGGCAAGAGAACCTCTGTTGGTTTAAATTTTTTGAACAATGAATAAATACCAAGCCAAGACAATCTTGTGCATTTGTTTCATGGGCTGCTTCTCTTTACAAACCATTGAATCAGACTGTGAACATGTGAGATTTTCCCAGAAGACTGGACAGTGTTTGGGTCTAAGCCCTCTAAGGGGAGAGGGAAGTGGGGGGGGATGGAAAGCATCAGATTTTTGTTGAGGTAATTTGGTCGAATTTTTTCTTCCTGAGCGAACACTGAGCCATTACCCAGGAAGGTGTCAAGATGAACGTTATCTCATTATGTTCTGTCTTTCAGGCAATGGTCATTTAAGGTAAGCGATGTCACAATAAAAATCTATAACTGTAATATAAACTGCATAAGGTGCTCCCAGTGTGAATCACGAGGCTTAGCCAAATTCCGCTTACGGCGATTACTCTGTGTCAGTCTAATAACTCTTCTGCTCCTCCCGCCCAGCCCCCACAGCTTCAAAGAAACACAGTTTTCCTCTTTGTGTCAGTTGGCATCGAACTGATCCTTACTACAGGTTTGCTACCTCAAACTGCAAAGGGCTCCCACAGCACAAAGAGGAGCAGCTGCTGCCCTAGTCCAAGGGCACCCGCAGGGCTGTGGCCCCTCCAGGTGACATGCAGACCTCGCACAAGAGAAGGAACACACCCCTTGAGCACCCAAATGGACTCATGCCTGGTTACTAAGTGAAGAGGGAGTTGCAGCATAGATGAGAATATCCAATAGTTGCAGTGTTCTGCAATACTTTCCAAGAAATAATTTGCATTACCTGCTTGCACAAATGATTGTTTTTTCCTTTAAATGGCGCAAAGACGGCTATACTCATCAGACAAGGTAAGGCACATGCTTCATGTCTAAAGTGCAAAAGGGGTCAAAGCGTTGCTCACCACTCCATGAATAAGAACACAAAAGGGCATTGTAAATTCCAAGGCAGAGAACAAAAAAGGAAGGGAGGCAGGTGAAACTGTAGAAATATTACACGTATTAAGTTTAATACCCAGATGAGAATTAGGTTACTACACTGCCTTTCACAAACTACTACTTTTTTATGTTGCAAATAACTTCTCTGTGATAGATGCAAATAAATTAATGCTGTCATTAATCTTTCCATTTATATCTTTCTCACTCCTTATGTCTGCTTTCATCATTGCACTTACCATACTTAAGTATATGTTAAAGAGACTGTCATTTTCCCTTCTGCAAGTACTATTTCTTCAAACAAGCACTACTGGATTCTAAAGCAGAATATGTCGATTTCTGAAGATTATCTTTTGTTTCTCATCTAAGCTGAAGAATATTCTGGGTAAAGACATCCCATTGAAATACATACCTAAGCCAGGAACATTGAAGAAATACAGAATTGGGCCCTTTTAAAATATGCTTTTATTTTAGATTATTAAGCAAAAGTGTATGAGTAGCCTATGTAAAATACATCTCAATAGAATTTTTTTTCATTAAAGCTTTAATAATGGAATCTTACAACTCCAGCTAAAGGCAACAGAGATCTCGCCTGCAAAGGTTACAGGGCTGGGACTTCATCCTATTGAGAAAGGCTGCACTGAAGAGATAAGCGGTCTCATTTCAAAGAATAACTGATTCATCCAAAATTGGGTAGGCACAAAAGGACAAGGTAGGGGATATCCCAGATCCTCTGCAGCCCTCAGCATAGTGTGAACTGTGAAGAAAAAGAATTCTCATTCCACCCTCCACGCTTTCCTGCATGCAATCCCAGTGCACGGTCACTGCAACTCTGTACTGCTGTCAAGTCAGTAGTATACAAATAGGCTACAGCTCAGCATGCCATAAAAAAACCAATACCAAAACCAAAAAGAAAAGAAGAAAACAAAAAAAAAAAAAAAAGAGACAGAGTTGCATCTTCAATGCAGAGCTTTTGTTCAAGTAGGGAATAGTCCATCTTCCTATACCACATTTCTGATATATATTTTGCACAAACAGCTAAGCAGCAAAAGAAGTAGAATTAGGATTGTTTCCAAATTTGTCATTTAATCACTGTTCAACCCTAGTCTAACCACTTCAGCTAAATCTTTCCAAAAAGTGACTCTGCTACTGGAGAGGAAGTGTGCTTCCAACACATGCCTGTGACATTACTGATCGTCATCATCCAAAACTCCCACAGTCTTGTCAGATGCCAAAGGAAGTTAAATATCCTCAGACTCTCACAAGCTCAGCAAGTGCCTCCTTTTGTTTCCTTCCAAAGTCCCAAGTCTCTAGTGAAATGATGAGTGCCCAATATTTCTCACAGGAGGAGAGAATTATAATGATGATAATGGATGATGCTGGGGTCTTCACATCTTTGTATCTTTCACTCCCAGTGCCTACAGCACCTGTGCAGCACTTTGTCACTGAAGATGCATAAACATCTTCACTCATCTAGAACAATTTGTGACTTGTGACTGCGTTTCCCAGGGTACAATCTACACTGTCACTCCGTTCGCAAACAAATATCCGATGACATATGAAAAGGTAGAGAAGCACTTTATGTAAAATAGTATCTCTCAGAAGTCTTACGTGCAAAGTGTTTGAGATCCTCTTGATTCACCCTATGCTCCACTCAGGATTATGCTTTCAGCTTACCTATTTCAGAAACCTGAATATCCTCAAATTTATTTGCTGTATGATACTTTTTTACCCAACAGACTAAGAAGATTCTTGATTTTTAACAAATGTGTTTAACACACGTATTTAAAGTTTAGAAACTACTGCAAGTTTATTCAACTTTTTACCAGAGTCTGATTTAACTTGGTTTTCATGTAATTCCCCCTCAGACAATAGGGAGAGAGCATTATAGTGAGTGTGACATGCAGAAGACAAGCACTTACCACAAGCCTATACCTATAGCTTCAGGAGGAGAATTCTGTTGGACCCTTCTGAGGAACATTTGTGGGGAACCTGGAGCACCACTGCTGCTTCACACTCCTGGTAGTGCACCAAATGGGATTACTCATCCTGCATACATCAGATATCCAAATTGTTCTGCAAAACTGATTTACTGTTTCCTTCTTTGAATGGTATTTGTTTACACTGCTTACAGAGGCAGAAAGGTATTTTTCCTCCCATCCTCCAGTGCACTGATTTCTTGTCCTGACACCCCTCCCCCAACCAAAATAAATTTCAGCTCTTCTCAAAACAAGCTTTTGGTTGACAAACTGATGTGGCACAAACGTAGGAAGGAAGGAAGGATTAGTCGCATAAAAAGGAAGACAAAAAGTTAATTGGCCTTTCATGTCAATACTCATATTGGCAAAACAAAGTCTCATTTTTTATTTGAACACCATGTGCAAGCAAGTCTTCAGACACATACACAAGTGAGCAAAGGATAAAGATAAGGCTTATGCAGACAAGTTTACCAGCTCCAGGGAAAGGAACTAAAACTTTCAGTGTACGGTCATTAAAATTTTTGAAATCTAGGTCCATATTTTCAGCTGCAGCCTGTGGTTGTATGCTGACAGAGGGAAAAAACAACACATTCATATGCACAAATGCAAATTCGGCACGAACACAGCTGGGCCCATGAATAAAATTTACATGCACGAATTTAGAAGCGAGTTTGAGTCCAGATGAATGATTTGATCGTAAGAGCTTTAAATAAGCGTTTATGTAAGCAAAGATTGGAGCCGGCAGCTATTAGAGAAGTGTATTAGCTGAAATAAATTACCAGAGAAAACAGAGCTCTCTTGGATAGCACCGGCAACTCTTCTTCCCTTTTCCTTTCCCTGCCATTTTTTGAGAACACATTTGAAGTGTTGATAGGGGAGTTGCAAGTGTCTCTTGCACAAAGCCGGAGCCTGAGCACAGCAGCGGTCCTGAGGAAGAGGCAGCGGGGTCTCGGAGAACCAATGCTGCTCAGGGTCCATAAACATTCGGACACCTCCGCCCGGACAGAGGTGCTCGCTCCTGCTCTACACTTTGCCAAAGTGAACAGCTCAACTCTACGCGCTGACATTTTTTCACAAGAACAAATTTGCATCCCAGCAGTGTGCGACGGGGTGAGAAGCGGGCTTGCTCTGCACCCAAAGGTACGCGCCTCACAACACGAAGTTGCAGCAGAGCGCCTCGCTGGCATCGCACAGGCACCATAAGGGCGTGCAGCATTTGCATTCGAGCATATTTCAACGATCAACCTGGAAGTATGGGGGCAACTGAAACCTGCAGAAGCAACAAATACAAGGATGGCTCCCTTGCCTGCTCCTTAGAAGGCATATGAGGAATTCCTAGGGATAGGTTAAACACCCAGTTTCTTAAAAACATATCATGAGGAGAGCATGGAGTTTGTGAAGATGGTGGAAGGACACTGACTTTGTTCAGCAGCATCTCAGGTGACAGGATAAAACGCAATTTTCTGCAATTTTTTCTTTTGAGGAATAGAGATGCGTCACCAAATTCCCTTACACACTCCAAAATTAATGTTAGAACTATTTGGCTACAACATGAATATCAAGTATTCCAATGTCACTGACCAAGGAGGCTGCCAAGTCCCTGGAAACCCTGGGGAAAGATTCCAGTACAAGGAGCAATCTGGAATATACTAGATAAAAGGGACTTTCCTGCATGAACCCCTCTCAGCGCCACAGCCTTGGGCAGGTCAGACTTACTAGCTGCAGCAGGTTGCTGTGCTTTAAGACAGCTTCCTACAGTGCCTTTTCATCATGTACAGCCTGGGCAGGGCAAGAGCAACTGGGAATCCCAGCACACAGGCTGTGCTCAGGTGGTAATAGTGGTGACTGTGGCCACTGTGACTACAAGGGTTGACCGTAACATTTTTGCCAGGGCTGTACATCAGCTATAAAAGTATTAATAGCCCCGAGAAGAAACGCATCCCGCCACCTGGTAGCCACAGTGAGACTGCGCATCGCACTTGGCGGGTCGGATGCGCTCCTCGCCAGCCGTCGCCTCTCCTCCAGCGCCTCCACTAGAGTTACACCCAGACACTCGTCCTCTCCAGCGTGAATATTTCTCTTCTCCCCTAGGAGCAAAGCTCCTTCAACATGTGCCGTCTGCTGTGCCAGCGAGACCTGGCATAGCAGCAGGGTACAAAAGAACATCCCTGACACTCTATGAATATTCATGATTTATGAATATTCATTAAATTAGCATCTTTATGACTGGGCCACCAGATTCACAACTGGCGTCTCTGGAAAGGGGTTATTGTATTTTAATTAAATACCAGACAATTACTAAACAGTTATATTCGCTGGGATTTAACTGATATGAAAGGGATAGGTACAGAGCTACAAACGTTGAGTGACTCTCCCTCCACACACATTTAATGCTAATGAAAGTCATGTGTAAGCATTGAAAAGGAAAAAAAAAAATCCTCTATATGAGAAACCAAAATAGCTTCAGATTATCTTTTTAATAGATTCATACTGTGTGGGAACCTTCAGCATTTCCCTGGTGCCTAAGCAGACCAGAATAGCAAAGTAGTTATTATATCTGTCTTGAGTGAAGAGACCACATGTTCACAGATATTTGTACAGCACCTAGCGCAACAGGGCTCTGATCCCTGCATCTGGCATTGCTGTAGTATTTAAATAGCAATAATAATGATATAAAGCAATCTTTGTCGATATCATGAGAGAACAATCTAATCTAGTTATCAGATTATAGCTCATTAAATGCCACACAGAAAAGGCTATCAACACTTCTACACATTTACTGGCCTAAAAAGAATTTTAAGCCATTAATTGCTTCCATAACGTGGGGTGAATTTTCAGCATGGTGCCTGGAAAATTAGGCACGCAGGCTGTGTAATTGTTAATGGGAATTGTGACCCAATTTTCACGCCTGGCACTGAAAGTTTGCCCCTTGCAAAATATTTACATAATTTGCTAGTAGAATTGCCATATCTTTTGCATGTTAATTTTCCTTCAGTGACAATTCTTTGAAAAAGTACCACCACCAGTGTATAGTACCACCACCAGTATATTAAGAGTAACTTGACATTTATATAGTACTTCCTCTGAGTTATCTCAGGCTACAACTTGCAAATCATTATATGCTGAATCTTCAAGGATGTGTCTTTTACCAGTGTATTCATTACAGGACACAGCCCTTGCCTGTCAGGGAAGAGAATTGATGACCACTTGGTCAGGCTCTTTTCCATTTGGGCTCTCATTCTGCAGTGCAGTAGGATGCTTTGTAACCCTCATACCTGACCCTAATGCTTTTAACATTAACAGATTAACTCAAAATTGCCACGTTTGATGTTTCAGTGCAGAATCTACCATATTTTCTTCCCTGTAACACACACAAGAGTCTGGATTTTACATCTCCAGACCCTCAGCACTCCTCCAAGCTGCCACGAACTGTCTGTGGCAGGGAGGTGGGATCACGTTAAAGGTTTGCAATTTCACACAGCTGCGTCTTTGCCTGGGAGCGCGACGATATTTCGCAGGCAGCTAAAGATTTTGAGTACCAGCATCTGTCCTCTTAGCAGCTCCTGCCGGTTGTTTGGGTGGCCAGGAGACTCCCATGCTGTGGGGGAAGATAGGGACATTTTGTCTCATCCTCCCCTTCCAGACAGACGTTCTTTCTTTTGCTCCAAAGGAAAAGTAGCAGCATGCAGAAGCACATCAAGCCATTTTCAGCTGCTCTGTAGCACTGACACCAGTGCGGCTACAAAACAGCAATGAGCTGGAAAAGCATTCTGGGTATAGAGATGTAAATGAGCACACTAAGCCCTTTCCCAAAGGACACTACACAGGGACCTTTTATAACAAGGTTTCACTCAACTACTTAGGGCCCAATTTCTAAGGGCTTGCTCAGGTAGAGCTCCCATATGTCCAAATGCAAGAGAAGCGTTGTCCCAAAACCCACCTGCAGATCACGTGGCCCATGCTCTGGGCACAGGCAGTGAGGCATTTGAGGTTGTTTTCCCATTTGAAAGTACCCGATTCACACTCCGAATCAGCAGATTTAGGAGTTGAAGTTGCAACCAGACGGTATTTCTGATTCAGCAAAGCAAAGGCAGGAGTGAATGCAGAGCCACAGACAAGACAGTGCTTTCCCTAACCTTTAGGTAAAACTAGTGGTGATGCTTATGCAAACGTGTGCCGAGAGGTCTCCTTTTGCTGAATCCCCTTTGCTGCAGCTCGTCCACCACCTGCATCACTGTGTTTTGTCCCAGGGAAGAGTGAACTCTGAGTAACTTGGGGCAGTGCATAACCCTCTGGGAGTGTGAGTCATTTACACAATCTTTCTTCTCAAACAGGTAGAAACTTCCTCCAAACAACTTATCCTGCATACTATTTGCAGCTCCTGAATGTACTTATCCATACAGGGGTTTAAAGTAAATTTGTTTACATATTGGATGTATTGCTGAACAGCAAGTGATTCAGAGCATATTCTTCAAAATAGCTAGAAGCAGATATTTATTACCAGGACTCCACCTGATTGAAATGGGAGTGTGCATCATTCAACAGAAATGCAGTTCATGCACAGGCTTGGGTATGCACATGACTAAGTTGGAAAGTGCTATATATCCTTGGGAAAGGATTCTGTTTCCCTAAACAGAGCATCTACAGTTAACAATCATTTTTTCCTAGTGTTACCCACACAAGAGGAAGATGCTGCCAAACAGAACCTGGTTTCCAAACTGATGGGTAGGGGAGGAAAAAAAAGGAAGCACTACTCTATGCGAAGACAAGCCTGGATAACATGGTTACCAAAACAAAGCAGTAGAGCAGGACTCTTGCTAGAACTGATTGGTAAACTGGGAATTACTGGGATTTTTTTTCAGCTAGTTCTACCAGACCAGATCTACTCAACTTCAGCAGACCACAATCTAGCACAGCTATATCTATGATAGAAAATGTCTAGAATTTCCTATCAGATATTCTTGTCAGATCAGATGATCTTTTCAAGTGTTTTTAGAAGTCTAAAGCTCCTTCTTAATCTTGACGCAAACTTTGAGGCATATCATTGCTTTCCAATAACACTTAAGCTCCTAGAAGGTGCCTAAAGCACTTAAAAATAGTAATACAGCACCTCTGTAAATACTGTCCCCTGTTCTGAGATGAATTAGTGGTTCAGCTCAGGCCTGAGAAAGAGATTTTTTTCTTTTCCTTTTTTTTTTTTTTTTTAATTATGATGTTCCTTCTGTGGCCTTGGGAAAATCATTAGTCTCCCTGCCTCAATTTCTTCATCAGTGAAACAATTATGTATGAATTCCACAAGCTGTTCTCAGGATTTGACAGTATTCATTAGACTGAATAAAAATGAATGCCCTGAAGTGTCAACCGGTTTTATTTAGTCAACAGATAAAACCAAGAGATCACACCAGGCCCTTTACTATTCTGCATCCCACCTCCTTAGAGAACCTCCAGTCTTTCAGCTGTTTCCTTGTCCTCTCATCACAAGGTCTCCCTGCCACCCTCAAGCTCTCCCTCTCACTGCCCTTGACCCACAACATGAAAAATCCACTTTTTTTTCTCCTCCCTCTCCAGAAATCCCTTCAAGAAGGGTTTTTTCCCCTGAATCTTTTCCGTGTTCAAGACTCCTACTCATGCACGGTTGTCCCTGGGTCTTGTCTTATTTCACTCACAAGCTGCTCAGGGCAGGAAATGGGCCTTACCTTCAGTCCCTATCACATATGATATTCCCCTTGGAGTCAGTGTAAAGTTAAACATACGCGATATAAGCCTTTGTTGGACCAGGGCCTACGCTTACAAAGTGCTGCGTAAGCCTGTGTTGCCACAGCATAGAACTGTTGAGCAAATAAAATATTATAAAATATTTTTTGTTTTAAAAATGGACTTGCTGCTCCATTCACACTGCTCCTCCGAGTTCCAGGCAAGAGCAATATTAGATACAAAGCTTCCAGATAGAGGGACTGCAATGGGAAAAACGCTAGCAATTATTCAAAGCAAATGTAATTTTCACACTGCCGCTATTTAAAACACTTAGAGGAGAAAACAGTTCATCACACTTGGAAAAAAAAAAGAAAAAAAGCGCAATATCTTTTTCCGCCTCCTCCCCCGCACCTCACACCCCCCCTTTTAACTTTTACTTGAAGTGTTTGAGGATCAAGAGATCTTCCCTGTTCATCGTGAAATAAATCTGACATCACACTCAGAGCTTTTCAGCACTTATCCTGATTAGCCAGATAGTAAGATGTTTTGCCATGGGATCTGGCTGGGATTAGCCGTTTTCCTGTTCTCCCCACATGCTACATGCTGCCCTGTGGCCCATGGTGCTTTATCTTGCTCAAAGATGTCAAGAGAAGTGCTCCCCCATCCCCAATAGTGAAGCTTTACCACATGAAGTTATCGATGGTGCTTTCTATGCCAGAGAGTACAGGGACCCATTCATTAGCTATTAAAATTTCAATTTCCATCACAAAACTGAATACTCAGCAGACTAAAGCTGGATGCGAAATAAGTTTTGGTAGTAGCAAGTGATTTCCTGGGAGCATTAGTGAGTTGCAACAAGATAAACCTGTCTAGCTGGAAGGGATGTATATGATGTGAGAAATATCTGGATTGTTTAATCAGATTCAGCCAGATAGCTTGGAAGGAGCCAGCTCTGCCATGTGGCATTGACCTAATTGAAGATATGGCCCACAGACTTACAGTGCGCACTGACTTTAAGCAGCCCTGTAGCCCAATGACCTGCACATGGCCACAAGTCAAAGAGGTCTGAGGGAAAAACTAGGAACGGGGTGGGGGGGGGGAGTAAAAGGAAAAAACTCTACTTGCACAACTAATTCCACTCATCCCTGGAGTCTAAGATCACATATATTTAACCTTATTCGAAAGGGTCTAATGTATTTGTTCAAGCCAGATCCCAGAGGAAGTGCAAACAGAAGAAAAGCACTATTCCAAGGCTCTGTCTGTACATAACACTTCTTTCAAATCTATCCCAAAACCTTGGATTTACCTTCCCTGTCACACACACCTGCACCTGGCTCTTCACAAACTCAGGAAAATGGTTTCAAAACACACCCCTTTTTATGTCAAGCACAAGTATTCTCATTTCATCTTCTTTTAAATAAACCCACAAACAGGTTGAATGTATGCTTTAGGATGTATGCTCTATGTTTTCCTTCTGGAGAAAAAAAACCAAAAATGTAAAACTGCATAAAACTTAACAGTCACATTTCCCAGTGGGTATCTGGAAGTATTCTGGCTGCTGCATTGATGGGAGTGAAATGAAGATTGAGACTGAAGAGGAAAAAAGGGACTGAAACATCTGAAAACAGCTTTAAAACATTTACAATAAGTGCCAAGAGGTTGGGAAGGGTTTGCGCATGCAGGAAAACTCACATTCTCTTGTCAGTGTGTTGTCTGCCCACACCGTCCCTGCCAGGGGCAAAGGACCTTCCCCTAGGTGAGTTTGCAGCAATGCAAGCTTGCTCCATCCTCCTGCAATACTTCAAACAACAGAGGTTGTCCCAAAACGTGAGTGTAAAACTCTAGGTAACTAGCAACACACCTCCTTGCTTTTAATACCAAGATCAAGCTTAAGCATTTTTCCAAAACATATGTTTTAACTCATCTAGTTACTGAGCTGGACACCATCCCACTGATTTTGCATGCAAAGAGCCAGAGCACACTGCAACATTGACCTTTAGCAGTTTTAAAATCTCTGAACATTTAAAACTTAGGCTGTCACCTGATACACATTCATGGCAACTTTTGAGCCACAAACAGTGGGAAAAGAATTTGAGAAGGAGGATTGTAGGAAGATACCTCAAGCTAGGACACTTACAGTAACTACCTTAATTTGAAGCATCATGGAAATTGGATATTTCTAATTCAGCGACTGCTAGATTAAGTAGAAGTAACTGAAGCTATTCTGCTTACAGACATTAAGTTTTTTCTGTAAAAATAGGCACGCAGCATCATAGTCATGCGTGTGGTCAAGTGACCCGTTTGTTGGTTGATTTATTCATGCTCACTTGCTATTCCTACAGGCTTCAGAAATGAGTCTGAATGCAATTTTTTATTTGCTGAAAAAGGTGCAAGGGATTCTGGGATGGAGTAGATAAAACAATAGAATACAAAGTCAAAGAATGAAAGATCCAGTTTTTTGAAAGATTTACAATCATTAACAAGTTGAGGATTGCATATACTTCATGAAGGCACAGAATTATTAAAATAAGACTCATAAATTGCTAAAAATTTCTCCTAGTTTAAAATATACCAGAAATCGAAGAAAACCTAAGGAAAAACAAAGTTGTGCTACTATTGCCGCTGTTTAGAGAGAGCATTTTTAAAAGAAGTTTATTCAATCTCTCCAGTGACTTGTCTCAAGGGTTTAGGAGTTTGCTCAGTGCTGGGTCGATGCTTGGTCAGGCTATAACGCTTCATGGTTCTTGACACAGCTCTGAAATAGAAGCTTTTACTCTAGAGACATCAAACAACATGGAAGAGAAGTGGCAGGAATTCATATTTCCGTACCATAGGTATTCATTTCTCTATAGGGTTCTGTTTTGCAAATAGTTCAAGATTTTGAAGCTTCAAGAGGCGAGTGCCTGAGGTAAGGGAAGAGATGCACATGCAGATTTTAATTCCAATGCTAATTTGATCTCTAATATTTATTTTCCTCATATTTGCAACAGCTTGCATTAAAATACAAATTTAACTTGAAAACAAAGCACATCACTTCCCAAAACCATTCCTCTGCTTGTATAGCATCCTACAGGTGAATATCCCAAGAAAGTTTCAGAAAAATATTGTCAGGCGTTTTTGAGTCACACAAGATGACAAGCACACTTTCTGGTGTATTTACACATTTGAGTATTTTTTTAATTCTGTTTTGTTTGTAAAATTCTATGATGTGACCACAATAGCCATCACTGCAGGAAGAAGGAACTAAGCCTCTCATGCCTTGGATGAGCAACATTGCAAGCAGGGAAAGGGACATAGAGAGACTGCTGGTGTCCATGAAAGCAGCAGAAAGGGAAGAAAATGTAGGCTGTAGTTTGGAAATTCTTCCAATTTTTAGCGCAAGAGACATCAAAAAATAGCACTGAACCATTACCCATGCCAGGAGATCACAGAAAGATTTGAGAAATACATGAGAGAGAGATGGACCTGATTGCCAAATGCTGCAGAAGGTTCCTGCAGCCTCCATCTCCATCACCTGAGCGACAGACTAGCAAGGATAGCCAGGACTATTTTTAGCTAACAAGAAAGAGGGAAGCTGATAATGTGTTAATCACAGCACAAATCATGGATGCATACACCAGTTCCAAGGTGTCATGCATATGACGAATGCAAGCACAGGAGGAAGTAGAAGGAATCCGTACACTGCTGTGAGGAGCCTCAATAATAAATGAGAGGAATTGGAACTGCCTGTGGATGCCAGTATGGAAATATCAGTGTAAAAATGCTAGTTAAGCACATTGCTTGATTACAGTAGTACTTCGCTCGTACTTCTGGGGTGCGAACGGGGGCCATTCTCTTCCACTTATGCTGCAGCTTATCCCACACCAGTGAAGGGCTTATGCACAGGGCAGTCAGAAATTCTGTATACACACCTGCTTTTTTGTGTAACTATCGGTGCCTTCTCAGGCTATCATCGTGCTTTCTGTGAATGGCAGCAGGTGAGCCACTAATTTAATTGATATCAGATGTATATATCACAGACCAAATGAATGATAGCTTCCATTCTAATGTGCTTTAAACAGTCTTACACAGAGATGGGCGGGGAAAAGCACCAGATGTGTTATTCTGTGCAACAGATAAAAGATTGAACCTTCAGAGACAGGTTTATTAAAAACTGCACCCTTCACCTAGGAATCCAATAGGATTGATTGTACAATCACAATGACTGTCCAGTTACAGTGGAAATATCCACATATAATACCTGAGGGAAAAACATATCTTTCACACTTCCTGTCTCCAGTGTCCCAATTTTAATATACCACTGAAATTTGTCAAGATTCTGCTTCAGCATACAGCATATCCTGTGAGGGAATGCTTGCTTTGGATTTTCTCAAGGTCTTTGTTCTCCAGAAGGCAAGATACGTTTGAGATGACCATAGTGTTATTTAATAAGTATTAAAAAGGTATTTATTTCTTCCTTTTCTGTTTTTTGTTTTGTTTTGTTTTAAATAATGGCCATCATTTTGGAAAGATGTCTCCATGAAAAAATGATCTTTTTCCTAACTTGTAGAACACTCACCTTTATCTGCTCTGGGATAGAATAGTTGAAAGAGAATTTCCTCTCTGGACACAAAAATGTTGCCTCTCTCCAAGTTCCATTTTCTCAGTTGTTGAGTGATTATCAATTATGTAACAGTGACATTTTGTAAAGTGTCATCTGTGGGTGGTAGTGAATTGGAAGTAAGAGAATGTCTTCCACAGAGATGAACTTGTCAAGGCTGGTCATTAGTTGGGTTTTGGGGCCATGGGAAATGCAGATGTAATAATAACAACGCTACTTTTTTTTGCCCACCTCTAGAAAATGAAACAAAGGAGATTATGTAAAAAAGCCTCTGAACCAGTTGGTAAAATATTCTAGAGCATCGTTTAAAAAAAAAAAAAATAATTGCTAATACATCATCAAGTCACTCAGCAATTAATTTTATATGTTCTTCTGAAATACACAGTGAACGGGTTCAATTCTATACCAGAGTGTCCCAAGTAGCCAGCAAGTTTCAAATTCCTGTTCTAGCTCTTAGCAAGGAATTCCATCAGAGTACCTTAAATCCTGGGTTTATGCCCTAGTCACTGGGATGCTTATTCTCAACGGACACTAGGGACAAGAAGGAACAATGCGATCTCTACTCTTGTTTTACTCCTTTCCTAACTCCTTCTTCCATAAATTCTGGAAAATTATTATGTTCAACTCTTCACTGGCATAAAAAGCCATATCAAAAAACTCCACATCTCACAAATGTTTGACTCTCAGGCCTGTAAGACAACTTCAGTCTAGAAAATCATTGTCAGTTCTAAACCATTGGAACAACTTACAACTGCAATAGTTGGTATTTCTCTGAAAGATGTGCTCCAACATAACCACAGTGACTCAGCTGGTAGCAGTAGCATACTACACTAATGAAGAGTATAATTATTGCAGTGACACCCGACAGCTTGTGTCATGCAGAAATTCAGATTAGCTGATCACCCTTTCCCAAGAAAGACTTTGCATATGTGCTATTCACGATTAACTGAGCAGAATACTTTCCTGTTGTATGAAGCAATTGCACAGATTTATCTGAATGTTCAACCATATGATATTGGCATACACAAAATATTTACTGCATGAATCTGTTGCTGGAATGAATCAGGCCTTTAGGAGGTAAATAAGCTGTTATGGTCCAGTTCTATATCTATTCAAATGACTTGACCATAAGCTCTAACAGTTTTGGGAGACCAAAACTTAATTCTTGAGTTAAAACATCCTTTATCTATGCAAAACATGGAACATTCAATAGGAAAAAAAAAAAAAATTAAAAAAAACCCAAAACCTTCACCTTGAAATGTCAAATTGAGCCCAGGATTCAGAAGAAAATAATATATATTCTTGTCTCTTTTGTCATTGAGTAACAAGCTGCTGCTTCTCTATTGTAGTCAAGATGAGTACTTTACCACTTCCCACCATAGTCTTTCTATTTCCATTATTTTGTCTGTTTTAATTGTTCATCCATTTCTGTTCTGTGTCATCCTGGTCGTATACAATATTCCAGCTACCTGCAACGCATTATTCTTGAGAAATCTTTCCCTCTGAAGAGTTTGCCTAAGAAATCCCTACACGGCATTTCATGCACCTTGATAATGTCTATTCACATTTCTGACACCAGAGATTGCTCTTCAGTTAAAATCTATTATTGTCACTTTACAAGCCTCTCCCACTCGAGAGCTCACTCTAAAATGAATTCCCCCGCTACATAAGGAAGTATTATGATTTTTCTTCCATCTGTGCAAAGAGGGTATCTTCACCATCACCCTACTCATCCAATGAGCTCCATTTGAATAGGAGCCTCTGTTAGAGTCAGAAAGGCATAGAAGCAGTGTTTGTTCAGAGGATTACCCATAAAGCACCTATTCCAGGATCAAGGCCAGTGTCTTTTTCAAAAACTTTCCCATGGTGAAATATCAAATCAGAGGCAGGATAAGAAACAGAACTAGCATCTCCTGACCCCTGCTGCTGGGCTCTAAATGCAGGAGGCTACCTTTCCTCTTTTGCAGTAATTCATCACTTCTGCAATGCAAGCCTGCGTAAGGCTGGAGTTACATAAGAAACTTGCATCATAAAGTTAAATTGTTATTGTGTAAAATTTATAGAAGATTTTAATTTTGAGTTCATGCTTAAAAATAATATAAATTATCTTGCCCCAAGCTCTCTCCATTTTCTAATAAATACATTTGGCAACGATGGTGGAATTGCCGAAGAGAAATAAAGAATGCATTCCTTAAGCTGATTACTTTTCTGGGAAATTATGTGTGCCAGACAGTTTAAGAACTTGAGTGTTCAGTTTATACAACATTGGCTCATCTCTATCATCTTTGTCAAAGACATCTACAATTTACAGCTTACCACAGGTAACCCAGCTGGTTCAAGTTGCTTTGTCTTTTATTTAAAAAAAAAAATCAAACAAAACAAAACAAACAAAAACTGAAAAACACCACCTCTGAACTTTTACACTCCTGTGTGTTTTAGCTGTGAGTCCTAAATGGAGTCTCCCATGAATAATTCAAGTTCCTCAGTTTCTTATTTTAGCATCAAAACTGTAGTGATACGTGACTAAAGGAAGTCTAGCCAAGATACTATGGAGCTCTAAGTCAATTTAAAAATGAAATTAAAGACAGATATTTCTATGACAACAATTAATGAAAAATATTGTTATATAGCTTGTTGAAACAATCTTTAAAACTGTAGTGCCTTATTTAAAAACAGGAGAAAAAAATAAAAGAAAAATAAACCAGTGTTAATCTATAATTAAGTAGGTAAACTGAAAAGGGCTACAGCCAATTTTGGAATGCTACTTATTTGGAAGGGTTCCAATATCAGCAATGGTGAAAGGATATAAAAGGTGATGACTATATTTGTATTACGTAGCAATGATTTTTTTCAAGAATGGTATCAAGAGAAAAACAACAGGTTTTTTCCTCATTACATCATTCTCCAGATTGTACCAGTTTAGCAAGTTTAGTCTGAGGAGGAAATGATTCAGATTTCATCACTGTAGCCTAATTCAGCTTTTGTTACTTGTTTGAAAGAAGAAGCAAAAGCATACATGCAATTTCTAACCACATCAGTTAAGGGAAAGGTGACTAATAAAAGGTCTTGAACCTGTTGCTGTTATGATTGAAGGAAATTTTGCCTTCACTTCACCAGTGGAAGAATAAGTCCCTGTACAATTTAGATTTCATATAAAGTTTTAACCTACTTGGGACCTCCTGCTCCAGTAGAACACAAAAATATTTCGAGCAATACTTTCTAGCCTATGAAAAACCAGTGGGATTGTAGACAATAGATATAACCTATCCAGCACAAAACAAATCAAATCAATATAAGCCATCCACCAGTAAGCATTGTTTCACCATGGTAGGAGAAAACTCAGTGTTGCTCTGCAGAAGCTACTGTGTAAAATCTAGGTGCAAAGCAGAAAAACTGCAGAGAAACCCATGTGTAAACATTGCTGCCCACCTTCCCCACCTCACTACTCGGTTTAAAGAAAGCACTCACCACATTTGCGTCAGCTAGGAAATGCTGCTACCTCCCTCTTTCCCAACACATTTTGCAGACCACTTGCACATTAAGTAACACAGGAGCTAAATTGAACTTGAGGCACCATTCTTCTGATGTTTAGCCATGATGAAATGAGCCTTCAAATCCAATTCTTTGTTTTCTGTCTCCTAACTGACCTTGGAGCCAATAATACATGTCTTTTGAAACATGTTTTAATGCATTTTTCATTATACTTGGAAAGTTATTATTCCCCTTACTTTTAAGATAGAGTTTTGTCTCAACTGCTACATTTAACTTCTTATATGGTTTTTCTCAATTTTTCTATCACTGTCCCTCTCCCTATTTTGCCTTTATATATTGAATGTATTTCAGAAGAGTTCCGATGCTTCTTGTTCAGTTATCATCAATTTGTGACCAAAATTCTGCATATCCTACAACGTTGAGTGAACAATCACTTAGATTCATTAAAATGTGCTGCTTTAAAAAGAACACATGTCAAGAAACTGCTTCCATAAACTAAATCCTTTTGCAGATTTAATTACTCTGTATAGCATCCTATCATTTAATTGTCTTAGACCAACTTTTTGTAACCCTCTTTTACCTAGTAGGTGCTCAGTAAATCAGAAAGCAGGTTTATATGCAAAAGTCCAAGTTACGATTACGTCCACTCCACAGAGTTTTGTGCTCCTTCTAAACCTTTCATCTTACTAAATTTTGTAGAAGACCATCAAGCACAACTTTGCTTTCCAATCTCTCTGGCCACACCTGAGTTTCACTTACTTTAACTTAACCTTGCATGCCACTGACTTCACATAATGCATTGCCATATCCTTTTTTTCTCCCTTATTTCAATTACAGTTTGTATCCCAGCCTCTATTGTAGTTCTTTGTTTTACCAGCATCTTTAACTGATGTGTTTGATTTGCAAGTTCCCCATTTCCCATCAGTTTCTCTAGGTTCATTATTACTCTGATTTTTTTTCCTTATGCCCTGAAGTTCTATTTTGATTGATCCCTCACCCAACTTTCCTATACTATCTTCTCTTCCTCAAAATATCTATTGATGCCTAACCAAGCTTAACTCTCTGCTCTATCACACCTGTTTGGCTACACTTTGGAGAACCTGAGACGACTTTGACCTCCCTGCACCACATAACACTGGAGAACATCCAGAGAAAACTGTCAGAGAATCCTTCTGTTGAAGCATTCAGGAGTTAACTGCTTTCGATACCAATGTCAACATATGATGACCAAAGGTCTCTTCTCTGCTAGTATCTGTATACTTTGCACCCAACAAAGAATCACCAAGAAGTTTTGAGGTCATCCCATGCCGAACTGTGACTACACAGTTGATGATACAGTTTACCATTCCTTTGTAATTACAATGTCTGTGACAACCTTCATACCTCATCATAGTTCTTCTAACGAGACAAGTCCCTTCACTCCACGTTACAGTCACTTGGGATCAAGGTGATACGCGGTGATCTGGGCCTGCACAACTGTGTTTCCTTTTACTGTGTCTCAGCCTCAGATTACTGGAAAAGCTTTAAAGAACAACCATGAATAGCTGTGCAGAACTCTCAAACATTGTGGTATTGCGAAAGCCTGCCAAAACAATGGCTAAAAAGGTTATGATTGCTCTTTAGAGGTAGATCACAGAGAAAAACATCATACAGGAAAAAGCATTTATCTAATCTAGTGAAAAACTGGTACATGACAACTACATGCGACTTTGTCATGAATTAATGTAAGCTGCTATTCGAAGCGAGGTAACTATCCCCCAGATGTGATAGCCCATCAGTAAAGGGTAGGAAGAAAAGACCAGGTTTTGGCTTTCTTTCATAAGTGTGGTAAATAGATATGGTTGTCTCTAGAACAGAAAACCAAATTCAGGGATTCAATAGATCTCTCTTCCAGTCCTTTAAAGTCCTATCCTTTCAAAGACCTTCAGTACATTACGAAAAGTCCCTTGCTCGATGACATCCAACACTTTATCAATCACCTAGACTATATACTAGATACTAGCTTTTCTAGAATGCTTGCTCCCTCTGGCATAAGTACTGCTCCTTTCTTTGCACTTGAGTGCATTAAATGGCTAAGAGTTTAATTTACCCACATCCAGGTTTATATTATTTGATCCCTCCAGTAAGCTTAGTTCAGATGTCTTCGTTCAAGTAACCGATCCTCTGAAGTCAACCAAGGAACTCCAATACAAGGAGCAAGTTTGAGGTCAATGTTTTCTAATAGGCAAGAAAGAAATACCTAGATTGTGAAGTCAGTGAGACAATGGAAGCACTTAAGTAGAGCATACATTTAAATGCTTTTCATTTTTGAAGCTGTAACTACTGGAAGCCACATAGAAATATCTGTTTTATTTGGTTGTGCTTTTAAAAAAGAAACAAAGCTTTTCTTCCTCTAAAAGGTCAGACTGCAATCAAGCTCAATAGACCACAGACCATATATCAAAGATTTCAGTATACTTTTGAAGTGGAATTAAATCATAATTCTTAGGTTAAATGTAGCTCATCACAAGAGTTGAAGTCATCTCAGACATCAGAGATCTGCAGGTTATTGAGCTCCTGTTATTAAATATTTTTTCCATTTCAGCTGACTAGTGCCTAAAGGCTGATTGTGCAGAATAGTTACAACTTGTTGGTGGAAGAAGGGGCAAACCTGGTCTTCTCTCCAGTTGCATTAATGAACTCATTATATTTTACATATTAATGGGTATTATCTAAGGACAGACAACAGGAATTTTGAAGGAGACTTAAATGAGTAAAAAAATTAAAATTTGAATTTTTTTCATACTTTGAATATTTATATTGCCTATATTTGTGCAGAAAGTGTTGTCAGCTGTTTCTTTATACAAATCTATTCTTAATAGGTACTGTTCCACCAAAAACTTAGTAAGACAGGACAGCACATCAGTCTTCCTTCAGTAAAAAACAATTACAGTTCTAATATTGGCTTTCTAACTTAATTAAAAGGCAGTTTAAAGGAGGATGTTTTTATTTCCTTTGTTGCCTTTTTACATTGCAATCTGAATCTCACATAGTTATTTTAAAAGGGACAATTAAACTGTAACTAGCTTGCAATAATTTTTCTTTTATAGACTGCAAGTGTAAATCTAACAGTTAAACTGATAATTGGGGATAGCAACTGATCACTTTTTTCTATACAGCATTCAGCAAGTGTAATTTTTTGCATCTAGGTGAAGAATTGCCCAAGAGTAAAACAAAAAAAGGTAGGAAACAGAGAATTGTATTTAAAAAGGACTATATAGTTACTGCTCTATTAGATTGGCAAGACACAGTAAACCAAAGTGACCGTGTTTTCATTCAAACATTTAAATGATGCCCCACTAGAAGCATTACATAACCAGTCACAAAGTTTTTGCCTTTAGATCACACACTTAAAGTGTCTCATCAAAATTGCATCTTGAAGGAAAGAAAAATCACGACTTATTAAATATAAATATATGATGTTAAAAACTGCTTTTAGTGTGGTTATGTAATATTTATTGTTCTGTGGCTAAGGTCATATAAAGATCACATGTGACAGGTGAGGTATTTTTATTACTCTCTTTATGTTAAATGCCTTTCTACTAAGCTAATTTAAATGTTCTTGTCTCCTTGTTCTGGAAAGTATTTAAATCATGAAGTTCATAGGAACTGTTATACTCCAAATAATTCAGGAGCCAAACCAGAAGTATTCCAGAAGTTACCTTTTAGAGATAGCAGAGTTTGGGTTTAGGTGGCAGAATGTTGTTCTTGTTCCATGTACCAGACTAGTATGAAATTTTTATGTTTCCTCAGTTCTAGCAGGTCCTGGCATGATTTCCACACGTATGCTGGGACTTCCAAAACTACTATTTCCAAGGCTGTGTTTACCAAGATTGGAAAGCCACTGCCCAGACTGGTACGATAGCCAAAATATTGTTCAAGAGAGAGTAGAGCAGCACAGTAGGTCAGGACAAGGTGCAACTCCTCCTTGCCTGCTTCTGGCTCTACCTGGCCACGCATGACCCTCCCTTTCAAAACCATGACATTCATCAGAGAGTTTAATTACCCTAGCTGACACCCAAGGAGAGTGCTGCTCATTCACAGAGCAGGTAGGACAGAAACATGCTGGGAAAGCACAACAAACTCCCCACCCCTTGCGCTGCTAATGAGCTTCAACCCTGACCTAAAAGCAGCAGCAAACGTTGAGCTCCAGGTCCGCACAGCCACAGCCGCTCTTGGGCTGCAAAGAGCAACCGTTTGTGACTGGGATTTATAATTACCATTTCTGACCATTGTAGTAGAGGACTCTGTAGGATAACAAAAGCTACTGGCTTCATTCTTTGCCAGGAATATTTTCTTGCATCACTAGAGAACAAGCACCAGCGTTTACAAAAGAGAGGATACCTTTGTTCATATCCGACCAAGTGATTTTTGTTTTCGGGGAAGACAAGCCACCCCTTTGATAATACCTTCGCGTGGCCAGTACTGTGCGCCTATATTTGCAAAGTCCTGCCTCTGTTTTGATAAATTAAACATAATCCAAGGTACTTTTATGTATTCTAAATGAAGAGGGGAACAGATCTTCCTTCCTTTGAAGTTGTGGCGAACTTCCAAGTTACTTCAAAAGGGAAGAAGTTTGGGTACTAGTTCAGAGTTAACAAAGGTGTAACAGTGGAATTTAGCTTAAGGTATAGGAAAACATTCCCGTTAATTAACGAGATAAGAATAAGCCATATTCAACCCCAAACCACTCTACCACTTTTGAAAGAAGACAAAGTTGGGCTAGCCCCCATGGATGTATTTGCTAGCAGTAGAGAAGTTTTGTGGCCCTACATAAAAGTTTGGGACTTGAATTAGTCGTTGAATTACGAGGTCAGTTTTTTTCATCGAGATAGACTAATACGACTTTTTGTAGTTTTTCATAAGTACCCAAGGTACCAGTTACTTATATGCATCAGTAATTATTGCATTGTACAGTATCACACACTGAAAACACAGTCAAAAAATGTAAATGGGCTGTAAGTGTCAATGCAAATTCTCCCATTCTGAGAATGTGCAATATGCAAGCATGGGTTATTTATTAATTTTTGTCACCACTGATTGATATCTTGATTAATTGCCAGAAGGCATTGGACCAGGTGTTAACTATGTGCAGATTGGATGCAGTGTTCTGTGAACTTCACGCTGTATTAAAGGCACAGACATGCCCAGTTGGAGCAATAAGCCTTTGTTTGCTTTGGCAGGGCTTGCAGCTCCCCGGGGCCAATGCCATAAAGAGGTTTCTGTTAGAAGCCGCAGTGCTCATTGTAGAAAAATTGCCCCTCAAAAAATTAGCATGGTACAATGAAGGATGCATAATGTTACGCAAATGACAGCTGCTTAGCTGAAACAATAGCTAGGAGATGGCATTTGCCAGGGTGCACATCTCATGTAAATTAACTCACTAACTGTTTCAGGAAAAATAAAAGAAGTGAAGCCTGAACCTGTACGATCACTTCATGGATCCATCCTGGGGGCACAGAAGAACTGCAAACTTCCACTAATATCAAAGAAAGTTGGACGGGGCCCTCAGCCTCTGCCCCTCAGATGCAGCCAGGAGCCGAGCAAGCACGAGCTGCCAGAAGCAAAGTTTGCCTTGTCAGGGCAGAACAAAGCCCTGGAATCTGCTTTACAGGTGGAAATCCAGAGTCATTTCCCCTAAAGCAGCAAATGCACAGCTGCTGAACCAGCACCAAAGGGAGACCATCAGAGCCCCTCTCCACAGCAAATAGCTGATGGTGTGCATGGGCTTCTTCCCACACCATTCTCTGCTTCGCCCGCCTTGGGGAACCAGAGCTCCCCTATGGCTGCAGCTCTAATCTCTAATCCCAGGGATGGGTGGAATTTCCCCTGATTTACTGCAATGGAGGGAAGGGCCCAGAAGAGCCAAAATGCTTCGAGGGGGATCAGAATCAGTGCCTGGGCCTTTGTGTCCTCTGCACAGCAGAAGGGACATTGTCCTTGTTCAACCGATTAGAAATACTAATCATTGACATCAAAATCTAGCCTTGGAGTGCAGGCTAAACCAGAAAACACTATGCAGCACAAAAACAGAAGCAGCATTAGGGGAAAGGGAAAAAAAAAAGTAGGAAAAAAATATAGTTGCAATCTGCTCCGGGTTGAGTTGCATTAGTTTTTGCATCTTCAAATTGAGGAAAAGCCTTGGTTTATTCTGAGCACTCTGGTGGAAAATAAATTCACACAAATGTACGGCATAATATGAGGGAATAGAAACAGAACAGAACAAAGCAAGATTTAACCCCAGAATTCAGGGACATAAAGAAAATATGTTGAAAGCCAAGAGTAAAGCAACCAATCATTTGTCATTTCTAAGGGAGGAGAACAATCATTTAATATATGGGAGCTGGAGGGGGGAAGGAGGAGAGCACAGCACTGGTTTGATTTACATAGGAGTTTCCCTTCATAGCGCAAGGATTAACATAGCCTCTACTGAAAAGGCGGGAGGGCTCTAAAAGCAAACAAGGTGGTGTTTGGGATTTTTTTTCTTCTCCTTCAGAGAGGGCCCCGTGATACTGCAACTGTTGCTCATCACATTAGCACTGTGGGAACAGGAAAAAAACATACCAGGGAGGGGGAAAAAGGGAGGAGAGCTGGGGGCATGGGGGAGGGGGACATCAGTTGACAGCAGAGAGAAGCAATTAAAACCTAAAATAAGAGGTGGTTGTGAAACGGTATTCGCATTAGGACTCAGCCAACAAAAATGTTTACTTTGTAACAGAACTCCTATGGCCCGAATGATAAATCAAGACCCAGTAATTACTCATCAGCTATTCGGGGATGGAAAAAAGTGATGACGCCAGGGAGGCAGGGCTCAACACGGCCGAGCCCCAACAGCCACGTTGGGAATTAATGCGGCTGCCACTGCTGGAATTGGGGAATTGCAAGAGCATTATGGAGATCCCCAAGGTCTCGCACCGAGCTTCCAATCTGTGTCCAGTTGGGAACAATGGGAAGCCAGTGTGGCTGGATGAGGGTAATAAAGCCTATATCAGAGGACACATCTGGAATTATGAACTCCAAATTTTAAGGTAAGTCTTCCAAATAATGATGATGTTGAAGGGCAGTATATTTTTTGTGGAACTCTTCTTAAACAGCCCATAGACCACACTTGGTACAATATAAAAAGCAAAATTCAACTTGTTAAACTAACACAGAAGCTATGTTTAAGCACAAAGCAGATGCTTGAAGTCCTTAAAAATAGGATACCCTTGTAAAGATGTTATACTCTGGGGTCCAAAGGAATTTAAACTAAAACAGAACAGCCAAAAACCCCCCAAATTTATTGATACAGTGAAAATTAGCAGCAAGCATATACAGATATAGAGAAAAAGAGACACGTGCTAAGAAAACTCCTTCTGGACAATTTCAGTCATAGGTTGCCATATCAACAAGCTTAAAACAAGGGAGCTATCCATTATAGATTTAAGCCTGCTAATATGTGCCAGCCTATAACCTGGTCTTGTGTTACCAAAAAA
>VXBA01000855.1:480526-542318 GCA_013399895.1 Serilophus lunatus | reverse complement strand
AAAAAAAAAAAAAAAGGGTTTTTGGGTCCAAATGTAAATTTAGTTAAATCATAACTTGTCTTCAAAGATCTGTTCCTCGTTTTATGCACTTTCAAACACAGAAAATTTTGGGGTTTGTGTTGTAGACAACTAGCTTTATTCAATTTACACTATCAATCTTGTCAACAGACTAGATTAATTTTTATAGCAATGAAACATTGATAAAAGATATGTTTCTACATTCATAGCTGGAACCAGCAATTCCTTTAGAATGTACTGGGGCTACACATAAGAGCAAAGTACAGACTAGCTTCATGGTAGAGCTACAACACAAGTTTTGGGCATAGGAATACCCAATATAACTTTTCACAACTGGACTACCATGACATATAATCTTGCTCATAGACTTCTTTTATTGCATCTTAAAACTTGGTTTTGTTGTCCTTTCAGAAAGTTTTTTCAGAACTCCAGTTTTGTTGATGAATAGAAGCCTTTGATTTCATCTTAACCATATTCGTGACCAACTAAATCTTTTCCTTTGCTATCAGCACTGTTCCTTAGATTAACTTTCCCTTCCCCCTTTATTATTTACTCATGTGATTTGTTTATAGACAGCAATTATTTCCCTTCTCTGCCTTCATTTTACTGAAAGAGCCAAACTTCTTTCAGGTCTGCTCATAAAATAGACTCTCCATTTTCCCAGTCCTCTGTGCTAACCTCTCTTTGAAGCTGCTCCAGTAAACCACTGTGTTGAATATGGGTGACTAAAAGTTGCATCTTATTTTGTGTATACAAAGCCTTATTTACAAGCATTAAGAGCTCATACCTCCACTATAAATAGTTGCCTGCACTCTATTTGCCTTTTTCATGGTTGGATCACAAGGTAGCTCACAATGATTCTGTGTACCACTGCTATGCCCTGCAGTAGTTGTTGCACACCTTGTATGTATAACTACTACTACTTGTATACTCAGTTTCTAGTTGTTAAGCTCACAGAACAAATGATGGGTTATTTAAAGTCACGACTACAGCTTTTGTACCATACGACATGAAACTCATGGTCATTCAAAACCCAGGCTGTTCCAGAGCTTCGTGCATCTTTGCCTCCAACATTTTTGAAGTGCATCTCATTGGCACTTTTTTCCTCCTTTTTGCCCTTCAGTCCTTAACATTGACTACTATTCATCTCCCAACAAGGAGGTTTTCTTCACATCACAACTTGTACAAATACCTGCTTTACAATATCAAATCCTACAGAATTTCTCCTCAACTAATATTTTCCTATGTAACACCTCACTAAATGCTTCTCTGAAAAACAAATACATGAGATCTAGCACAGTTGGCTAGCCTATAAGATCAGTAATCACATCAAAGAACCCTACAGGATTAGCGTGGCATGATCATCTCCTGTTAAAGGTACACTACATTTTTCTCACCTTCTCTACTATCTGATAATACTGTCTGATAATACTTCCCCTCACAATTTGTTCCAAAGAGTTACATACTTCTTAGGCCAGACCAACAAGTTTGTAGTTGCCTGTATAATTCTTCCACATTTCCTGATGTCTGTGGATAATACATTTGCTATTCCACAGTCACAACATCAGCTTGACAGATGCATTAAAAATCCTCACTGGTGGAATTCCACTGCACACTGCCAGATTTTTCAATTTTCTTTTTGGAATGCAGACTATCTCCTACCTGCATCTTGAGTGCATTAAGTTCTTCAGTCATAATTCCACCTCAAATGTGCCAATTTTCACTCTACGCACTCATTCTCATTGGAAGTCTTGGTTTCACCTTCACACTTCAAATTATCATATTTAAAAACTAGAGGCAAAGTGTCAAGTTACTTATTGGGAGACTACTAACTTTTTGATTTCATCATTGCTGAGCAACATCACTTCCTCGTTCCTTGTTCTCTTTTATTTGTGTGACTAAAGAAAGTTTTACTATTTAACTTTCTTTGTAAGGATACAGGTCAGGTTGACCTCTGGCAATTCTGAAAGCAGTACAGAGGCACAAGAAAGTTTTTAGCAATCTGTTTTGTTCATTATATGTTGACTGAGCTGCAGGACTTTCAGGTTTGGCAGGACATGCGGAAGAAAAAGGGATTTATAACACACTGCAAAATCAGAAAGATACTTCCAGCTCTCTCAAATTGTACATTTACTCTGTAGAATAAAGATGACAATTTAGGTGTCTAAAAGGGCTTAAAAAAATCTAATGAAAATCAGGTATAAGAAGGATTCACTTCTGAAATAATCTGAGTACAGCCAAGACCCAAATTATCATTAGAACCTTATTTTCTCTCTTGAAATCATGATTTGACAGCATGCACATATGCTCACAAGCGCTGTGAGCTTGCAGGAAACAAAGTAATCTGTTAGGGAGGTAGCTTAAGGTCAGCTCCCTTAATGTAAAACACTCATTATTGTAGCATTGCTCAGGGAAATACGAGGTGAATTTATATCCAAGACTGCACGTCATTTTTGTTTGTGAGACTTAAGAGGGTAAGAGTGATAGGGGTTACCCCATGCCATCTACCTCTTCTGTCACCTCCAGTAACTCTCACTTGGAACAACCAAAATTCAGTTTTATTTTGTTGCTGGGTAAATGCCTTGAATGACAAGGGAAATTATTTCGGAGAATTTGGAGTAACACTAGTTGACTGTTCAAAATAATTGTATCAATTTCTGGCCTTATTTTACAACCCACTATCAAGTTCTTAATATACTGCAGTATCTGAAGCCTTCTGGTAGTCCTGGATGGAAAACTTGTCCTGCTTTAGCCTAACCAATCAAGCCTTGGCGAAAAGATACTTCATATGGATTTCACCTTGAATTTGGTCCATTCCTGAAAGATGTTTTATCTGTGTGCTGTTTATTAGCAGATTTGTTCTGTGCTACCTAATGCTACCTAAACAAGGTACAGCAAACATAGGAATAGAAAACAATGCTACAGTCTGGTAGGAGGTTCAACAGAAGGCCCAATTGATATGACTGACATATCCAATATGAAACAACATAAGGAAGCATGTTTTCCCATTTTAGGGAAACAGGAATGTTTGATTCCAGTATCGTTAACAACAGCAAGCACATGGATTCTTTCAGAATTGTTGAGCGTGTGTAGCCTTCAGTAGAGGAGAAGGGAAGAGGAAAGCAGCTGTTCCCCCTACCTTCCCATTCCCAAGTGGAAAAGCGAATTGCTGCACTCTAACCTCAAGGATCACAATTTTGAATCAAGGACTTGATGGTGATATTCCAAAATAAGAACCAGCCATTTTCGGTCTCAACGGTTATCAGTAGCTTGGACATAGTCCAATTCTTGTAATTGAAGAAGGCAACATCTGTGGTCACAACATCCAGGTCATTAGCATAGATGTATTAACAAAAGTACAGGACTGGCCCTCATGTTTACTTTCAGTTTCTCTCTCACCCTAGCAGAAGTCCTCAGGTTGAGAGCCCTGACTGACACAGCCGGCCTTCCTGCAGATTTGGGATTGTGCCACAGTGCTGTCAAAGTACTAAATGAAAAGCAAAGGGAGCCTTGTGAGGACTCTGTTTCAAATTAATGACACCATGGTCATTTCAGTGAATATGCTGAAAAAAACTTCTGGAGGCTTTCCTCACCCTCCAGCATCCTGGCTGCACATCTTAGCCTGGCATGCCAGATCTGAACATGTTCGTCTGAACACGTTAAGGAATATGTGACAGCCTTAATCGAATCACAACATTACTGCAGAATGAGGTACATCAACATGAAAATACTACAAAGGTGAGATCACCTTCTCCTCAGTCAGATCAGCATGGGTCCTGCCAAATTGTGTGCCAGGCAGCTGCAAAAACTCCAGGAGCTTTACGTAAAAAGTGGCTACTGAACATGCCCACATGTTACTCGTATTTTAGGTGTTGTCTACCCTCTAATTACAAAAGCATCAGATTAAGACAGCTAAAGAAGGGTTATGCCCAGGCACACAGCTACAGCATCAATGTCCTGCTTCATTCATCTGTGTTGAGTTCCTTGTATAGACATCCCCCAAGTGGAATGCAAGCACTGCTAGTAATCAAACAGAAGTTAAAAGGAAACATAACAGTAACTGTCAATTAACACTAAAACATTGAAACTTTGCTGCCTTGGCTGCCCAAGGCAAATTGGTCTGGAAAGTCTGAGGAAGATCTCTTTAACTGTTTTCAGATTATGGGAGAGCAAGGAGAATATTTTTCAATGAAAAAATAAATTAATAAGGCAGAATTAATGGGGAAAGCCTCCAGATTCACCACGTCTCAACTGCTAATGAAAAAAAAAAGTGTAGGGTAAGGGAGAAGGGAAGAAAGAACACACATAAGAGGTTGTGGTGAAAATGACATTTGAATAACCTGAGGAAATCATACCCTGAGCACCACAGGTACTGAGAGAGAGCTGCCTCTCCTTTCCAGTCTTAGAGCAGCTGCTGAGAGAATATGCGTGAAAGAGACTGCAGTATCATTGAAACGTGCGCAGTCCTAACCTGCAAACTTGAGAATCAGAAGCATATTGTCCTGATATCAGCAACACAGAAGTACTGATAAAATTATATTAAAAAAAAAAAAAGTAGATTCCATAATTGGAGGTTCTGTGCATTTGTTATGTGTCTGTATACTGCAATTGTCCGACAGGTTACAATACCACAAGAGCACAAGTACAGTCATTACTACTGTATGGATAAGAGTCACAAAACCAGGAATTAAGAGAATATATTTATGGCATTAGGAAAAGAAAAAAAAAATCCACATGCTGGGCTACACGGGCTGTTCACTAAGCATTAGATAGGCACTTCATTCACTGTCGAAAAATTTGAAATACAAAGAATTAATGTATATGAAACAAAAATACAAGTTGGGGGATTTACCAGCATATATTTCTAAATAAAAGTAGTATCTTAGCCTCAAATTTCTGAGCTCAGGGTTGATAAGCAAAGGTCATTAGAGGGCTTCAGTTAGGCCTATTGCTCCCTTCAAAGTGTGAAAATTAAAATGAGCTATACTGCAAATAACCAACACTTTTCAATAATTACTACCATGCTACTGCTTCTGGAGATATCTGAATGACATATCTCTCCATTACTGAAAGGTAACTGCAATTTCATTTTGACTAATATAATTTTTAAAACCATCATACCAGGTGCCTTATATTTGGAAAATCTTGAAAGCTTTCAGATGTACAAACACCCTTCCCACTGCTCTCTTGCCTTATCTTTTATTTACCCTACTGGGTATACAACAATTGATGCTTCTTCAAAGCAAGGACTTCCCAGCTGATTAGCTGTGCTGAGCTGGCTAAGCTTATTAAAGGTGATTAATGCATTCAAGTATTTTCCCCTCGCTCGTTAGTTCAATTTCTTGCTCATTATGCTACTGGTCTTTTTATATTAAAACAGACCACCTGGATAGCAAAGAACTTCATAATCTTGGTCCAACAAGATCAACACCTGTTGTACATGTAATTAATCATAAGGCACTGCATAGCTGTATTCAGTTAAAAAGCTAAGATTATCTAACAACAGAAGCAATACGCCACATTAGCAATCAGCTTTTGAATCTTTAAAGTGCAGTGTAAAAAAAATCAGAGAAATGAGTCAGTACAAAGGGGCTCATAATTATTCTCTCTCCATATTTAGGAGTCCATATGGGATTTGTGACGTATAAAAGTCAGCATACAATTTTCCAACGAAAAATTCAGTTCTAAAAAAATTCATATTCTCAGGGCTGAGAAAAATCAAATGGTCTTTCTGTCAATGACATTTTCACTCTACACAAAGAAATCAAAGAGGGTTTGTATATTGCATTACAAAAAGAACCCAGAGGTTCAATATGCTTTACTAGTCTGAACACGGATTGGGAACCACAAAGTCCAATCACATCTCTGTCTTTAACTTACTGTGTGGTTTGGCAAGTAGCTTAACTACTTTGATTGCATTTCTTCATCTGTACAATGTGGGAAAAAATACTTACTAACTTGATTGGAATTTTACAGGATTTAATGTATGTAGCATGCTTCCAAATACTAAAGCCTCATATGAGTATTATCAGCTTAGCTTTGGTGCATTAAAGTGGAAAAGACATGTCCTTTTTAATGGTGAAAAATTCACAACAATGAGATCCACTGTAAAAGATAAGACCGGAAAAATAATAATGGTTTGTTTGCTTTAAAAAATTACAACAGCACAATGCACACTGAAAAAATAGAAGCCCTATAAATACCAGCAAATAAATAAAGCATCTTGTACAATCACGCATACACGGGGGAAAAAAAAAAGTGTATTCTAACCCTGAAGCCTAATCTATCAGCCTAATAAATTTTATATGCATCTACTGAATTTTCATACTGGAAGATTCAATGCAGCCTTAAGACAGACTGAATGAACAACAAAAAGCAAAACAGAAACCTAGATATCATTAGCACTGTAAGACTCACCAAAACCGTGTGTATTATATACAGTTTATAGGTAGAGATGGGAGCTGAATAGTCATTTAAGCTGAATGCGGAGATAATGCACATATTAAACAGTAGCAGTAATTAATGTCTTTTTCCTACAGGTTCCTCAGGGGTCAGGAGTATTGTGGGTTTTATCCCATGGTGACCTTCAACTGAACAGGTGCTGAGGGGTTCATACCAAAGTTGTTGGCCCCTTTGTAACTAATGGCACACAGGTCTATCACCTGCATAAGCGAAGTTCATAAATCTCTCTGGTGGAATGTTCAGCCCACACTGCCAAGTTTAACAACCAAACTGAAAATTCATTCAAACTTTCTCAGCCAATACAATATTTAGTTGTTATGCATTAGATTCCTTTTTAGGAAATTTTCCCATTACCACCACGACGCTGGCAAACTGAGGGAGGGAAAAAGGTAACCCAACTAAGCTAAGGACCAGAATTCCTCAGGAGGAGCGGGAGTGGAAGACTTCATTGCCTTTTGGCCTGGGAGCGAATGGCCTTAGATAGCAGGCAGACTCCTGCCCTAGGAACGTGCAAGGGAGGGGTGGACTATGCCTGCCTTTTCCCCCCACCCCTTTCTCAGGACAATAAAAAAATTCTATGAGGGATCAGCCGAGCTCACTGGTTTTTAGCTGCAATCCCAGTGAGAGGGACTGGCGCTGCCTCACTGGTGCTGTTTCTACCGGCACTTTCCCTCTTGCCCCAGCAAGAAGTGGAGGAGTCCCAACTGCTGCCTTGGGACCAGACTATCTCTCGCTTCTGCCTCTGCCTCACCTGGCCCAGGTCCCGTATCCAGGTGGACCCTGCAGCAGCCCCCAAAGAGAGAGAAGAGAGAGGAGAGCCCTGTCTGCACTAGCCCCAGCTCGGAGCCAGCCTGTCTGCCTTTCCCCATCTCATGCTGTTCCTATATCAAATAAGTGACTTTCCCATCTCAGCAGCAAAACTGGGGGAACCCCCGGCACGTGTGTGGTGAGCCTGCAGGATGCCTGTTTCCCCCACAGCATTGACCACACCGAGGAAAACTACACGGAGGGGGCAAGGGGGGCGGGGTTTATTTGGATAATTTTTCTTGTTACTGTTTGTTCCTTTTTTATTTTATATATATATATATATATACATACGCACACATATTTTAGTTACAATTATTTAACTTCCTTTTTCTAAATTTTTTGAATGAAAGCTTCTTGATTTGAAGGGTATAATAAAGTGGAAGAGTTTTTCTTTCTACTCCAGGAAGGTTCCAATCTTCCCTAGAAGGTATTGTTCTAACCTGGGACATGAGTGCAAACCATAAAAGTCTTAAGGCAAAATTGTGCTGCATTTTCTTGTTTGCTTGTTCTCATCTATCCCCCATCATGCCCATTTTCTGATCTCTAAGTTTATCAGTCCTTCCAATTCTTTTTGTCAAGGTTTTATTTTGCCATCAATAGATGAGAAGAAACGGACACAAATTACCTTAAAAAAAAAGCATAATATACATATGGATCCACTGTGAACTTCTTCACCTGCCTTCATTTTTACTTTATGTCTGTGTTTTCTGTTCAAGAAAACTAAAGGTGCATAAATTCTTATTTGTCTAAAAGCAAGTAGCTCATTTCAAATGGTTTGATTTCTCTCCTCCAGACTAAGAGAAAGCCTTTAGGTCATATAATAGTATAGGATGTATATCATGCAAGCTGAGGCAGGCAGAAGGTCCCACCCATTCTTTCTGAACAATCCTCATTGTTATCACCTGCTCGGCACTGAGCTGCAACCAGCTCATTACTACCTCTGCCAAGAGCAAGGGAAGCAAAGGAACCACTGAACACAGATCCAATGAGAAGACGATTAGAGATACAAGTATCAACCAAGCTTCAGCGATACTGCAACCCACATCATTTTCATAACCTTCTATCTTGGATGCAGGGAAAGGACTGAGAAATTTGCAATCAGTCTTCATGATTTATACGCAGCAAGACTAAACTCTGTCCTTTCCCCACTGTCCTCTTGAAACTGAAAAAAACTCTTCCTAATGAATGACATCAGCAGAGACCCTAGTGCAGATGGGAAGAAGAAGGCTTATGATGCTCACACTGTGCCAGACACTCGTAGCAAAGATCACATGTGCAGACAGACACACTCCCAAAATTCAACTGATGTAAAAAGCGTCTGGGAATCTAGACAATTCACATCAGTTTCTGCAGATGTCTCACTTGTTATCTTAAACAAAACCGTATCAAAAACCTTGGTGTGTTTAATTTGTAGTTGCCAATTTCAGCTTTGTCACTCTCAGCAAGTTATGGCTACGCTGCCAGTGCTGTCTGCTTAATTCAATCTACTACCAGTTCAGTACAAACTCACCCTTCTGTGATTGTAAGAAATAAGTAACGCATGTAATATGACAGTGCCTCTACTTCCTTATTCCTCTGACCTGCCTAGGGCTTTTCCAGTTCTAAAGGATCAAAAATAATATTGACGTTCAACTCCTCCACTCCAAGACCTTTATTATTGCTAAAACTGCACACTGTCACTCAGTGGTTACTTTTCTGTTCTTCCTGGATATTGTCTCACTCACCTACGCAGTATTTCTATCTCAAAGGGACTTGGGCCCTCTAGTCACCTTTGACTGTAAGCATTGCCAAGCATGCCAGGAAGCGTGGGTGGACCACGTACAGATAACAGATAGTTTTGGAAAGGAACACATGAACAATTCACACACAGTAATGAAACAATTGTACACCAGACTCCTGGTGAAACCAAATAAGACATTTGTGATACATTACATTAATTTACTTATACTTTCAAAATACTCCTGTAACATTACATATAATAAGTGTGATGGTGCAAGAGAGGAATATGCCATCTGAAGTTTTTCAAAGAGATACTGTTTCCTTTTACAGATGGAACAAGAGTTGTTTCTGCATCTTTTCCCAGACAGATTTTTCACTGTTACTGATAAACAAGAAGACAGAAAAGGGGAAAAGATGAGGAAAAAAGATGGGTTTTGTATTTTCTGCGGAATTTTAATTTAGAAAATTTTGAGTAAATAGATCTAGTATAATGTTATAAACTCATTAAAAAAAAGTCTTTGTTTTATAAAAGGAACTTTTGGAAGAACAACTGTTTCATTCCACTGTCTAAGGCAGCCTATGTTGTATTTACTCTCTGCCTCTGGATAGCTCATTCCCACCCCTTGCTTTCAAATTTTATATGGTATTTCCCTTCATTTCCTAACCTGCTCTAAACCAGAAAAGAAAATCCACACCAATTTTCCTGCCCTGGTAACTAGCCTGAAGACTCTTTCCCAATTACCATCTCATCTAACCTTCCCACTGAACAACTCCCACCTGCTGCTCATAAAACACACCAAGTCCTACTTTCATGCACCTGAAGCTAAAAGAATCTTCTCCCAAACTGCAGATTGAATGCCAGACAAAATGATGTGGTTGCAATGATGAAATTGCCTGCATGGCTGGATGTCAGAGGGGAATGATGAAGAGGTAGAACACCTTACAGCTGGTGAGCATGGCTCCAAAATACACAAGCCTTGCAGTGCCTGTAATTCTGCCATCCATGGGATGATTGCTTGGGGTAGTTTGGAGGATAAGGCAGCGCTGCCAGCAGAGGCAATTCGGTCATGGCCATGCAAGCCACCAGCCACCACAGTTGCCAGTATGGCCTGGGGATTCAGCAGAGACATCAAGGCCAGAGCTACTCCTTCATTTTACAGATGGTTCATTAACTGGGTGGAAGCACATGAGAGCACTTGGAGAGCAATAGGAAGAGGCAAGGGGCAGGAGAATTAGACTAAAGTTGTTTGGCAGCAGCTTCCAGATGAACTAAAAATCACACACAGCAAAAATAGCAAGGATGCATTTGCCAGCTGAGAGTGGCCACATGCCAAGTTTGAGGTCTTAAAAATTAACTGCTTTTGAACTATACAAGAACAACAACAACAAAGATCTCTTATTTAAGCTCAAAAGATTTTTCATGCCTATCTAAGCTACTAATGAGGAAAAAAAATAAAAAAAAGAAAGAAAGAGACAATATCTTCAGGCTGAGGCTGAGAATCAGAAGTCAAGCCCTAAGCAATATGTTTGATTACATATTAATATTAGGGGTTTAATTACACTAAACAAAAATGAAACATCCACTTCAACTTCCCTAATAAATAATTCACACACATATACATACATACTGAAATCTAAGGAGTTCTCACCCCTACTCAAACAATTCCTCAGAACTAATTTTTAGGCAAATCCTCTGAGGTCCAAAAATATCAAGGGTCAATGAGAGCATTCCCCCAATAATTTAGTATCTGAAAACCCCCTTGAAATCTCACAAGACTTCACATTTGTAAATTTTTGTGTACTGCTTATTACACATTTCTATTTAAAGCCAAAAAAGTACTTGTACAATATTTAGTGCCTTGTTTCCAAAGACTAAAGTGGGGTCAAAATCTAATACCTTTTTCAATCTAAGAACTTGCATGGAATCACATAGAAATTCCAAAACCCATTTCACAACCAGGAGGTGGGCTTTCTTTTTTGTGACCACTCTCTTTTTTTTTTCTCTTTTTTAAAGCTACAAATTACTTATACATATTTTTACATTTATGTCATAGAATCGTGGCATTATGTTTATATATTTGCCTTTCAAAAGCCTCAACTTCAGATAACAGATATTATAAATGCTCAATTTGAGGCAGCAGTATGGCCTGAAATATGGAAAGCTACTGAAAATTTTCATTGTTAGATTTTTCTCCCTATACACATAAAATATACACATACATAAAATTTATAAATAATGAAATTAACATTTTGAATTGCTGACCCAATATGAGAATTACTAGCAGCTTCTCTTATAAAGGACACTGCAGAGCCCTTTCCATTTCTGCTCTCAGTAAATTTTTCAAGCATTCAAGACAACATTTTGGATGCTCAGCTGTGATTACTTTGCTAAAATGTAATGCTACATACATTAACGAGTTTAATTCTTGGAATGCAAAAATGGTTTCTCTTTCTTTTTAGCCATAATTTGACAGTGAAAATTGTGAATTTACCTCCCTGCCAAAATAAGTTTACCTCCTAACCAAACAGGGCGTTTCTTCCACAAAAAACCATGAATGACTAAACAATGAAAAATCAAAGTTGGCAGGTAGCCTTTCTGAACTTATGTGCTTGCCGACCCTGCCAGAGAGAGTTAAGCTAGGTCAATATGCAAGCAGGAGAGGAAGGAAAGGATGTGGTAGTTCCAGAAGTGCAGTCTCCTTTCCCCACACCCAGCAGCAAAGCAGTGCTCCTGCAACACATTTTTGAAGATCACTGTGTTGGAGCTGTTTGTGATAGTCAAATATTTCATTTTTCACTTTCATGAGCCCAGAGATGCAAACGCGGGTGCCCAAGCCAGCTTCCACTCTGCCTGGATTTCTCTAACACATAGTTGATATTCTGCTCAAAAATGATGTGCACGTTGCAACTGCACGACCTACCCCAGCAGTGGCTGCATTTCAAAACTAAGCAACAGGAGATAGCTCAAAAAAACAGTAATGTGAAGCTTCAACAGTCCTTGACAGCTTCTGCTTTTGGACAGAAAGCAAGGCTCCTGGTCATACCCTAGAGAAGAGAGTGGACAAACTCTGAAAGTAAAGCTCTTTCCATTCTTTAACCTCCTCCCCTTGTTACAGCATGGACAGGTGTCTTGTCTTCTCCTTTCCTATTTAAATTGAGATTTCTATCCCTTGAATATCTACTTCACAAACACACATGACTTTTCAGCACATCCCTGCCGCCCCCAGTCCTGACGCCCACTTCATCACAAGCATGACACAGAAGTTTGAGGCAAGAGTATACGGGTGCAGTGGGGACAAGTGACACACCCTGAATCTTGCAAACAGGATGGAGACCTTTTCCTGAGGTCTTTTTTTCCCCTAGCCATGAAGGGCTTCAACCTAGAAAGCTTTCAGAGCCTTTCAGAAATGGTGCAGGGCAGCCCACCACTCAGAAGGCAAAGGAACATTTTGATTTCCCAAATAGTTAACTTGACCCATGTTGCCCACAATCACAGGCTTTGTCAGCTGATTTAGCTGTCTTTTTTAATTCTGTATTTGCTGTGGAAAAGTAAAACAAGACTTAGTTCTCACACATCTCTGGTCCTATCACATCAGTGCACTTATCTCTTACTCTGTGCTTACCTAGACTGCAAGCTAAATATTCATAGGAATGTTATGTTCAGGGTTGTACCTCCTCAAGAGCTCAGTATCTTCTAACAGCATACACTTCTAATGAAATTAATGAGATGATTTGGAAGTTGCCTCTGAGAAAACTGAAGTCTCACCAATTAAAACCTGCTGAACTGCGACTCTGGTGAATTACAACCAACGTGGAAACTATCACTACTTGCAATGCAACCTTCTTTCATTAATGTAGATGCATATATTTGAATCATAAATTTTATTACCAGAAAAAATTGCATAAGCAGAACATTTCACTCTTATTCATTGTCTCAACTGAAACCACCTAAAGAAGTGAGAAATTTTTTGCAGCAGGTGAGCATCTTGAGAAGCTCTATACCCTCAACATGCAATATATGCAAGGGGAGAAGAAATAAGTAACACAAAGATATCATTTATGGAAGAGGACTGTAATCCTCTCTCTTCACTGTTCTCTCAAAGAGTGTCTCTCCACGTATCCATGAACCTCAAAATATTGTAGCAACTTCAGAGTCAACATCTCCAAGGCGTGGCCACCTCAGAAGTTTAACCTTCTAAAATGCACCACCACGCTTGTTTTGTGTTATTCAAGTCCCTAGAAAACCGTCCTTATTATAAAAACTATCTGGAAGAGCCCTGGATAAACATGATTGTGAGCTGAATTTTGGACCAGTTTCCCAATATTTTTCCTCCAAAACCTGAGTAGCATAAAAGCGCTGAATGTATCATCTTCAGCATGGTTGTACCAATATGGTGACTCTTGCCTCTTCTATGGCTCTCAGAGTCATTTTGAGATGTAAGAATTGTAGGGTTTTCCCCCTTCCCCACAAGCCACTTCCCACACAAATATTCTGAGATCCGGAACCATCTGAGATCTGGATCAGCCACCCAAAAGTGATGCGTAGAAGTAGCATTGCCTAGATGAGGAAACAAAAATAGGGGCTAAAGCAGAATACTTCATACAGCTTCATGGACACCTTGGATGACAGTGGGGGAATTCCCCAGACTGTCATAATTTCAAGCTCTACCAGTCTCTGAAAACATCCCAGAAACCACCTAATGAAGAAATATTCACATCTTGAGTATGTAGCTGCTCTCTGCCACCATTTAAATGCACTTGGTAGAAGCATTAGCCTGAAGACCATTTCCCCTTCTGTTACAAGGAAAGGAAACTAATGAACACGCTTCTCAGGAGTTTTCTGGTATATTCTCAAGTTTTTCAAGCCTCTTTTTTGCATACTTTTTCTCTTATCTTAACCATGTAGCACCCACTAGCTGGAGACTATTTTCTTCTTAAAGTGAAAAACATAATTTACTGGGCAAAGTTCTGTCCATTGCAAGTTGTCCACAGTTGTGTTTGTGGTTTTCTTCAAAGTCACTCAGCAAATTCTCTATGTGAAAAATAATCACGCTTGCGTGCGGTTTGTTCGGCAACTGATACTTAAGTCTTGTTGGTCAGTTTGAGCAGACTGATTTTTGCCTTTTTACTTGGAAAGGAAATGTTTCTGAAAAAGAAACCCAAACAGATTAAAGGGGAATCATGCATATTCACAAGTTCACAGTTTGTTCATAATGAATATTTTATACCAAAAAAATTCACTTCAACCATTCATCTAAACTTAATGATAAAATGAGCCCTTCTTTGAAGGAAAAGACAAGGGCATTTTCCAGGAGCAGGTGAGAATTGAAGCAGCTGATCAATTATATGGCAAAGGTAAATTTATTCTTAAAACCACAAGAAGTCAAACTTCCAGAGGAACCTCAATTTCCTCTGAACAACCTCATTTTATTTGCTATCACCTTACAGCTACAAGGTCAGACCAGAAAGATTCACCCAGATTTTGAGATCACTTTGAAAGCTTGCTTTATTTTCTTAACTCCAATTTTCCTCTCCATTCCCACCTCAAATATGTGAGTGTTCTCCCATACATTCTCCTTATGCTCCACATTCCACTTCTATAAAGAAGGTTTTTCAGTTGTGGATTAAATGGTATTATTACATGATGATTCATGTAGAGTATGCACATATTAAAAAATAAGATGTTGTTCATTTATCAGCAGTCAGTTAAGTCTGTAAAATATGAGGCAATCCCTTAAGGCTCCAGGAAAGTTCTGCTGTACTCTGATATGGCAATGTTTTTGTTGTATCCTGGTAGACAGGGAAGATGTTTCATTGACAGCAAAAGGCTGGTAGTGGTTACACCTTTCAGCCGAAGGCTGATCAGAACGGAGTATCTGCTCTTATCTGGAATCATCAGCTGTAAAGATTTCAAGTATACATGTAATTTTTATGCAATTTGAGCCTCAGCTTGTAGCTATTTTAGCATTGAAAAAATATCCTTTTAAGTGGATTATTTGCAAGGTGGCAGCTGATCAGAGAGCTAGATGCATCCTACAGAAAAACAAAACAAACAAAAAACAGGGCCAAATAGTTCCTAACAAAGGTCAGCTTTCTGACCACATGAATGAGATACGTCACCACAGACAATTCCTATTGCATAAGTCATTTTTAAGAAGATTGCCTTGCTGTTGTCAGGGGATGTGCGACAGATTCATGATTTTCTGCGCTTGACAGCCAGAGTACTTGTCACTTAGTTCCATCTGGTAGAGAGATAACATTTCATTAATGTTCATGCTTAACCTTATAGCTCAGAGCTTTGACTCTGCAAAGTCCTGAGCATCTCTGAAAAGGTGCTGTACACTCAGCACCCAACTAATTTGGCATGTTTCAGCTGCCTACAGGATTAAACCCCGACTTTCCTTGGGAAAGATACAGTATTTCCTCCCTCTGCCTCACTGCTGGACTATTTCCATTTTAAAACTCTCTCACAGAATAGACTTAAAATCCATTGTATTTGGCCAGGTTGCCATTTTCGATGCAGATGGTGCAAAATAACTCTGCAAAAA
This sequence comes from Serilophus lunatus, assembly GCA_013399895.1. Lineage (NCBI taxonomy): Eukaryota > Metazoa > Chordata > Aves > Passeriformes > Eurylaimidae > Serilophus > Serilophus lunatus. The sequence goes on along the minus strand of VXBA01000855.1, from coordinate 526,764 downwards.
TACGACTTGCTGAGCCGACTGGACAGGAGATGTCAGTGGATACGAAATAAATGCTTACAGGTCTCTTGGGCAGCAGGTTATATATTTCTGTGGCTTCAGCAAATCAAACCCTTCAGTCCTGTCACCGCATTTAGTATGGATTATCCTAGGCCTGGACATTTGGAAACAAATTAAGAAAACAGAGCCAGGATTCCCTGGTTCCCTCCCCATTCTGCCATGGGCTTTGGCTCTGCCTCCATGCACAGATCCCAAGTTGTCACAGAGACCCAAAGCAGGACCAGCTGATCCACCCACGTACAAACTATCCCCTGAACAGGCTTTTCTAGCAGGAATATGGTCTGATCCTGACCTTGGTCAAGTCACTTAACCTCTGCTAATCCACCTGTGAAATGGAACTAATGAAATACAGGGGTATTGTCAGGCTTAATTATTTAATACTCTTTCAGGTACCTAGAGATCCTTGTGGGAGAGACAGTGTACAGCTGCACAACATTATTATTTTATTAAATGAAGTACCTATCAGTATTTCACCCTCAGCAGAATGACTGCTGAGACTGAATTGCCTCTTCACATTAGTTGTACGCCTTGATGAACAAAAACGCATTAAAAAGTGGTGTCAAGGGAAATGAACTTATGCTTCACCCAGCACTTCTGCAAAATGATGTCACTGAATCTTTGAAATGAAGCTTATTTAAGTTTCTGGGGAAGGGGCTACAGTTAACCACCAATTTGGGGAGACAGCCTGGGTAGGGGAGGCTCACTGTTTTCTTTAAGCAAAGAGCAGATGAGCAGGGAAGAGTTTGTGGTAGTGCCTTGGCTGTTGTCAGGTATTCTAATCTGATAGTGGTCCAAATCAACTTCTGGTCCATTAAAAGCAAGGGTACACACAGTCTAAAACTCAAATGTCATTAGTGCACAGCATCTGAGAAAACAAAGACTTCTTGGACAATAAGTTACCCAAATTACAGCCACACATGCCACAGGGGGAAGGACAGATGGTACAAGAACTGGAGAGACAAGAAACAGATTTGTGACCACAAGGAAAAAGAATCAGGAGACATTTTTACCAAGCTAGAAATATCCAATATTTAGCAAAGAAAATACCAAGGAATCCTCCTTGAGAGGAACAGAAAAGATTGAGGGATCAGAGGAAAAAAAAGTTATCTTTATGATAGGAATTAAGCAGCTATGAAAGGAGGCCTTTCAGCTTTCCAAAAGGGCAAGTAATCCTCAAGGACTCCACAATAGAAAATATGGAAAGAAAATGTAGCGACGTGCACAAGGACAACAGGCTGGTATGCTCCCTCCCCGAAACACAACCGTGAGACAGAGGCAAAACTGAGTGGGAGGATGAAGTCACCTGGCAAATCTCCACTGGTGATGATACCTTTGGAATAAGTGACACAGCATCCTGTTGTATTACACGGCTTATATAAGACTTCAGGGAAATGTAAAGCCCAGGTGGGGGAATCTTAGTCCATGTTTGGTTTAGACCACCAAAACACATCAGGGAGCAGGATGATTTAATCCTTGAACACTTGTTAAACGTGCAGAATTAAAAACTGCATTACACATGACTCCAGCTTGCTGGAAGCCCTCACAGTTTGTAATGAGACATTTCTGAAAATTACAGTTAATATTTAACACAACATTTATGCATGAAAACTTTAACACAAGCAATTTCTGTTTTGTATTTACTATGGGTTTTGGCAACCAAACTGGTTGCCAAACCTTATATCAGCAGTCACCAAAAGAATTATTTTGACTCAAACTCATTCAGCATCAGTGCAGGCAGCTCCACAGCCAGTAGTACTAACACAGTTTTGTTTAAAAAGACAAGGATAATGCTGAATGGGACGAAAGAGCTGGATGCAAAAGGTACAAAGGAAAGTTTGAGGGTTATTATAAGGAGTTAGTTATGAGACCATAAATCCAACGTTTCTTCCTAAAAGAAGTCAAAACCATTTCTCCTGTTTCTATAGTGTTACTATGTAACCATTTCCCTGCAGCAACCAGCCTGTAATGTTCTTACAGTTTATTCTTATGTATGCGAACTACACAGATTAAGTACTTTCCATTAGTAATGAAGATTTACAACTTCTGCTATTGATAGAGAAGAATATTCATTATTAAAATCTGTTAAACAATGTTTGTTAGTGAATAGGTCCAGATAACTATCTTTGATATTTTTAATTACAAGTTATCTGAAAAATGTATCTTACTAATGTTCTTTTGTTACTATTTTTTTCAAGAGTGGAACATCAGGCTAGTTCCAGAAGATTCCAAAGATAGGGATAAGTAAGCACACAAAGTAATAAATATTCAAGTAGGGTAGCCAATAAATCTGTAGATTCTTCAGAGTAATGGGAGTTGAGTGAAGACAAACAAAAAGCCCAATAAACCTGATTTAGTCTCAGCAATAAAAAAACCCCAGGTTATTATTTGAGTCAACACCTGCCAATACTATTTTATTGACAACAATTACATATAACAAATATAAAATTTTACACATACATACACACATATTTAAAATACATAAATTCTTTGCAGAAGTGACAAGATCAATACAGCTACTTGCAGAGAAACAGGGATTTTGCAGCATTTGGTCCAGCGTGACCTTTTGACATTAGAATGTTGTAACAGTACAAGTAGCACACATTTCCCAACTAATGTATAATTAGCTACGGTACAGAAAGCAATCACAGAGAGGAGTTCTGAGCAGCTCCCTACATCTGAATGCACATCCAGCTTTCAAACTCTCACTGACATAAAATCGTGTACAAGACAAACCATCATAAAACGCATGAAACACCCCCATAGGATTGACAGAGAGTAAATAACAGTAAGTGCAGGGCTGCTTTACGAAGTAATTCACATCAGTTGCTAACTTGGAGTCATTCAAACAGTGCATTTCAGTGCAAATACATAAAAGTACATGAACAAGGAACTCCAATAAAATAGACAATCAGGTGCTTCTGCAGCTCTAAAAGCTGATTTACTCATGGATGACTTCTCTAACATCATGCTTCTTGGGTTTGGGGGGCACTGGTTTGGCACCTATAATATTGTGGTACGTACAAAATTGGAACAGAGATAGGATCAGATTTTCAGATGGTGTCAGCATGACACTGTTATACCAGCTGAAGACATTGCCCTTGAAGTCTGTAAAGGCCTTTTAGCCACCTGGACAGATAATATTGTACAAATATAAAGTGAGGTATCCCTATATGTTGATGAATTACTGCTTTGTTCCTCCAAAGAACAAAAGTAAAGTAATACAAAGGCAAGAAAAAAATACGTGCAGATTAAGTATATTTCAGTGGGACATTACTGTAACAACCATTTTCCTCTTTCCTCTTCTCTTACTTCTGAACAAAGTTTCTCCCTTGCCCTGAGAGCCTGCAATACTGATGTTGATCTCACTTGCAGTAGTAGGGCAGTCTGTTGAAGTCACGCACTTAGACATATTTTTGCACAAGGCGGCAAAAATCAGTCATCAGTTATTTGCTTGGTTGTTCCTTTCAGCAAATCAACAGTGCCATAAATGCAGAAACATTTTCAAGCTTTATCAAGTATAATCTGACAACCCCCTCTGGTAAAACCACAGATATAAATAAGCATATTCTTCACACGCATTAGTCTGCTACTCATGACAAGACAGGGGTGACCTACAGGCTGAAAGATCCTATATATCCTCTCTCCTTGGGTCATCTCAAGGTTTTCACTACCCCAGAAGTTGCACTTATAGCCAACCTCTACTTTGAATGTAATATTGGGTATCCTGAAGGCTACCCCTAATCTATAGAGAAAGTTTTCTGGTTGTAATTTCTTTTGCCCATTAAAAAAAAACAAACATTCTGTTATTAAACCAGCCCCCACATAATATTTTCCCATCATCCCATAATACTACTTTTCTCCAAGATACGAAAGAACTCCTTTTCTGTACATCAAGGACAAGTCATGTAAGTTATGCCTCCAGTGTTAAAGGAGGCCAGGGACTAAGCTCAGGTATAAACATCGCATTTGTCCACTGTAATCCACCGTTAGCTCAATCTGTTTCAGGCCAGCGCCACTCTTTTCGAGACAAGCCTGCAAAGAGGGGACCACCTCCACAGCTAGAGAGGTTAGAGCAGGGCTACTTTAGCACTCCAGGAAGTAAAGCAGTGACCAAGCCAAATCTGTGCAGGAAACCAGCAGAAAGGTGAGCCACCACACTTGGACACATCGCACTCCACTAAGAAAAAGAATTAAAAGTTGAAACATTACTTTTCATCAAGTTAAATGATACAAAGAACTGAGGAAGGGGGAAGGGACGGTCAATGAAATCTGTCTGCTGCTACCAGGCCAGTCATATTATTCCCTTTTTGGATTGCCTGGGTCACTGCCTGTGAAAGCAGTCCCCAATCCAAAAATTTCATGACTTTAATATTAATTATCAAGTGACGCAGTTTAAATGTGTGTGGCTCCATTATTCCTCTGTGCTCAAAAAGTTCAAGTCATTTACTCAGAAAGAATAAGAGTTCAGCCAGTCAAGCACATCATGAACAAACACCAGCTAGTTACAGAGCAGAGCCCTCATGAGCAACTCATCAGCTGAAAATTGTTCAGAAGCAATTTGGCAAACACTAACAGGTTGAAAAAAGAAGAGAGGACTGGATTATGATGGATTTAAAAATGGAAAAAACCCAAAGCTAGATTTTGCCGTTAATTATTTGATCATCTCTAGCAATATGTGAAAAGATTTATCCATTTTGATGTCTGTTTATTCTTCTATTGTTCTAGAAAAGACATCTACATGTTGCTACATGGTATTCTGTAATAGCATTACTCTTGTCTTAATATGTATTTTTCAGCCAAACTGTACCTTAATTAAGTTATGTTATCTAATCCCAACAGCTGATGAATTATCTGACATATTTTATACCCTCTGGTACTGAATCTGACAGGACAGGATCTATTATCCTACAAACTCCTGAACTCACATTTAAACTCTCCATTGTCCTAAAAACAAGTTCCCTGCATTTATTGCTTGGAACTCCATGAAAAATGGTAACTTGAAACAGTGCTTTTTTCAGGAAACACCAGGAAATGATAACATACAATCCAGCGTGCACTACTAACCCATACACATTCCAGCAGTGGTAAAGCAGTTAGTAGAAAAAACAGATTTCTACACAGATGCAAGAATTTAAATTTTTTTTCTACCTCTAGGGCTCCATGGGCAATGCAACATATATTCTTGGTCAAACATTTGAGTTTTGACCTATGTAGGTCCAGGGCTGAAGATGTACAAGCTGCTGTATGCAAGATTCTTCCAGCTAGTACTAAATTGTATTACTTGAGAAACTCCTTGTGTGGAGCAAAGAGAGTTATCTGCAGTGTCTGAAGTGTCTAGGTACTACGACAAGCAGAGAGCTGGGGGGAGGAGAGTGTAATCCACATGGTTGCCACTACAAATGCATCTTGAAGTGTACAGATAGTATATCTTTGCTTTTCCCAAAGGGTGTAAGACACTCCACTGCTCACGATAACACATTTTCACAGGCTACTTTAGCCCTTCAAGGAGGTACTTAATGAAGTAGAATAATACAATAACTGATCTTCTACTGGAATTTCGGCCTCCAGATGCTGATAGAAAGCCTAGTTTCTCATAGCCCCTTGACTTCAGCAGGATTTCTAAAAGCATCAACAAGAAAGAACGGCACAAGCCCAAACGCACACCCAGATCCAGGCTTAGCTGTGTTTACTCTGGACATCTCTGTTATCAACTGTGAGTTACCACAGGAGCCAAGGATATTGCATTACCATCCCTGCTTTACAGCACTAAAGCTTAAGCACAGAGCAGTTAATGGATTTGCTCACAGTCCCACATGTGACCCGACCCACCCCCCAGTGAGTCCTGCAGCACTGACCTTGCATTCCCCTTCATTCTCTCATCACAGAGGCATTTCTGCACCATCTCCCACACCTTCTCTCATGGTTGGAACAGCTTTCTAAGCTCTAGTCAGCACACATCAGCCCCTCACCTCATTCAAACTGCTCCTGAGAAATCCCTTTACCTCCAAACATCAAAGAGCAGGCCCTGCACTGGGATCGTCATTCACACGGCATGAGAATTTGGCCTCCAGTGTTGGTATAAATGGAGGACCCAATAAAATATTGGAGCATCTAAACTCAAACCACAGATCTACAAGCTGTAATATGCTGCTCCCTCCTTTTCTGATGTCTGTTATAACCTTATTTGTCACATATGTCCTTTAGACTAGTAATCAATTCATGAAAAGGACCCCAAGTATCTGGCTATTTCCTAAGGCATACCTAGAGCAAACGTGAAGATTACACAGTAAGAGAGAGTCATGAGTCTTGTGCTGTAACAGCACAGTTATAGTTTCAGACAACCTAAAATGCCATGAATGCATGAAAGCAAATGGAATTTCCCATGGTTGAACTTATTTTTCTAAGGAGTATGTGTCAAGAGAGGAGCTAAGCCTGCTGAACTTTTTCTAAGACTAAAGAAAGCATATCAGTCCAGACATCAGTTGTCCCAGTGAACGTTTTTTCTCCCTCTGTCCCCATGCTGTCTGACCTCTCCCCTCAACCAGTGGAGCCACCCAGGGCTGAAGCTGTTCCAGCACCCCAGTCTGTAGAGGTCAGAGGTACCGCATGATCAAAGCTGCTATCACAAACACCTCCACGGGATTACAGCATACTGAGAAAGCAGGGCAAGCTTCCTGGTACTCTCAGAGTTGCTACATATGCAAAGAATAATGCAAAGTCTTTCTCTTTCATCGTCCTTGGGATATGCTACAGCATACAGTAATCCCTCATTCCCAGTTCCTGTGGATGGACTCAGCACTCCTACTTTCTTTTCACAAAGATAAGTGAAGCCAACAGCACAGGTTAATCCTAGGTGTAATTCGTTGAAATAACTAACAGGTTGGAGGATTTGTTTATCAGTGGGAGGGGAGAAAAAGGAAACAACATCCCCCTATTTCCAAATGTGATGCTGAATCTTCCCGAAGCTAGCTGTGCCTCAATCTGCCTCTAGCTGTGTCCTGCCTTCTCTGCAGCTCAGCCAGATGAGCTGCTTGCACCCTAGTCTAACCACTGACTGCTCAGCTAAGTGTTTTTGTATAGCATAGCTTGCCTGGACTGAAATAGGTTTGGGAGCAGCCACACCAGCAGGTTGTTCCTCTAAGCAGCCACCCCCAGAGCTAAGAAGTAGTCCATGTCAGAGCTGGGAGTTAGGGACTGACCTCCTTGGACCCAAGCCCTGCTTTATTCACAAGGTGGTTCTCCCTCATCCAGGGGCGAACAGGGCAGGCTGTTGTGGTTTCAACCACTTGAGGAGTTGCATTTAGCTCAGCAGAGCTGACAGGACCTGTGTTGCACCTGGTATGACTTCAGCACAAAGTGCATTAATTACTAACACACAAATCACCTCATTTTCATCTCGCTAAAATATAGCTGTAAAAATACTTTAGAGAATAATCATGGGGTGAAAGGAGTAATTTTGGCAGTGCTGATGAAAATGTGATCTCTTTTCTTACAGGTACCTTTGCTGCCAGGCCATCTCAGCACAGCCATGACCTGTAGGGCTAAATTTCTCACAGGATATGAGAACAAAAGTTGGTGTCTGCAGCTCTAAGCTTTTCTGATCCCCCCAGCTCACATCAGTGAGTTTCATTTGCAATATGGATGCCACAACAGAGGCTCCTGCAGTGAGCAGTCAAGAGGGACACAATGACTTAACTCTCCTCCTTACAGCTACTAGTAAACCAGGTTGGATTCATATGTACAAAAAGATACCAAGCTTAATGCCATACCAGGAAGTATCTAGGTCAAATAACCATTGGATTTGGGGAGAGATTTGCCTTTGGAAGGACACACTAATATCAAGCAAGCTCCAACATTTTGAAGCTCGCTTGAGCACAGTTTGCAGTGCTGCACTTGCTGCATTCCCATGTCGTCTCAGCCACCATCTCCACCTCTCTCCCCTTTCAGAGGTGGGTTTAAATGACTATATCAATTAATCAGGCATCTTGCCTCCTCCCAACCTCGGATGTCACCTTGCAATACCTGCTTCACTCTAAATGATCTTCGTAATAGCAGTTATCGAGGACATCACAGGACTTTCAGCACATATGCCCCCAAGTGGACCGTCCCATAGAAAACAGCAAATCATCACATCCACAGAATGTGTCTTACTGCAGCTCATAAAAGGCATGTATGTCTGAGTGTATCAACTAACACTGGTAGACCACAGAAATCCAGTCATTCGGAAACTACTGCACTACCTAGTGACCCTACTACATCAGGTTACCCCTCTGTCAGCTCCTCTCAGATCTTGGCACAGAGGATAATCTGCCATTCAATAAGGAGAGCCAGGTATGATAAAGCTCCACTGCTATCCCCTTCAGGGATCCCACATAGAGGGTCTCTCAAATACTGGAAGCAAGTCAAAGGGTTGTTGTTGCCTGTTTGCCAGAAGAAATACATTAAACCTTTTTCTACAGTTAAGCCATCACAGACACTTGGCTTCCTGAAAATAACATGGGAAAGTGACTGAAATATAGGTTGATTATAGACTCTTGGATTCCCAGATCCAGCCCTGGCTGCTGCTCCCTTCCCAATTTTTTATGTGGTATGATTATATGCAGAAGGATTAGTCTGAAAGTCTCAAAGTGCACAGAGAGGTTACACACAGTCAGTAAGGGACCAGAGATTAGATCCCATGGGTTGTTAGGCACTAGTAGAGTGCATTTGCCCAAGGCTATTCTCTGTAGGAAAGGCTGTGTTGTGCATGACATTTTGCTAGTCAAGCAGGGACATATGACAGAATATCTGACAGGAATATGACAGCAGGGCCTTTATATGGCTCAACGATCTTCACACGGATCAATGAAGAAGCACTGGTCCAACTCAGACTGAAAGAAGTGCCAAAAAATATTAATTACAAGGGTGATGGGTTTTTTTCTCCCTCTTCTTAAGAAACTTTAAATGCACAAACAGATATGTACTATACCTATTTTCAAATTCTTGCATGGCCCTTGAGGCTGATATTGCAGACAGGCTAAATGCCATACCTAGCGTTTTTCTTGCACCTACCCAGTAGGAAGGATAAGCAGAATATGAACCCTTCTGGACCCATACCCAAACAGCTCAGGCATTCTCAGAAAAGGATGATCTGGTGAGTGAAGAAGATGGACAGAAAGAGAAGTCCCCAACTGGCTGTCCCACAGATCAACCTTGTTGCTGTCAACCATGAGCAGCTTCCTTCAGCATATGCAGCAGAGACTGTTGACATACCTAGACTGTAGCACTGGCTCTTCTCTGAGTTATCTGCAGTGAGAGAGACTGTGCTGGAAAAGTATTCATAATTCTCTGGGTGACTACAGGTGCCAGTGAGGTTGCCAAAGACAATCACACTTGCTGAATCAAGGTCAGACTTCAAGAAAAAATTTGTATTACGTATCTGGTAAATACAATGCTTTTTTTGTCCAAACTAGCTGAACACTTTGCCATTGCTATTTACTCTTGCACTGTTTAACTTTTCACCTGTAAGGCATAGCTTGTGTGGTCTCATCAAAAAATAGAATCACTTATGCCATGGTGCAAGCCTTGAACATCAAACAGCACAGAAATCCAGGAGGTTCTACCACTGTCTCAAACATAGGCAGTAGGACCCAAAGACACCGAAACTGAAAGCACAGCTCACAGGTCTTTGCTCTGGCTGTTGCACAATAGCACTCCTCCAACCTGATTCCCTTTGGGAAGGATTGTGGATGTACTACTGGCACCACTATGACAAGCCCTGCTCTAAAAGAAGATTGTCCACCCACCATGGGCTCCAAACACAACATAAGGTTCAGCTGGTAAGGTGACCTGCGGTAGCTCAAAAGAAAAATGCTGCCAATTAAATTCTGCTGGCCCACAACGTCTCAATTAGGAAAAGCAGAGCATCCTTGAAAATTTTATTTGCTTAAGTTAATTAAAATGAATTGCAGAATTTTTATTATTCAAACACAGGAAAATGTATTGTTACATAAGTCAATCACCTTGCAAACTCCTGTCTTTTGGCCTGAGCTTCCACGAGATGATGATGTTGGTCTTCAAGATGTCAGCCGTCATTTTTCAGACTCAAACAATATGGAGAAATCCCAAAAATAAGAACAAAATGCAGCTAACACGCAGAAGTCCCCATGAGAAAGGCTTAGTAACATTCTTGAAAACTATTTTATTTATCAATTTATTTCAAATCAACAGAGTTTGATTCTGCATGTCAAACTTGTACCTATTGATTGAAAAAATTGAGAACAACTTCTACAAGTCAAACTACTCCTTTAGGCTTTTAATGAGTTCTGGGTTTTGGAGGGAAGAGTTAAAACAACAAAATGGAGTTTAATTTGATTTTTTTTAATAAAACTTAATGAAGGCTCAGATAACAAGAAATTAAAAACACTAGTTTGGCCAGAAGCAACTTTTGCTTGTGATGAATTTTCGTTCAGAAGAAGAATTAAGTCCATTTCAATTGACCCAAAGCAAACTTTTACAAGGAGACACTAAATGGAGAAGTAAGGGAATCTTTGCTGCATTTAAATTGCCAGCATTGCTATCTACTTCATTTCCTATATTAAGGGAAAAAGGAAAAAAGTAATTAAAACAATGAAGTGACTGAGCAAAACTGGACAGTCCGTAGGGATACCAGCAGAGACTGGTTGGACACAGTCAATCCCTGCTACAGCATGTGGACAGCCCTGGACCCCAAAGTAACCAAAGCCTGTCCTTGCTGTCTGCCCCTGCACCACCTTGGACATCCATGGCTGTACCAAGCCATTGCTGCAAGCAAAGTTTGGACCTCACCACCACCATCTCTTCTGCTTTTCCCCAGCCCACAGGAACATCAGTGTCAAGAAACCAGCCAGCTCAGAGAACTCATGGAATGAGCACAGCCACATCCCACAACTTTTCCTTAGGAAGGCATGAGATCAGGTCACATAGCCCTTTACTTAAAGGCCATACACTTTGCGCAACAGAAACCACGTTACTCCACCACTGCTGTCCACATGGAGGCTGACTCCCAGCATTTGCAGCTACACCCTTCATCTTGCCCAAGAGAAGCTGCTCCATTTCTCCGCTACAGAGAGTGGTGGTTTATTTTGGCATGTTGTTCTTATTTTGTAAGAAGTATTTTGTATTTGTATAACCATATAATTTTGTATCTGGAACTTTCCCTTCCTTACTTAGCAGCTGATGCCGTACAAGGGCAAATGGTAGTCATAGATTTGACATGTTGAGGCTCATCAGCTCTTTGCTGGGGAACAGTCTTTGTTTCCAAGGTCTAGACCAGAGAAAGACCCCTGCGGCAATGTTAACTCAAGCCTCACTAAACAAAAGTGCAGAAAAAAGCCCCAGTCTTCTGTGGGTTACAACTGTATCTCAGGTACCTGCTTAGCCTCTGGGCTCTTTCAGGGTCAGAGGCATGGAGCTGTGTCTTTCTGGTTCCCTCTGCTCTAAATATCTGGTTCCCTCTGCTCTAAATAAAAGAAAGCCATATTTACAGGCAGCCTGCAGCACACAGTGATGCCAAGGCTACTTCAGCTGATAAAATGTCTTGAGGTGCATGCACCCAGGGGTAGCCAAGAAGGTGGCAGATATCTATGGAGAAAGTTAAAAGACAAGGAAACAAATCATGCTTGGTTTTGAGAACTAAAGCCATGTCAAAACTCAACCCATGAACAAACCTAAAGTGTCCTGCAGTCCCAGTGGGAACAACCACCAGCAAGAGATGTCTGTTCAGATAAATCAGGAGAAAATGTTCTCTTCTTCACAGGTCCTTGCTCTATTCACCCAGGACATGGGTCAGGCTCTTCTCAGGAGAGGCCATAGTCAGAGATCTCTGATTTTGCAAGCAACAGAAAGACACATGAACTTGGTGATGTGACTCAGCCTGTGTCAGCAAGAGCCCTGAGTCATGCCACTCTCACCCACACCTGACCTTCCCCAAGAGTCAACAGTTCCAGAGTCAGTTACAGCATGGCAAACTCCTCTACTTCCAGTTTCTTCAAGTAAGAGGACAATTTTGATAAAATCAATTAAGCCTGTGCCTGATATTAGGTTCTTTCATCACAGATTTCAAACAATGCTCAGTTCGAAACAGTCTCATTTGTACTTCATACATAAAGCTGTGTGTTTTACCTGCATGTCGCTGTGCTATGGTGCAGATACAGTGCACCCAAGACACATCTGGGAATCTCAGTTCCTGTCCAGCGCCCAGATGTTGGAGACTAAGCAGACATTATCACTGCAAAAGCACAGTAGATTGGTTGACAAAGAAATGACTTAAATCAGTCAAAGACCAAGGGGGAGAGTGACAGTCTTTCTAAATTTACATTTTTTACTCTTTAGCAGAAAACGAAACAAAATCTACATTAAGGACGCGATTGAGATTTACAAAGTGTAAGCACTTGGAGTTACAAACTGCCAGAATTTCAGATGTCAGTGTAATCTCAGTTCAACACTCTTGTGAATGCGCACTACGAGACAGGTTTTACTTATTCCTATCACCCACCAATGAATGCAGGCACCTCATGAGTGGAAAGCCGAGCTGCATTACCATAACACATTGACAGAAGTTTAGGAAGGGGAGAGGGGAGAAGAAAAAAACACCACTGAAAATAAACTGGGTAACATAATACTGGAAAGAAACAAACTGAAAATGGATGAGGAGTCAGTAGCACAGTAGCCTGTATCAGACAGACACAGAAGTCATGTTTCTGTATCCTACAGAGAGTGATCTTTAGCAGCCAAAAGTAGAGTGAACCTGGGATATTTTTATCGAGATTTTTTGTGTCCAAAAAAAAAAAAAAACCCCAAATAAAACCAACACAATGAACAAACAGCATTTTCAGCATCATTGCCCCCTTAATCTCAAGGAGCATTTCTTTCTGAGCACATACTTCAAAGTAAATTATTTCACAGATAAAGAACAGTATTCAAAGCTGAGAAAAAACAAGAGTAGCCCACAAGTATCTCCTATAAAACTGCTTATCTCCGTTTTGATCTTCTACATCGATGCAGATTTGTTGGGAAGTAAAAAAGGTCATGCTATGTATTTCTGAAGCGCCAGACAAAACCATATTCAATTATTTAATATATTATCCAGCTAGTATGGCACTGCTTTTTACCTCTAGGACTGAGAAACAGACATTTTTCCCTAATTAAAGCTGCAGCTTGGTTTAATTTTTTAAGGCCACTCCTGGACGTGCTTCTAGAACATATTGAAGAAAACAGCTGGTATCAGACATGATCAGCTAAAGCCATGGCTGAAAGAAAAGTCCTGAACTGACCAAAAAAATTAGAATACAGCTCTAGGGAATAACTTTATATTCTTGGAACAGACAAATTAAACATAAATGCAAAAATGCCATTTCAGACTTTTTTTATTACATATTTTCTCTGTAACTGAAAAGAAAATCCCTACAAGATGCAGAGGTAAAATAGATTCTTGGAGTTGCCCAGAAATGCACCCTCATTAAATGTCATTTTAAGTAGTGCTAGCTCTGCCAGCTCAAGGCATTTAAGCACCATCATGACTTTTCAAGCCCTGAGAATCTTGTTATTTGCCTTATGGCTTTTTCACACATTAAATGCACTCAGATCACAATTTAAGCTTGACTCCATAACCATCTTGATAATACTGAGATTCTATATCATTTCAGTAGAAATTTCAAGTAAAAAATACAGAAAAGCAAAAAATTTTAATGTAACTATGCTTTCATGGACCAGGGAGTGTAAGCACAAAATATTGATATAAGATAATAATTAAAATCACAGGACCTGAAAACACTTAGGCAAGCTCAAGAAGTTTATTACATTTTCTAGAATGCATTCAATAAAGCTTACATGCCTCCCAGGGCAGGGGTATCAAAATTTTTACCAAGGAATGTTGCTGTCACCTTATCATCAAGATTTTGGTTTAGATCTATTCCTTTCCCGCAATTCTAGCTCACACATGCCTTTTTGTTTACTTCCCTCCTCTAGCACTGCAGTCATTCAGATATTAAAAGAGGGGCTTCCTAACTCGCACTCCCTCTGCTGACTCTCCAGTGGTGCAGTGGATTTCTTTTTTTTTTCTTTTTTCATTTTATTTTTAATGACCTATACAAAATGCTCTTCATCTCTCCATTTGAAAAGCTTCCTGCCACATTCACACATGTTTTCAAGCTGAGAATGAGAATCCAACTCAGTAATCTTCAAGAGCTTCAAGTCAGGTAGGTCTACGGATTTTATTGGTGGCTTGATGTAACTGGACAGTGTCACCAATTTGTGTTTAATTATGTGTTCTGAGCAAACCAGAGATCATTCACAGTTCCTGTAGTATTCAGCATAATGTATAAAAGCAAACAACTGCTTGTTCTTTCCAGAGACCTTGATATCATCAGTAGCCTGGGATTGCACATACCACAGCCTTGTTATATATACATGGTGTTGCATAGTGCTTGACCTAATATTATAGTGATGAACTCATTCTACCTAAAAGATGCTATAGAGAAGGGGAGGATGAGAGAAGAGTTTGGGGTTTGTGCCTAATGCACTTGCAGGGCTGTGGGGTTTGTGGGCCTCAGACTCAGATATGGAAGAGGACCATGAAGTCATCGGCTCCATCTTTCTTCACGTTATGTGTGCATATATATAGATAGAGATATAAATGCATGCATATATACAGTAAACATTCAGCAAGATCCTTTGTTTTCCTCAGTTTACAATCACATATCCCACCATCTTAGATGGCTGTGCTGAGGTCTTAGAAGAAATGCAGCACCTGGAGTTTTTTGGGGGTTTCTTTGATATACATCCCAAACCTCCATGACTTTATAGTATGACACCTCTCCCTGCTACACTACTCCTATACCACACTGGTCAAAGGATTGTGTAACCAGGACTGTGGTGCTCTTGTCTACTTGTGACCACAGTTTAACCTCTCCTGATAACTCCCATCCATTCTGAATTATTATATCTTTGTTTCAAACCTCCTCCCCCCCCCTCCCAAATTACTTTACAATGAAAGTCATAATTTGACATTGCACCATAAATTCAGTGAACAAAGGAATCACCCAGTTCTTTAAAAAACATGCACAGGCCCATTCCTTAGTACAACACAATTCTGATTCAGTAAGTGCTGTCAAGAGGATTTTACAAGAAGCTGAGCCAATATCGGGGAAAGAAAAGAGATTTTTTTTTTCTTAGTAACATACCATGAACATTTGTTAAAATTGAAAGGCAAATTTCTGATTAACCAGATTTATGACCTCTTTAACGTTCAAGCATTTGCAAAAAGTGAGTGCAAAGTTCTGCGCTCATGAATATTCTCCTACATCACATGAGCAAACTGTCGCCCAAGGTAAATTCCAAATTGTTTGTGTTTGTAAAATCGGGAATGCTAATTAGTTATATAAGTCATAATGTATTGTTTCTGTTCCTTAACTTGATGACAAAACTACTTAACACGTCTTAAATTGCTAAGTGTGAAAATTACCGATATACAATTTATCACTCATTTTGGATTGGTTAATTACACAAGTTCCCACACAGATTGCCTATGGCATATTTGTCTAATGATCTAATTATTCCCTGAAGAAATTAGTGAATAACTTTACATGACAAACCTGACAATTTCACAATCTGCTCCTGGACAATTTGTAAATAGATAAGTTTGATGATATTTTGATTTTTATCTATTGGTGAACTAGTCAATCAGAATTGCGGGTCTTCATCACCTCCAGAAAAATCAGACTGTTTTTATTTAAAATAACTATTTCTCCCACAGGCGAACTGGGTCTGCCCCAAGCATTACACATTTGTCTGTTTGTTAAATGGGTTGAGAATATGATTAAAGTAAACGGAAAATAACCTAAATCAAGTGCGCTTTAGACAGCCAGTGCCTATGGTTTCTCTTTGGAGAAAGCCAAGCAGTGTGTGCAATAACCTATAGAGACTCATGAGAACAGTGCAGAGGTCAGCTGGAGCCTCTCTGCCAAGGAACTCACTCCACTACAACTTGTACAAGTGAGATTTTTAGATCCCAAACCAGCAAAAAATTGAGCATCAGAGTACTTTGCAAAGTGCTACCAGGGCCCATCTGTACCAAGGTTGATGCTTGGTATTGGGGGCTGCATTCAGCACTGGTACTCAAAAAGTCCTTGTGGGTGGAACACTACATTGCTCACTGTGGTTCTGCAATGCAAGATGTTGTACTGAGGGGTCCTGTAAAACCTTCCCCAAACCCATCCCTTCACCTTTGGATGGACTGGGCTGAGATATTCAATGTTACTGCCAGCAGATCTACTTGGAGCTACCAGCACAGGACAGCGTTGCTACTACAGTTGGCTTATCGAGAGCTTTTTGAAGCTAGGTAAGAGTTTTAAGGACACCAAGACTGAATTTCTTCTTACAGTGTTACAGATAACTATCTTAAGAGGGACTTATGAAAGATTAGTGGCAATTCAGAAGTTTTCAAGGAATACTGGACACACACAAAAAAAGCAAAACACCCACTCTTATGAGAGAGCCACTGAGGTTTTTTTGTAGGAAAAGAACCATAGACCACACCAACTGCAAAAGGACACGGAAAACGGGCCTTTTGGAGCAAAACGAGCCTGGTTTGGTTGCTATAGCTAGAAAGTGTTTTTTCCCTGAGTTAGCACTGGGACATTGACTTTGCACATAAAACCTATTTTTACCCAATATTGTACAACTTTACATAACAAAGTCTGACAACAGTCCATTTCAGTGGCTAGGGGCATAAACAGCTTGTGATAGAGTACACATCTAGACACGTAATCTCTAGTCTACATTATCTTCACTCTGCTAGATATATGAAAAATGGTGTCAAAATACTAAAGGTCATCCTGAAATAAATCAACGAAAGCATATCCTATCCATATGCAGCCCTGCTTAGTCACAAAACAGGTCCTGGCTGTCACCATCACTTCACAGACATTGTGCATCTTGAGAGTGGAGAACAAGGACCACAACAGTGTCCCAAGGGGCTGCAATCCCTTACCTTTGTTTTCTGAGACCCTGTGAGAAGGAGATCTTTACATTACAAGGAAAAGAAATAGACAATCTTACTAGAGGAAAGACCTCAGAAAAGCCAAGGTGACACCAGGGTGACCTCATTGAGTGCAAAGAGTACAGGAATGAAATAACGATGCCACTTTCTGATCACTGTAGTGCTGCTAACCATGAAATAGCAGAAAGTAACTCAAAGGCTAATTCCAGCTTGGCAGTAAGGTTAAATATTTTTCTGGGTGTGTTTGTCAATTTTTTAAGTAAATTTTGGATTAGAAAGAAAAACATGCTATCAGAACCTGCATCTTTAAGGACTGAAACCCCGGGGGAGGAGAAGGCTGGAAAGCCTTGTTGTTATGCACTGCCAGTTGGAACCAGACCCAGATTAAAGCAGATTTCTCACAAGAATGTGAAGCATTGAGTGATGGCTGAATACCACATGTATCGCACCTTCACCACCAGATCCTTGCTTCTGTCAGTACCTCCACGGGCTACCACGCTACAGTCCCCACTGCAACCAGCCCCATTAGAAACTGAAAAATCACTTGAATGCCCCAGACAAGTCACTCAGCTGCACTTACTGCTTGGTTATGCAAAGTCCCTCTCTCCCTTCCAATTTCAACACTTCATATTTCAGACTGAAAACAGAGTCCAAGCCCAAACGTTTCTGTATGTACAACACCTACTTTTTTCCGCACTATCAAACCCGCCTGGCAGATCAATCACAAAAGACATATTCTATTCTTCAGCTCAGCACTCCCCTCCGATCACATGAACAGGTAGCACTCAGGCAGCAGCAGATTTCTCAAAGTGCATCCAGCTGTGCATGACATAGCTCTGTTTTTATAAAGAGAATCAGATAAAACAGGAAAAAAAAAAAGATGACATAAGGCACAAGCAAACTATCAAAAGGACGTGCTCATTCACATCACCAAATGCTGAGAATAAGGTGCTAACAGACCCTAACAAGGAGCATTTTGAGTGGCATGAAGTCCATTCCCGATGCATAGGAGGATGACACAGCCTCTGCTACCCGTCCTTCATCTGATGCAGTTATTCACAGTAATGAACCTTGGGCCTGAGAGACAAGTGACAATTCTTTTGAAGACGAGATTTTTAATATTTGCATCTGTAGCTTTGCTATAATGAAAAACTTCACAGAGATGGTAGGCAGAGCACACTGCTTGCATGGTACACAGGTATACCGTGAACAACTGAGTCATCTTCACCTGAAAAGGACCGTTCCCCAGGAGATTGGGCAGAGCTGTTTCCAATATTGATAGGTCTTGGAAAAATATGTGCTAATAGGGCACATACCCACCCAAATGGATTTTGTTGACTTTGATTGACTGGAGTGAGATAAATCAGGCAGTATTTGAGAATTACATATTAATTACCTGCATCCAAAACTGCAGATAATAAAAAATAGCCATAATGTTTCCAGACTCAAAAAAAAAAAGCTACAACTTTACTTTCTCATGTAATAGCATGTGAAGCACCTCTGCAAGCCAGAAAACATGAAAACAGTTACTGCTTTCTGCCTTAGCGCAGCACACAGTTAACCAGCGGAACTCTCTGCCACAAGACATTATCTTCCAATTGCTTGACTATCATTGATTGAAAGATTTTGAAATGGAAACAAATTGTTGGGGCTACAAAGACCCAACTGGCTTGTGTCTATTGTCTTCTCAGAGGCCTTTTTTAACTGGGTGTTGCTGCAAATGAGAGGTTGCAACAAGTGGACCTCTGGTTTTAGTCATCATAGCAGTTACATTTATGAGTTTGTGCTACTTTACATTGAAATAGTATTTTTAGGAATAAAAAACAAAATGCATTAAAAAAGATATCTTGGAATAAGATCTCAAGGCAAACATCTTAGCCTCTTTCTAGATAATTCAACAGTTACCTATAGCATATACGAGTAATTCTAACCACATGGTTATTTTCATAATTGCAAAGGTTGGAAGTTTAATTAGACAATCAGAAGGAAGCCCTCAAGCCAGCCCATTTTCTTAAACAGCTTTACCTAGGCAATGGGAGCAGCATTGTGTAATGCGGCGATTTACTCTGAATAGCATAATGCTTCCTTATCTTTTTTGCCCGATTAATTTCCTGACTGAAGTAGCACATAAAACCAAGCTGGTTAGACAACATGTGTCAGAAGCCACGTGTCCTGCTCAAATCGAAACAGAGTCAGAACAGAGATACCAGGTCTTTCCCCCTTTCCTTGCATGTCTGCTCCAGTTAGGTGCACTGTACTTCCACCATGACACCACCAAGACCACCTTCAGACCACAGAGCTTCTGCAATCACTGACTGATAGATCTTTGTGGGGTTTATGGTTCTCCAAGACATAAACGAGGGCTCAAAACCAGACATGCAGTGGCATTGGCTTTTGTGATGCAATTCCACAAAGTTCTGATGGCCTCGAGAACCACTGGTTGCAAGCAAGAGACCACCATGCCCGACCCTGGGCTGCCTTCCTTCACCACCACTTCTCAGCTTCAGTTGCCTGCCTCCCTAAACACACCTGCATGCATATACACGTTCACCCCTTTTCAGGAATTTTACTATTGTTTTCAAGATAGAAAAGAGGAAAAAATGAGAACTTGAACTCTGCCAGTGCCTCCAGAGCACAGCAAGGAGAGACGAGGGTTGAATTGCTGAGGAGAAGCAGGGAGTCGCAAACGAAACCACCCCTGTGGCCAGCCAACCCTCGCAGCCTGTCCGTGGACAGGGGAGAGCCAGCAGGTTCAGCAGGAAGGCTCCGGGCTGCCTCCCGTGCCTGTTAGCCTCCCCATGGACAACAGCCCACGGCTGACTTTCGGCAAGCCACAGTCGCTCTTGTCTGCTTCCCTCCCGTGGAGCATAAACAGAAGCAGCTGGGCCCAGCTCCGCTCCGTCCCACATCTCGCCTTGCCATTTGCACCCACGCGCAGCGAGCGGTACCCAGCTACAACAGCGGCAATGTTTGCCACACACGTGACCGAGGTGCAAACGACAACCCGAGGCGCTGGCACATCCATCGCCTGCCAGGCTGGGCCCCGCTCACCCCACCTCCCCCTCCTCCTCCAGCCCCTCTCCTCCGCAGGCTTCTGCTCCTCTCTCTGCCTGGCCCCTGCAGAGGAAAACAACCTCCATTTCAGGGGGCTCGTTTTGCCCTGAGCAGCAAGCAATCCTCTTTTCTCACATCAGCTCAGAAGCAGAGCTCACTTTGTGCCCCCGTTACCTGTTTTGCTCCCTCTGGAGTCCCTCATTTCCAACAGAATTTCCAGCAAGAGCGTTTAACCTCAACGTTTAAAATCCCGGGTGGCAGGTCCTGACATTCAGTGCACAGACAGAAGTTTGCACAGCCTTAGTCCTGTGCATCAGGCTGCCTAGCACCCCTAAGCCATAATACCCGTTAGATTCTCTACCCTAGAAGGTCCCCTCAGGAGCAGCTTCAGGGCTGAATTCAGTTGGGTTTCACATCTCTTTCTTTTGCGGAGGTGATACTACGTTGCCAGCTACACTTTTTTACCATATGCAACACCAACACACTGGCAGTTAACAAGCTACAACACAGAACCACTTGGCAACACAGAGAAAATGGGCAGAAAATCCCCAAGCAAGAGGGAAAAAAAAAATGCAATGAATTGACAGCATCAAGCATGCAAGAGAGAACTGTAAAAGAGAGGCTGCCAGAGAGCAAAGGTGCTCTCCCAGGCCTGTGTTCAGCACCAAGCAAGGAACCTCACCAAGGGAAGCAGCCACTGCTTAACCATCAGACAGATGAGGCGCCTGAATAGTTTCTGGGGGGCATAGGTGAGAAACCAGATCAATTTCCATGTAACCCTCTTGAAGTCAACTCATGTGGTTGCCTGCCACAGCTAGGAATTCAGGAACACATGAGGTGCCACCTAGCCCCACGGGACCTCTGAATTTCACTGTCCCGTGTTAGAATACAAGCAACACTCACTCGTAAAAATCATGGTGTAATTGTACCAAAAGCATCTGCTGTGGGCAGCAATACCCTGAAAGGTAGAGGCCCAGGCAGCCTCGCTCCACATTGGAACACACATTGGGCTAATGGAGATGAGCTCAGGCAGTGGTGTATTCAAGGTGGGGGAAAAAAGAGTTTTTCCCTGCTGCAGGAATGAAGTTTGGAGCTGTCTTCACTTGTAACACCACATAATTCTAGGTGGCTGCAGATTTATTACTGTATTTTCCAAAATTTGGAAGGCTTCCATTTTTGACCACATAAAAAGGAAAATGTGTCTTTCTTTCTCAGTATGACCTCCATTTTCTATTCTGAGACAAAATCCATTATAGCAATGCCTGGAAAAGCAAAACATCTAATAATTTTTTCCTGATAATTCCTTCAAATTCTGCAACGAGTTTAGCCTGGCCAGAGCCTTTCCTACCTCACAGCAAGAGAAACACTTGCAAGATTCTCAATTTTTAAAAGATAATGATGACCCTGTTCACTGCAGTGATTTTTTTCCATGTTATCAGCTTGATTTGCAATCACAGCTGAAGGCCTATATCCTGAATTACTTGCCAATTAAGCAGTCCTTGCATGGAGACTGTATTTTGCACCTTGACAGCTATTATAGGGAGAATTTAACTGGAGCTTTGACTGAAATATGAATTATCAAACACTAAATAGTCTGAAGCAGAGACCCAAGCTGACTTGGACAGAAGACACAACAGAGATAAATTTGCTGCTGACGTTTTATCTTGGGTGGGAGTAACAACAGTAAAGACAAAATCAAAATATCCATATCTTCTTTGTTCTTTAACATCAGACTTTTTAATCCTTCCTGAAGACACACAGAAAAATTATTTATGTCATGGAACAAGTATTGGAGAAGATAGCTGCCCTCTGTTACAACTAATATGATTAATATACTTGCATAATCTTATTCTTAGGAAAAGAGTGATCTCACTACTCCAATCACATTGCATTATTATGTATCTTTGAAATGGAAAAATAGGTATTAAAAAAAGTGAAAAATGTAATTTATTATGTATTTGTGTCTGAAATCCTTTTCAGTTCAGGATCCTCAGAGTATCCCATGGGTACTGTCTATAACCACATTTAGGGCCCAAAAAGTTCTCTACCCCCAACAGAGACAAAGCAGTTGGACTATCTGCTGTGCTGCAGTTAAAACCCTTTAACAAACATGATGCCACTGCACTCAGCCAAGCACTGGAAACCATTTCGTTTTTCATTTGTTTCCAAAAGTACAGTAGAAAAGGTATTTAAAACATTTAGTAGATTTCCTTTGCTTGTTCCTTTTATTTCAGATATCATAGATGTAGATTTAGTTACTTTATCAGCAACGTAAAGGCTATTATCATTTGGATTTCAAGTCTGGGGTGACTCCCAGCAACCAAATACATGATTTAATAATAATTCTGTCATCAAGTGAAATCTTTCCCTGAGATAGATGCTGAAAACAGCCTGCCCACATAGCAAGATACTTATTCTTTCTCAAAGGTTTTTCCAACAGGGTCAGAGCTGAAAATGGTTATCATGGTCCTTTTATTTCACCTAAAGTTTTGAGCAAGATTGATTATAGCAAATGACTCTGTCCAGCTTTCTATTTTGTTCATGTTCTTGCCTTACACTGTTCCATGATCCTGCAGTCTTTCTGTAGTCCCTATCTACAGAACAATATGAAAATATCAGCTTTTTCCAAAATGAATAGCAGGAGTTGTTGACCAGATGATAAAGATTTTAATATTCATAAAACCAGAATGTCAAAGAAGAACATCTTGTATGAGAATTAATGTTTCCAAGTTATAATCATCATTCCCCAAATGCATGCAATACTACTAGGGAAACTTTTGCTCTCTCCTCCCTCTGACAAGTCTTGCTCTCTCCTTCCACCGACGTGTGGAAGCTTAATTAAGTACCCACCAAAGACTGGGAATTGCCTGCTGGAATTGTTCAACTGTTCTTTTTTTATTTTTGTCTGTGCTGGCCAGCAAGCCAAACAGGTTTTGATTTCCAAATCTTTTATTTGTACATTGTTCAATGAGGCACGGGCTGATTCCACGTTAAAAATAAACATACTTTGGCACCATCGTAAACGGCACTGGTCAAAACCATAACGTACTGCTGATTAAGGCTATGCAAATAGAGCATCCTCTAAAGCAAGAAGAATGGGCACCTGTGCCCACGGAGGGAGCAGCTGAAGTCTGGCACTTCAGCAGTTCTAATGACTCTGAAGAGAATTATTGACTCTTAACTTTTCAACAGAAAGATCTGAGCCTCCATTACCTGCAAGAGTAGGAAAAAGGCAATTCACAGATCCGAGTGATGTTTCTAGTCATGGTTTTTCCACAGTGTGAGGACAGGAAAGGAAAGAATGACAAGGAAATGTATCAATTTGTAGACCAACAATCTATACAGTAGAGAGTCAAGAGGATGGACCCAGGCTCTTCTTGGTGGTGCCATGCCATAGGACAAGAGGCAACAAGCAGAAACTGATGCACAGGGATTTCCACCTGAATACAAGGAAGAACTATTGTGCCAATGAATGTGCACCAGGACAAGTTGCTCAGAGAGGTGGTGGCGTGTCCCTCACTAGAGATCTTCAAGAACTATCTGGACACAGTCCTGTGCCATGCGCTCTAGGATGACCCTGCTTGAACAGGAAGGTTGGACCAGATGACCCACTGCGGTCCTTTCCAATTTAACCCATTCTGTGAAAGCTCAATTCCCCAACACTACAATGTAAATACTTCACGACTAACCTTTTTGCAGCCTAAGGGCTAGAGAGCCTTCTCTTGTCTCCTCTATCTTCAGTTCTTAGAGCAGAATATTGCATGACAAGGATCAAAAAAAACAACACCATCCTATGCCACTGTGCTTTATATCTACCACTGTTGCTCTGATTTTCTTACCATAAACAGTAGGCTCTTGGTATATGTGCTCAAGTAGAAGAGCAGAAATCAGAGTTCACTATCTACATCTGACATACAGATGTAACATACATCTTTTGATTATAATTAAAAGCAGCACTAATTTAAGTTTAAATTCTTTTTTAAACTCTGGCAAAAGATTTTGTACAGTTACATATTTCTATTTAGGCTAAGCTTTTTCAGGTGCTCTTCAAACTTGGGAACTTGAAATATACCCTCTTTACACTGTAGTAGATTGCCTTTGCAGATTTCACATCTGAATCCATTTGATTCATATTGAATCTATTTAATCTGCATTTGTAGTCTCCATTCCATTTTCTGTGCCTCTAAATGTTAAGCTGTCCTATTCCCATGAAGAATTTCAAATATTCACACTAAAACAAGAAATGCAGGTTGAGGATTTACAACTCTTCCCCAAATTCTTCCATAAAATAAATAGTTAAAATCATTCCCAAATACACTGAACTACTTCTTTGCCTATTGGAATTACTACTTTTTCCAATAAAGCCTGTCAAAACAGTTTACAGTCCTTACAAAGAACATGTATTAAACCTGTGAGAGAAAAAAAATGCAAAATACAAAATAATTATTTTAATTTAGGCAGCAGCCTTGTTTTCTATTTTAACTCAATCTCTTTGCTCTGGTCACACTTCCATTTCATTTCTGTCCTTATATGCTGGCCAGCTCCACCACATGTTCTCCAAGGGCCTCCTGTCCACATTACTGTGGCTGTGATTTTAATTTTTTTCCCCAGACTTGCTCTCTTGCTTTGCCATTTCTTCGAGGGCTAGCTTTGCTCCCCCAAGGCAAATGAATGTTATTTCCCACAATTTGATCTTTTTTTCCTTAAGTTTCCTATACCATTTCAATCTTGCCTCCATGCATTTCTTTCTATTCCATTTCACTTATTTCCCCTCCTTAAAAAAAAACAAGCAAAGACATAGTAGGGTTGCATTATCTTGCAACACTCTCCTACACTCTGCTGGTCTGAAAGGTACAAGTTTGAGTCTTGGAGCACCTTCCCTAGGGAAGCGTAAGTTTCGGTTTTCCCATCCTCAGGCATTGGCAGAACAGAAGATCTGTATTTTCTTCTGAAAGCTTTGTCCTCCTGCAGCCTCCATGACACTAGACCTCTTTAATTCCTTCCAGTTCATTCCCTTCTTTCTACCCTGCCTCTCTGCAGTTCCAGTTTCTAGGAAGGATTGCCTGGGCCTTTGGTGGCACAACAGGTACACTCAGGCCTAGCAAGGCAGCCTCTCTGCTGCACCAAGCAGAAGTGTCAGCCTCTGGATGGCTTGCCTTTATGTGTAAAGAACCTTAGCATGGGTAAAAATACCCTTTCACCCTTCTCTGAAGCAATTCCTGTAAACTCTCACACTTTGAGTCATCCTTTCTGTCTGATCCACTGGCCTTTATCTAGACCTTAATGTCCTCATTCTAAATCCTCTTGTTCACACTAAGCAGTACTTGCAGATTCTTCCAAAAGAATCTCAAATACAAGCCCCCTCCCCAAACCTGTACACAAGCATAGCTTGTCAGTAAGATGAACACATGCCATTGTATGTGTCATCACTTTATGCAGCTTTGATCCACTGGTGCCCTACAGGATTCTGCTGCAAAGATCAATAACCACATTTTGTTCATAAGCTCTTTGGAAAGGCACCATATTTTGTTGTCTGCCTGTGTAATGCCTAGGGCAGTAAGGTCCCTTCACACTACAGCAATGTTAATAATATATATTCCAAACTGTACTAGGTGCTATACATAAATAGTGACATGTAGTACATTGACACTACTTTTCTCTTTGTTGGCTGCTACTCTAGGTAGTAGATGATCACAAGATAGAAGAAAAAATGACCCTGCATTATATATTATCATGTCCTAAACACAGTTAAACCAACACATACTTGTAAGTAATTTGTCTGAAGAAAGGATGAGATACTATTAATGGAGATAATCTGAATTTCAATAGAAAGTACAGTCACATCAAACCAATATCTAGAGTAACTTGCAATATTTACTGAAAAAACAGAATTAGTCAATCTACAGACTGGAGGCACCCAGATTTGGTAGGATACTCAAGATACGGAGTCAAAATATATGCTTTTCATTGGGGCATATAGAAGCAACAGTAGCAGTCATGCAATATAAAAAGCCTGACCTTCAGTTCAGCACCACTGGGAGATATATCATGTGGGCTAGCAAATCTACTTCTACCTAACTTTCTCCCCATGGTCCTCTACTCAATGGACTATGGAAACACTGCAAATACTCCTCTTTTCCTTATTAGAGAACAATGGTTAGGCTACTTTGGTTTGGCTGTGGAATGAATATTAATGAACTGTACAACTAGAGGTGTCAACCCAGCAGCACACGTGAGTATCCAGAAATTAATGCTACCTTCTCAGATAGCATCCCTTTCAGATGCCTCTAACACAGCCCATGGAACCCAGACTGGAGAGAGGCTTAATGCTTTGCTCAGGGTTGTACACGCAGCCTGAGGGAGACCAGGAGCACTCCCAGTGTGCCCAGCATCACCGGCAGGAGGGTCTGGCCAGCCCTCCCTGAAGCACAGCTCTTCCTAAACTCCTCCCAAGCACAAGATCAACTTTTTTAGTCTTACGCAATGCATTGATGTTTGCCAGAGGTTAAAATAAGCATTGCAGTGGTTTCTGTTAGCATCAGATCAGGATTATTATCAGGTGCTAATGCCCAGTGTGGGAGTCCAGTTCGCAAGGCTAACCCTCCTCCCAGTTAAATCTCATCTCAGGATATTCTTCTTAGAGTTCTTCATATTTTTGTGCTGCTGCTGTTCTTCCATGGTGCCTTTCATCCCAAAGCATTATACTGCAGACAAAGAAGCAGACACCAATAAACCCCTCATGATCTGCTTCAGAGCAGACGTAAAAAGCAAACCCTCCTGGTACCCAATCTTCTTAGCTGGCTGCATGACAATTCCCAAACTGCGCAGTAGACACAGACCTGGGATTAACTCTGTCACCGGAGCTTTGAGAAGCAAGTACATGACAGGTCTCACACACTAGTAAGTCCAGCTCCCCATCTCCAGCAGCCTGAAGTAGAGGGTACGACAGCACACCTCTGCCATCATCAGTTCTTAAGGAACATCCCAACGGGAAAGGCACCTGAGCAAAAGCAGTTATTTATTTGGTGTCCTGATCACAGAAACAAAGCTTTCCTTCTTCTTCATAGCATACTGACTTTTTGCTGTGCGATGGGGGTAAAAAAATAAATCTTAACTGAACTGATGCAAATGCCAATTCCAGGATGCTGCTTTCCTCAGAATACCCTCATACACACCTCTTTTAGGGAGGCAAATATGTTTCAAAAACACACATAAGTCTGCTTCCAAACATATTACATCAACGTTGCAGAGGAATTACTCCAGCAGAGGCAAAACCAGCATAAAACAAGCACAAGTGGGATAAGAATCACACCCTTCATTTTAGACTGTGTAGCTTTTTTCTCCCCCTTACATAAGCTTCAACACTCCAAGTTCAAGGCAAATGCTTGCAATATTTCCATGTTATCCTCAGTAATGTGACAAGAGCAATTACAGAGTCCAGGGAAGCTAAGTAACACTGCAAAAACAGTGGGTGGTCTAAAGGCTTGAATAGCTCCTGTACACTAACATTGCAGTGGGAGTCCCCCAGACTCCTACTTTGTACCCTAGGCAATTCAACCATGCTTTGCAACACTGGCCTTTTTGTCCAGGACATTCTGGCACCAGCATTGCTTAGCTGACTTGAGACATACTCGAGTTCTTTCAGGTGGTCTGCAAAATTAACTCACCCTTAAAGGTTGTCCTTGGTACCCACCACACCTCCTTCATTCTTCGTTTCAGTCAAAAGCTCTAGGCAGAACCATGCTGAACATTTTGCAAGGAAAATCTGCTCAGAGACAGCTATTCCAGGTGCACAGGCCTTTGCTGAGTACAGCATTATTTGGGGTATTCTCTGAAAAAAAAAAAATCTACTTTTACAGTAAAAGATCCATTTGCCATGTGCAATGCACTGAAATACTTTGCCACAGCAAAGTCTGGTCTAAACATGTTGTTGGCCAATAAAAGGGGGGAAACATGCTGCCAGTAAACATTTGCGTGGTATGTCTTTGAAGGCTTCAAGGCAGATTAAATGGAATAATTGTGAAGATGTATTATTTATAATACAACAAATCTTCCCCACAAGATATAGGTCTCCATTAACCTAGTACCCAACTGCTTTTAAGTGCATTTTTTAATGTGTTTACCCTGCTAAGGGAGTTATGTTTTATTATCTCCATTTTGCATTTGGGGAGTTGAGGTACTGGGAGATTAATAGATTTGCTCGAGGTTACATAGCAAATTTCCAGCAAAGCACAAATGCAGACCAAGTGTCCCAGATTGGATACATCCAGTGGAGAAGAACATCGATATGCCAGGACACATTAAAACATCAAAGATCTCTTGTGAGGTGACTTGTTCCTTTATAATAAAAAAGACCGATCTCATGCGAGTAAGCAAGATTGTATTGGAGTCAACAGAAGTTCATCTATTTACATAAAAGCTGAAGCAAGGTCTGGAGCTGTTTTTCAAATATTGCCATTTTTCTAGCTACCCAGTGCATTCAACCCAAATTTACAAATACCTTTTCCCTGATGAAACCTGCTGCATCCAACAAACTACCTATTCACTGGTAGTCTTTACATTTCACATACTACCACTTAAAGTCAGATGCTCCTTGTCTCTCTCAAGCTTAGTGGAACTGCAAAGGGGTTGCAGCTTTCTGAAGTCTGCCCACACACTAAAGCTGCCGAATGTGGACGTAGGACCCCTTCTATGAGACAATGATGTTCTGGATTGTTTGGTTTGATTTTCATCTTGACTCACATGAAGAAATGGTGGGAGATGGGATCTTAAACTTTTGCATACCCTACATCAGCAAGCCTTTGGGTGAATGGTTTTATGGGATTCAGTAGAAGAAGACTTCTCTTCCTATGTCCTCCTCACCAGTTCTCCACTAGGTCAACCTTCCTGGAGATGAGACCTGTGATGTTCTCCAGTCCACTGTAGAACTGGGAATCCCAAAGTCACAGGACATTACAAGTTGGATCCTTCAAATCTCCCTCCTACTCCCCAAATGTCAGCTCAGTACCCTTGCCCATTACTTCCTGGGAGGAAGAGACCCCAACCAGTGTAACTGGTTGTATCTTTCAAGGAGATTACATTCCCATTAATTCCAAGCTCACGTTAAATCTAAGTAGAATTTGAATGAATAACAGGGCTGCTACTAATGGAAGCAGAATACTTTGTGCCACATGTGCCCTTGTCAGCACACAGGTACCATAAAATATCCCAGTAACACCATAAAAATATAAAAAACCCAAGGGCTTTGCCTGAAGTATCTCATCTAGGGAAGGCAGTTGTAGGAGCTTAATCACTCCCAAAATAAAATAAAAAAAATCCCTTTGCAGCAAGGTGATGTGCACCAAAGGAATTCTATGGAGAACATGCAAGTCTGGTGACCTATTTCCTCATCAGCATGGGCAGTGGGTTCACTTCAGCTCACAAAATATTAGTGGCAGAGCCCAGTAAGTGTATTCCATGAGTCATCACATCTAAGTCAACCTCATGAGTAGAGAAAACAAGATTTAGTCCTCACTGCAAAGCTATCACCGAAGAGTCTTCAAGCCCATTTCATTTAGCAAGAGGGCAGTACATTCTCACTGCAGGGACAGATTTTATTATACAGATTAGGAATACACACAGGTAAACAGCAGTAATGCACCTCCAGGCTGCTCCATGCCTCAGCTTACCCTAAATAAGGCTACCTCAGGGAGAGGAGGTGGTTTTGAGGTGAAATACAAAACTGAGGAACTCATATCCCTATCCTTCTTCACGAAAGTAAACGCAACATGCGGAACATGATACTCTGCCTCCAGCACAGAGTCTGGGCTGCTCAAGACATGTTTGACATCCCCTGCCACTTAAAGATTATTCAGTATCAAATGTTCACCAGTGTTTTGAACAGCCAAACAATGAATTTTCCCACTGCCTCTCCTGCTAATGACGAGTGAAAAAAGAATCCCCCAGGGAATTTCCCTTCATCTGCTCACGAGTGCCACTTTGCTAGTCACATTTATCTGACAAATCTTACAGATGGCTTGGCACGAGCTTGCAACAAGCACACCATCTTTGGAGCTGGGATTGGCCACCCGAGCCATGCAACGCTTTCTATGGCAAACTGGGCAAGCCCACAGCAGAGCCTCATACCAGCTACTGAAGAAATATCTTGAGCAAATTTACAGCTTCATCCAGTGCTGTTTCAGCAGAAGACACCAGTGATGGCATTTCCGACACTGCAGCTACCTCATGAGGTAGAGTCTCTTGGCACAGAAGAAATTGTTCTCTGACCCAGACAGAAAGATATCCTGGAAAATGACTCCCATTGAATCGTTTTCCTGCTGTTATTGTGCTGAATGCCTTTCTGTTAAAGATGAATTTTCCCTATTAAAATAATGGGGAAGAGAATATAAAGACCCATCTGCAGACCACATTTTCAGAGGGTTTTTGTTTGTTTTCCAACATTGTCTGTGAAACATTGGTTGAGTCTTTCGAGCTCTTTCCAGATGTGTACTCTCCTTGTGTTATGTACCCAACTCTAATTCTAGTTGGAAAGCTGTTTGACTCAGGCAAATGAATAGCAGGATTTTAAAACAGACACACATAGTAAAACTAGGGCTTTGTACAATCCCATAGGTACTATAGATGGGACCGTCCAAACACAGATCCTTCTAATCCACCAAGAAAATGCCCTTAAGACCTGTTCAGAGTCAGACTTAAACCCGTAAAATCCAGGAAATTCAGAGATAAGCCTGGATATCTGGACTGATATTCTGTCCTCAGTTCACCTTACTGGGTAAATGTTAATGAATGCATTTGTTTATTCCCTACAGTTCTATGCAGGGAATATCAACAATCTGATATTATGGGAGGAGGTGAAATTTTTTCTCCCGTATGTGTGTGTAGGAGTTGCTCAATATAATTTATTCTCTTTTGCAATAAGACTATATGGCTCCTCAATCCTTTCAGGGTCTGTCTTGCAAAGTTTTGGAGAAGAAGCCTCAAAGGAAAATCAGTTATTACAGGAGAAGGCTGCTTTTCAGGACTCCAGTCTTGCCTTCCCATTCATACTAAGGTGGCATTCCAACATAAAACATCATCTAGATGCATTTCACAGAGGATCCAAAGCCAGACCTTCACAAGCAACACAAGACCAAGTTCACCAATCACAAATCGAGGAAAAATGGAGCACACAACTCCTCTTAGAGCGATGACCTACGTGTGCCTCCTGCAACAACCTGCATAGCACAGCTGTCACATCAAGTACAAACAAAAGAACAGGCATACCAGTCCATCTAGTCCAGCATCAAGTCTCCTGTAGCAGCCAGCCAGCCAACAGCAGAAGCAAGGGAACCACTTACGCTATTTCCCTTACATTTCTGCTAGCCTCCAGCTATTTTCAGATCAAGGTATTTCCTAATCCAGATGTGGTTTCTAGCTACTTAGTAATCCTCCATGCATTTCTTTACACAAACTTGTCCAGTCATCCTTTGAACTTTAATAAGCTTTTAGCCCCCACAGCCACCTTTGGCAGTGAATTCCTTGTGTCCACTACCAGTTGCATGGAGAATATCTCTTTGTTTGCTTTGAGTCTGGTTTCTTCTAGTTCATTTAATTACTGTAATTGATAAATTGCCACAAAACAAACAATGCCTGCCCACCTTTGATTTGCAGAATCCACTCCTCACCAACATCTCATCTTCTTCACGCTGAGAGGTTTCAGCCTAATTGATTTTTCCTCACATGGAAGCTAGTAGCAAATACAGCTGAAATATAAGCTAACTATTTTTCTTTCCTTCTGAACTTCCAGTACATCCTTTCACTTCACACTGAGGAAACACTATCTTTCCCATTTTAGAGGCAGTACCACACAAGCAACAAGTTTGTCCTTAATTTTAAGGATAATCTGCAAAGCAGCAGAGAAGTAGACCAAAAATCTGCAGGACCTATTCTGACACTGGGGAATTCAGTGGTAGATTTGAGCCTTAGCCTCGATGACTTCACCAGGTATTGGACAAAATTCACTTACAATTTTTTCAGTTATATATAGCAGTCACTTCATCAGTGATGGGTACCATGGCCAACACATAATTTAGAGCCTGCTTCAGTCAGGACTATGTGTCTGAGCTCCCAGGTGTGCTCTAAGCAACACAAGTCCCAAATTCCTAACAATCTCAACCCAGAAACTACAACTGTGAAAACGGCTTCCAGCAGAAACATGAAACAAAACCTATGGTCATAGCCATCTTTATCCGCCCAAAGAGCATCACCCATCTTTGCTGCCATCAGCTGTTCTCCTTTCCCTGTCCTCAAGATACATGGTACAAATAAGCTGAGCCTGAGAAAAGATTTCTGCAGGATAAGAAGGCAGATGTGGCAGAGACTCTGTGAAGTCTGATAAGGGTTTTGCTATGGCCAGATAATTTGATGTAAAAGATATCACTATTGTGATGGGCAGCCCTATAAGCCTGTAAGATAAAACTTCCATTTATGACAAAATTCATCCCTAGTAAAAATGGCACTATTCCATTAAAATCAATAAGGTTGCACCTGTGAATGCCAGCTGTGAATTGAGTCCACGGTTCTCAAATGATGTAAAGTGCTTCAGGAGGAAAGATGCTATATTTAGGTGCCATATTATTGCTATGTAGACATTTTCATAACCCCTAATTATGGGGCTTTTTTTGCAAGCTCTGTAGTATTAACTGGATTGGATAAATATATAATTAGAGAGTGTTTCAACATGCACACTCTTGATGCTAGAAGCTTTATCAGCTCTTTCTTTTCTTCATGATCTGTTTTGCTTTTCTTTTAAAGCTGTTTCTATCAATTATGGCAAGATTTACTCAGAGCCCCAATAAAGGGTCACTGCAGACATCCAGGCAGAATTAGAAGGAAGCTACATTTATGTTCCAGAACTCTTCTGTTTTCCAGAAACACACCTCTGGGTTGTCATTTCATGACAACATCGCCAGAAGCTAAGCCAGTCAGACAGGAAAAAAACAACCAAACAACCAAAAACCCCAAGAGAATAACAGCAACAAAGAACTTTTCAGATGTTCCCCAACCCCAAATTGTTTATAGGCTAAGGGTTCCTACTCCAACAGCTTCAACAGAAGATCTGCTGCTCAAGTATTTGCTGGATCACACTCCTCTCTTTTGCCAGTAGACAGAGAGGAAGTACCCAAAGAGGTTCTTCACATTCTGCACAGTACCAAGGATGCACAATTGGCTTCAAAGATCTCTAGATAGAAGACAGATACAGCCCTGTCTAAAAGAACCACCACCCTAACAAATTACTAAATTGGCATGAAAAAGGAAAGCTACCTTTTTCATTATCTAAAAAAGGTATTTGTCAAATTAAAAGTTACCATTAACAATTAAATCCAACCAGTCCCACAGAAGAAAAAAAAGAAAAAAGAAAAAAAAGTAGTACCTGCATTTTCCTTTTTAGGTGATGATGAAACCTGCATCACCATTTATTGCAAACAAAAAACAAGAAGTCTTAAACAAATAAACTTCTGGCTTTTCTGATCAGGTATAGCCAGTAAAGCATCAGATTCTTTCAAATGTGTTTACAAACCTTTTCGTCTTGTACCAGAATCTGAAAAGCTAAATTACAAGTATAAACACTTCAAAACAGATGTTAATAATAGGAAGAATTAAGAACATTGCTAGACACTATACGGATGCTGTATTATTAAATAAATGGTTCACAGTGGTGTTATGACATGAGTCATAATGCCTGATGCCATGAACACATTGCAGAAAAGAACAATAGCTGCTATCACCAGCTTCATAGATACATAGAGCACAATACCAGGAGCCCAGCTGCTGACTGATGTAAAGCAAGGGGTTTGTCTACAAGCTAACAGGATAAATTCACCCCTGATGCAAATGGGTGCAACTGAATGGAAGCTCACAGAATCAGAGCACCTTCAGCTGAGGCTCAGATATTGCACCAGAAGTACTACTACTGGCTTTGCTCTGTAGTCTTGCAGCCTGTTTATGACTGTAATTGACTGGGGAATTCCAATTTGGTAGAATTTTGAACCTGCTTTCCACAGGTGTGAGTAACTGAATCTGGCTCTACAGTAACACCAACAGATTTTTAAACCCAGAAAATCATAGAACACATCTGAATTGTTTCAGCATTCAATATCACCACAAGAAAGTCTGCCAGAGGCAGCAAACTGGTGGCCATCAGCACATGGACTAGTTTGCCATTCCTTTTGTTGTTTAATCTGGTAACTATGGATGGTAATCGGTGATGCTGAAGAAAAAGATTACTGTAAGAGCTGGCACATTCACAAGCTTGACAGACAAAGGATGGAATCAAATACTGCAGCGCACTTACAGCATGTGCTCCCCATAATTAAAAGTCTATTTGTGGCATGCAAAGTAGGAAAAGCTTTCATTTAGGGTAAGACTTAAACATGGCATTACTTTCCCTGCTTGATGTAGTAACCCCATTCAAGGGTATATGGTCTGGAAGCAATGTTCTCCAAGATGCACATGTCTACAATTGTCAAAGGGAGGAGAGGAGAAAATGAGAACAAAGTAAGTGGAACCACCCATAAAACAAAATATAGGGCTTGATTCATTGTCACGCACTGTTAATGTAGTGATTCAATTACTGTGGTGCACAGCTAATAGAAGCAGAGCTGGCTTAAATCCTACATCTCTGCATATAACATGTACTTAAAGAAGAAACGCTCAGCACAGAGGCTTAGATGGGTTCCACTCTGCCCAAGTGCCACCCAAAAGCTCCCAGTACAGGAAGCATGGCCAAACACAAGGCATGTGATCAGGTCACGATGGTATTCTGGCCCTTTCTCAGCTTTTACAGCAGCACTGAGGACCTCTTGCAGCTGTTTTAAAG
This sequence comes from Serilophus lunatus, assembly GCA_013399895.1. Taxonomy (NCBI): domain Eukaryota; kingdom Metazoa; phylum Chordata; class Aves; order Passeriformes; family Eurylaimidae; genus Serilophus; species Serilophus lunatus. The sequence continues at coordinate 491,779 of VXBA01000855.1, read as the reverse complement.
GTAGCCTCATGGTTACTCCAAACTGTGCTAAAGACCAAACCAGCTTCTGAGCAATTTCAAAACATGAGTTGAGCAAAAGTGGTTTTCTGCACTCTCTTGGATGTGGAGCCGGCTGGACCAGAGCCATATCTGAGAACAGGCTGCCTCTCTTCAGCCATCACAGGGCACCTATATACCACAGGCTTAATCCAAGACAATTTATCAAGGATGAGATACATAAGAGAAAAGAAATCTACTCAAAACAGCGGGAAGATATGCTGCATTATCTCCAATCTATCAAGATCCCCCAAAATAAATTCTATTACAGGGGCATTAACACAGAGAAGACAATTTACTTAGATAAAGCTTTGTGTTTCTTGTCTGTGTGTTTACAAGTGAAATGGTGCTTACCCATGCAAACATGCCACCCTGATCAAGCCAAACATACGCAATGCATATAAGACATAAATAAATACTTATGAGTCACTGATAACCACCTCATAAATTACATGGTCTTATGAAGTATCACTGAGAAAGATAATTCATACCACTGGATACAAAATACACATACATGACTCTCATTAAGATAGATAAGCATTGTTTGTTTCCTTTCACAAGAGCCCAAGGCCTTAATTCACAAGGTCCTGAATAATTTTTTTTTTTTAACCTTGGAGTCCCACAGCTGTGGATCAGTTCCAAAACCTGACCCAAAACCAGGCCAGATGTGATTTCAGAGAATATAGTGAACAGGAGATGGGACAAGGGGGTCCAAAAATCCAAGAGCCCTGTCTGCTCTGGCTCACAGGAGCCAGATTCAATGGTATTTATAACCCTTTAACCTCAAATGGATACTGCCTTCATATTCCAACTGTCCTACCTCACTCCTGCTGCACTGCCCAAGATCGGCTACCCCATCACCGACTGAGGAGCTGAGCTCCAGCAACAAGAAAGCACAACCACTGCAGCTCTTCCACAGCTTCTCACACACCCTCCTATGGAAATGAACACAAGCTGCTCCATCCAACAAAGCAAAGAGGGACAAGATCAGTCCAACAGCCTCTGCTTGGGCAAAACCTAAATGCCACTTTAGTACCACTTGACTGACACAGCCCAAACACAGTGTGTTTGTTTTGCTGACACATAGGTTTAAGTTTGCTCCCCAGCCACATCTTCTTTCCCCTTGGATACAATAGTCATCTTCATAGCACTTATTATAACATATTGCAGTAATAATGTGTAATTATCCTCAAAAACAAAGCAAAAGCTCAAGATAAAAATAACAGGCACTGAGCACACTTACCAGCTGGAGGAAGGCAGTGAGGCAGCACGAGCTGCAGCCCTAAAATGGCTGTGCTGTAGTAGGCTGCAGCTGCCTCTCCCAGCCTGATTTCAAAGGCCAGACTGCGTGGAGTACACACTGAGAGGTGAACTCTGTCTAAGAGCAGGTCTAAAGAGTTGTCATTAGGTAGAACATTAGGTAGGTGCCTTGCCTGGGGTCTGTTCACTGTGCAGCGGGGTTCAATTATTGCATTTGAGCTAGGGCAGAACTCCAAATGCTCAGCACCTGGGAGGGCTGATCCTTTCACGAGGAGAGGACCGTCAGGTACTTAGCAACTACACCTCTCATCCTAGGTCTTTCCTAATGGTGGTATCTGACTTAGGGAAATCAATATATCTCTTAGGTTTCCTCCTTTCCCATTTTTCTGTTTTGCTGGATGTGCTTACTCTGACTTTCATAGACTCATAGAACAGTTTGCGTTGGAAGGGACCTTAAAGATCATTTAGTTCCAAATACCCTGTCATGTGTTATGACATCTTCCCCTAGACCAGGCTGCTCAAAGCCCTATCCAGCCTAACCTTGAGCACTTTCAGGTATGAAGCACCCACAACTTCTCTAGGCAATCTCTTCCAGCACCTCACCACCCTCACAGTAAACAATTTCTGCCTTATAGCTAATCTAAACCTACCTTCCTTCAGTTTAAAGCCATCGCCCCTTGGCTACCACTACATGCCCTTGTAAATAGTCCCTCTCCAGCTCTCTTGTAGGCCCTTTTAGGTACTGTAAGCCTTCTCTTCTCCAGCCTGAATAGCCCCAACTCTCTCAGCCTGTCTTCAGAGGAGAGATGCTCAAGCCCTCTGCTCATTTTCATAGCCCTCCTCTGAACCCTTTCCAAAAGGTCCACTTCCTTCTTGTGCCAGGGCCCCAGAGCTGGATGCAGCACTCCAGATGGGGTCTCACAAGAGCAGAGTAGGAAGGCAGGAGCACCTCCCTCGCCTTGCCCACAACAGGTTCAGCAGAACCCCTCTTTTTCCAAGTTTTCACAGCAATGCATATCTCAGGTCTCTGATGGCTTCAGAGACCTCTCAGGTTATATGGCATATGTGTAAAAACTTGACATATCTGCTTTGTACAAGGAAGACTGGTTAGAGCTGCACACATTCCAGAAGGGCCTCTGCTGAATAGAATTGGCCAAATCAGATTAAAAACCCAATATCTATGATGAAGGCTGCAAGCTGCTTGCTTATAGAAGTTCCACTGATGTGAACCAGAAGTTCCTTGCATGTGGTCAGGCCCTAAATTTGATACTGGAATTTAAAAACAAATTAAGATTCCCATGTAATATTGACTGCCTCTTTTTTTTTTAGAGTAAAAGATTTTACAGCATGGAATGTTATATGCAGTGGTTACATGAGTCCAAGTAATTGTACCAATTATATAATTTGATATAATTGCACTAATTACATAAACACATAGTAATGAAATATAAGTTATTCCAAGAGCTAAACTGGAAGAACATTAAAGAACCTAAATCTGCTCCCACTTATTCTAGTACAAATCAGAAATAATTCCCCTGAAATCAATGAAGTTACACAAATAAAACTGGCCCCTACTGCTACAAGCAGGCATATAAAACCAGCTTTTGGTTCAGGGGTACTGACTGGGCAAGCAAATGAAAGCTACTGGGGTATCTTATACTGATGGGGATTGCTAATTCTTGGCCAAAATCCAGTGTATTCAGGGAGATTCTCCCTGTGTTCATGACAAGGTTAGGCATCTTCTGCTCTTGTTCTGATCTGTCATCCAGCATATGTGGATTTTGCTAAATCTTTTAGCTGCTGATTCTAAGGAAAAAAAAAAGATAATTTTTTTTAGAAATACTGAGAATTGAGAATGAGCTAGGCTCAATCAGAAAAGTCCAGAAAACCAGATTCAGGTGTGTCTTTAGTTATATTGGTACTAGCCTGAATTACATCTGCAGGCTTTAAGGGCAGCGACTGCAGATTGACATCAGCATTGACTGAGACACTCTCCTCTTAAACAGAAATTTGTATTTCTGATCCATTTTGCAAAATATCCTGCTACCCTTCACAGTAGAAGTTACTCCATACAAAAATTATCCTTATAAAGGATAGTAAAGCAAGGGGTTTCCCTCTTCTCCAGTGGCAGGGTGAGTTCAGTAACTAATTTCAGCTGCTGACTTCATCTCTCCCAAGTAACAAAGCAAAGAAGGTGAGAGCTGGCAATTGTGGAGCAGGTGTCTATTATGTGTGGAAATACGTGATGTATGCAGAGTTAATCCAACAAGTGCTCTGTTGCACCACATAGTGACAGTCACCCTGTTCACACCATCCTCATTAACACCGGTGGGAGGCCCAGGCATCGGAACCAGGGCTTTGCCTGTGTTAGAATATTGGAAAGGATGAAGATTTTCCAGATCTGGAGAGTGATTCTGTTGCATGATAGAAGACATTAACTTAGCATTTACAGAACCAAGTTCAAAGCCTATCAGAGACAAGGCAGACTCACCTAGTCACCCTTGGGGAGCAGGGTATTGGCCTGACCAGCCGTTTTTTGAGCTACTGCAACTAACCTGGCACAAGGCAATGAAACTGGATGCTTGGTTCTATAAGAACGGGAATGACAGATGGGAAAATAAACCCAAAAATTGTTGAAAAGCAGCCATCAAGCTTGGACACCTCATTTTTCATTTTGTCTGATTTCAAAAATGCAGGAGGTAGAAGCTGCAAAAAGTGGAATTCCTGCACTCCCCTGTAAAAAAGATGGCAAGAGCAGTAGCTTTGTCACATCTCTGAAAAATCCAGCCCAGACTGTCTCAAGTTGGTCCCACAACATTAAAAACGTTTTACTTCAGTTTAGCTATAGAAATCTGTGTGACAGGTTGCTGTCAGCACCAGGACTCAAGAACACCTCACTGTCTGCAGAAAGCCCAGAGCAGTGACTTCATGCTGCAGAAAACTCCAAGCATGTTCAGTTCAGATCAGTTTCCAGAGAGTCTTTCACAAAAAATAAAAGGACCTGGGAACCTGGACCATTCCCTGATGATGCCCCTCACACCATACTTATATTCATGCTCTTTCTTGTGTTTCTGTTTCTGCCATATAAAATCATGACTGTAGCTAAAAATGGGGGAGCAGAGAAGGCAGGAACAGGGGAAGAAAGCTGTGAAAGATGTTAACCAAGAAAAAAGGTGTTCTTTGATAGCCTCTGTGAAAGAGTTTGGGATCCCAAGCTTGCTTGTGGGCTTGCAGTGGGATGCAGAACACAGCCCATTCCTGCTTCTCACTCCTGGACAGCCCAAGGTCAAGGCATCCTGACTGCCAGCAGTCCCCTGATCCCTGCAGGCCCAAATCCCCCACCAAGACACCCTCCTCTCTTCCTGGAAGAGCACAGGCGTCCCAGTGTCCAGTGAAGGGCTTAGCTTTGACCTCAGAAACCAAACACTTTCAATTAAAAATGAAGCCTAACCACACTCAGCCTCCAGGGCCTTGCATTTCAATGGGCCAGATTTCTTAATATATTCCATTTTTTAAAGTGCATTCCAGACTTATTCATAATGATGGTGTCATATTGGGTCAAACATGCCTTCAGACTGAAAGAATGAATGTTTGCCACTGATTTCAAGGTGAATTTATTGGTACTCATCAGTAGTATGGTTGACCCAGGGAATAAAGACCAGGGAGAATATTGATAAATATGGAGAAGGAAAAGTGAGTGGTGGCTTTAACAATGTGCAGCTCAAGAGGGTGAGAAAGCTATGAAACATTAAAAAAATTTGATCTGGAGGACAAAGTTCTGAGAAGCAGGTTGTTGACACAGTCACAGCAAATTGCTCTTCCAGGTCTCCTGTTTAACCCCAGTGCCTGGCTTTGGGAAGTACTGGGCAGGGGTACACCTGAATGTGAATTGTAACTAGAACCCATCATTAGCTGCATATCTTGCTTCTTCAACACCTTTTGCATCTCAGAATCAGATCTAACATTTGCTAAGTCAACAGAGGTCCTTCTGTCACCTTCAGCTGGCATTTGCTCAAGTGTCCAGGATGAAGAATTTATCTGTGAAGATCAATTAAATCAGTATCTGGATATATGTGCAGCTGACACGAATTTCCATGACAATTTGTCAACATTGGGGGTTTATTAGTAAAAGGGATGTATTTCACTAAAAACAAAAAGACCCCCAAACTAAAAATCCTCTCTCTGGAGCCAGCTAATTCTAAAAAAAAAGGTTAATCAAACTTAGCTTTGAGTTTTTATTCCTGGAAGTGCTTTCCACCTTATCTTTTTTACTTCTCCTAACCAGTCAGGGAGTGACCCAGAGAAGAAGTTACATTCTTACACAGCAGGTGAACCAGGAACTTGCTGTAAATGACCTGCAGGTATGCGGAACAGTGCTGTTCCTGCACCCAGAGCCCCTGCACTGCTGCAGACAGAAAGAAGCAGATGCTTACAAGTATAGACAGCAATGAAACTAAAGCGCAACATTTTTAGGATCACAGCTGAGCTCTCAGACAAGGCTTTCTGCAATGACTAATACGACTACGGTCTAATGCGACAGTTCACCGTCTGCAGCCTATTCAGTCCTGAAAGTAAGCAAGTTCCTCCAGATGTTACACACTGAAAAAAGAAAAAAAAAAAAAAAAGCACATCCAGTTTCCAATCCTTTTTATTTATTTAAACTGTACACAAATGTAAAATACTTCAACAGCAAATCTAAGTGAAAATTGTTTGGTTTAAATTATTATGGAACAGAACCTAAAAGGAACTTTATTAAATAAACATAAAAATTGGATTTAAAGGATGCACATATTGTAATGTATTCTACAATAGTCACTTTTTTTCACTCTACATTCCATGTGCGTATGGTATAGAAAAGACACTGAATAGAACAAACAGAATCCATTTTGTACCCTGAAACAATTGGTAGGCCTCGTGAGGGATTGCTCAGTATGACTACATGATATATGATGGCTTTGCCATCTCATAAAAATTATAACTAATATGTTGGCCTCTTTGGTTCCAAAATTTATGTATAATACATTTAACTGTATTCATTTTTTGCTGCTATAAAAATAACATTTTTTTTCAAATGGCAGTTTTTTGACTAATCATGCAACTAAATCAGTGCAAACATTAAAAGCAATCATTCGCTTTAAAAAAGAAGCAAAAGATTTAATTTCAAGTATAAAAAAATATAAAAAAGTCATATCATAAGTCCAGTTTTGTCTAGTATGGGTCAACACTTTAAATTGCATAGCTCATGCGGCACCTGTTTACCTAGATAGTGAGCAAAGATAAGTGCACTATCAAGTACCACTTTTCAAGGCATTGAAATTTGCAAGTGCTATTATACGTGCATTCAAGCAGTTTGCAAGTGCTATGCTGTATCATTATTTTCTGATCTTTATGGCCATTCTTGACACCTCCTGGTAAGGAAATTGAAAGCATTCTCCTCTCTCCTCCTTTCTAAGACTTGTAAAAATGTTCCTTGCCTGTTATTAAACACACTGCATTTCTCAGAACGTCTCCACTCTGTCGCTGTCACTCCTCTTTAGGGTTCATTGGTTTAACCGTGGTGGCAATTGCCTGTTTACTTGTCCCCCATGTGACGTGGCCTTGCTGAATCCCCCATTGAAGAACACAGATTGCAACTTCGACTTTTTGTTCTTCAAACAGTGAGAGATGTCAACAGTCAACACAGTCCAGATACAGTATTGATTCCCTTTTCCAAGACACTGCAGGTGTAGCCAGCCACAGGTTGCTAGTGGGCAGTGAAAGCATCAGATCACACCAGCCCAGCCTGTGACTTCTCAACGGCCAGGTGTTAGAAATACAGCAGTTGCTCATGTGTCTGTCCCCTTTTCTCTCTCCGATGGAACCACACAATTCCTTGCGGGAACTGCTGTAAGAAGATGTGGGCATCTGTGATGTTTATGTTTAGATAAATTTAAGTTAAGAGGAAGTGATTGCCTCCCAAGGCAGGTGTCCTGCAGTTTCCTGTTAGACCTATGAGGTGACAGTCGACTTTTTTCTTTTTTTTTTCTTTTTTTTTTTTAATTTTTCTAAGTTTGGTCATTTCGACACCTGCGTGCAAGAATACGTTGTGTTCTCACAGTCCGTGTTTTTGCCTGAGCAAAGGGAGCTCATTTCGGTCTGGCTTTGCCGGCAGGTGGGGAAACAGCTGCTCAGCCGTTCACTCGTACTGGCAGGCATTTAGGTCCATCGTCACTGGTCACTGACTTTCTGTGCTCATGTCCCTTTTCCGAGCTGCCTCCGTGTGTGTCTGTGTGTGTCTGTGCCTGTGTGTATGAGCGCGTGTTTGTGTGCGTGCCCACATTTCGTGTGTGTGTGTGTGTGTTTGTGTGTTTAAGATATTTCATNCTTTCTCTCTCTCCCTCTCCCCCCCCCTCTCTCTCTCTCTCCCCCCCCAAAACACACCTTAAATCAAGCACAACCACATTCTTCCACAATCATATTGGGAACGTCTCTTTTCACAATGTTGTATTCATCATCAAAGTACAGCATTGACATTGTGCTAAGTTTGGTTGGAATGCAACAGGAGTTCACGGTGCCCGGGTTCAGCCCCCGCATTCGGTACTGATTCACGACAGCGGTGTGAAAGGAGGAAGCCGACCCCGGGACACCAGCCAAGTAGGCCGGGCAGCTCCCTTCACAGTAATTCCCATAGTAACCTGATGGTGCTATGATCCAGTCATTCCACCCAATGAGTCTAAAGTCAATGTAAAACTGTTGCCTGCAACATAGATTGGTCCTGCCATCGCACTCCAGGCCTCTTTTCCGGATCCTGTGTTTGTTATCGGCGAGGCGGGCTTGCACCACTAAAAAAGGCCGGTGGGATTCCTCCCCGGGGTCCACATAAATTGGCAGCACTGAATACTCTTCACAGCCCTCACATTGAACATCCAAGTTCAGTCTCCTTTCTCCTCTCTCAAACAGAGCCTGGATCGCCTCTGTCATGGGAAAAGTGTGCCAACCACTTCTTTTGAGATCAACTTTCTTTTCAACCACATTCCACTTGTTGCTAGTGTCCGGGTCTTGGAAATAGACTTTGACTCTTACTTTTCGCCTGCTGCCTTTCTCTAAGACATATGGAAGCAGCTTCAAGTAAAGCCACAGGCTGGCTTGAACGACAAACAAGTTCTGGTTCCCTTCATTCGAGATGAAGAAATAGAGGCGGACTCTAGATGAGGCCAGATCGTCTGCAAGATAAGGAGAGACCAGCAAGATTAAGTCAAAAAGGAAATGTTAGCTTGTGTGCCTTTATGGATTCGGGGACAACATTAGAGCACAGAAGATCGAACAAACGGCAACGGGGCTGTGCCAGCCAGAAGGCATGCACTGCATCAGATATCTCCTATTTGTAGTCAAAATTAATTGAAAAGGGGACTTGCCACAGCAACCTACGACATCGGGCTGTAGTCGGATGTGTCAGGTCCACAGACATCAGTGACAGCTCTCCAGAATATGATTTTTTGTCCAGCTAGCCAGCTTTAAAGATGCTACAGCAGCACCTTGAAAAAAACCCAGCACTAGGACTCTCCTATCTCGTCAGTTTAAGAACAGTTTTAACTTTCAGCTACCTGCCAATTGTCACAGGGAGAGCTCTTTCAAAAACTGCTGAAATGCCAATGCCAAACCAGGGATTTTGTTTCAATTTGCAAATATTCTCATTGCGGTTTAAAGGAAAGGATTCACGAGACAGAAGGGAAAATATTTCAGTAATGTGCCGGCTTGTCCAACATATCAAGCTAACCCCCACTTAAGTCTGGTAAAATATCTGCTATTATTAATCATTTCAATCTCTGCCTTTTCTCCCTGAAACGATAAACTCTCATATGAGGAGAGGCAATGAAGCGGTTGTTCCTGCTGTAACACTGTTATTGGCTGTTCTCAATTCATTTTTCAGTAACACCAGAATTAAAGGAGAGAAATTGTCACAGAAAACCAAATGTCACCAAATGTCTGACATAACCCCTTATTTGTAAACAGAAGAGCCTGCTGCATGAAATGTTTCAGAGATACCAGTGGCCCTCCTGCAATTTTGTACTGTAAGTCCTAACTAAATTTGGTGTAGGTGATAAATGTGCAAGCCGGCCTTTATGGCGGAGACTGTAATTCTGGTCCCTCAGTCAAGCTATCCCAATTGCTATTTAAAATAACTGCTGGAAATCCATTTTCTCATCTGCCCTTATCTGTTTTGCTTCCTTTTGCACAGAGCCAAATGTAGATTATTCTTCCTAAGAATCTTTAGTATTTTTGTCAATCTCTGAATGGGATTTTTTGCGTAGTCGGTGTCTTCATTTGTTACCCTAGATGCCTTTCAAATGTGCCTCCAGAGCCCATTCAGTACCTTGTAATAGTTCAGTGACAAAAATTGTCACTGTGTTTGTCTACGTTATACATAAAGTCAATTTCGGAAGTGTTACAAAAGATAGCAATTGACTGAATACGAAATGGAAGTACAAGCCCACCCCAGATCTCCCAACAACAGCCTATTAAAAAATAATAAACCCTTAAATGTACACTAAGAAAGCCTTTCGCATGTTAGTAAATACACAACTTCTTCATAAACTGTGGTGACAGTGACAGAAAAAGAACAGTATGGTGTTGCTTCACCGATCCACATCACTTGTGTTGTGTGAGATTATGTGCGCTCATAAATTTTGTATGTGAATATAACAAGCATATGTATAATGCAACAGATCCCATAGATACTGTAAATGTATATGCCTTTGGTAAGTGGGAGGGTAGATAAAGAAGATGAGTGGGCAGCATATAGGATAGAAAGAGATTTATTTTGTGGACAAATGATATATAGATGCCACAGGAAGATAGAGAGAGAAAAATTAACTGAGCGATAGAGCGATGAAGGAAAGGAGAGATGGGCAGATAGTCAGAAGAGAGGTAAATTGCAGAGTGATGGTGTTACAGCCAGATGTGCAAAGTTCACAGGGACAGTGGTTAAACTACTGGAAAGCTACACTGAAGGGATTCAGTGACACATAACTGCAATGGCTGGACAGAATTGAGATGGCTGGTACTAGGGGGATGAAGGGCACAGCTAGTAAACAGACTGATGGATAGGAGAGAGGAGACAGACACACTTGGTAGGACACTGCACACAGTGGACAAACAGACAAGGCCAACACTGCAAATAAAAGCTAAATGAATGGGAAACAAATGGAAAGGGAGGATAGGCGAATGCAAACCTCAACAGACAGATGCGGGCAGTGAACCAGATGAACGTGCAGGGCAGACAGACGAGGCAAGGGATGGAAGAGATGGAGTGGGACAGGTGGAGGAGGGATAGTGGGATGCGCAGGGACCGAGAAAAGCCCCAGTGCAGCTGGAATGACCGCCGGAGGGGAGCCGGGGCCACTGAGGCTGCGGAGGGATGGAGGGACAAGTGAAGGGAGTTGCAGAGAACAACCTGGGGAGAATCCCGGGCACAGGGGCACAGGCAAGGGCTAGGGCGGGATAGTGCGGGACAGGGGTGAGAGCAGATGAGGCGGAGGGCAAGCGGGTGAGCTCGGCAGCCAGGTGTCTGAAGCAGGCAGGAGGACTGGCAGGAGGACAGGCAGGGTGCGCAGGGGGCCAGGCAAGGGCGGTCGGGGCACTGCTGGGGGTCACGCAGGCGGAAAGAGAAGGTGGGCAGGAGAGCAGGCAGGGCGAGCGGGAGGACTGACGGGGGTCAAGCAGGGGGACTGACAGGGGTCGAGCAGGGGGAATGACAGACGGGGCGAGGCAGGACAGGCGGGGAGCGCGGCGGGGCGTGCAGGGGGGGGCGGGCGGCGGGGGCGCGCGGCCGGGCGGCGCCCACCTGTCTCGGCGAAGCTGATGATCTCGGAGACGGGGTCGTGGGCCGGGGGCCCGGCGCTCGCCTGCCCGTCCAGGCTGGGGATCTCCACGCGGCCGTCCTCCCGCACCTTGCCGGCGTGCAGCTTGCGCAGCGCG
>VXBA01000855.1:437874-478012 GCA_013399895.1 Serilophus lunatus | reverse complement strand
CCCCGCGGGGTCGCGCCTCACCTGCGCGAGCCCCGCGCGCCTCTGCCGCCGCCGGCGGGGAAGCCTGGGCGGAGAGCGCCCCCTCTGGGCCGCGCCGGGAAACGGCGGCGGGGCCGGGCGGGGTCACGGCGGGATGAGGGACAGCGGGACAGAGGGACCGGGGGCAGCGGGACAAGGGGCAGCAGAACCGGAGACAGAGAGACAGCGGGACGAGGGACACGGGACAGCCGGCACCCCGCGCGAACCGCGGGCGGAGGTCGGGCCGAAGCACGGCGGACCCGGCGGCGGCGGGCGGTGGGGAGGTGTCCACGGACCCGGCCGGGATGTCGGGGCTCGCAGAGGCGGGGGCTGGAGCCCAAGCTCTGCGCTGGACGAAGGAGCACCTTGCGCTGAGCGGGGCTGCCGGCCGTTCTAATCGCCTCTGCTTTCCTCTTTTTTTCCTTTTTTTTGTTTTTTGGTTGGTTGGTTGGTTTGTTTTTATCCCGAAGAAAAATCCATCTTCAAGAATTAAAAAAAAATTCTCAAAATCTTCATCTTTTTCACCAAGCCAGATTGGTGGTTTTCAAGGGGCAGATGAAGGACACACAAATCTCAAGCTTGAGAGCAAAGGATCTCTTCTGCTCATTTTGTTTTGTAGAAGAGAAGAACAAAACTTCTCAGGCATCCCTGGACTGCACACGTGTGACTGCTGTTAGTTGTCACTGATACAAGCAACGCAGGAGCGTAAAGAGGGTCAACTGGAGGATCAGCTCATTACTATGTTTTAAGAATAGAGGGGACAAATGCTATTCTCATCATAAATTTTTTCTTGTTCTGTACTGAAAAAGGAAAGACATTTAATGCTATGCTTCAAAGCCACATTGCAAGCCCAATCTGATTGTTCATGTTGGGTTTAATATAAACAAAGTCTAATTGCATATACAGCTTCGTAAATCCTCAGCATCACTGAAGCTACCCTGATGGGAGATCAGACTTAGGTACAGTATTTCCTCCCTGCCAGTAACAGGTTTTGAATAGAAAGCCTGGAATGTAAAAAAAGAAATAATGCTAAAAATCCAATCACTCTGACATCCCGTGAGCTAATAAGAGCACGTGAATGCAACAAGCTTAGTACTTCACAGTAATTAATTTGACAGCAAAGAGCTAACAAGAAAACAACAGGCAGAGCAGTGATGACTGGTTCATAGAGGTCACTATCAAACAAGAAACAGGTGCAAACACGGTCCCTCTCCCTTTGGAAACAACTATTTCATTGCCCCAGTGAGAATGAAATGACAAAGAGGGAAAATACGGGTTTGGTGGAGATAACAAGTCTAGGAAGGTATTTCTAATAGTAAAACAAGGTAGAAGTCTTCTTTTTTACATATGGTGATTTTTAATCACCCCTGTTTTTCACTGAAGTGGCTTGTTTTGGCTTTTGCTTTTTTTCCCTCCCCCATCTCTTTCTTGGTTAGCCAAAGCCATTTTGCATATTCAAATACTGGGAAGACTTATCTTCTCTCGCAATTACTAACAAACTAATACAATAATAACCTCTATTGTTATTTAAAGTGTGTCCACAACATTTTGGAAGCAGTTCTCACACAATGGACTTTCAAACTTAATCAAACCTCAGATGCTTTCAGGCAGAAGAGCCTTCAGGGAAAGCAAACAGGGTTAACAGAAAGCAATGTGCCATCTGATTTCTAATCTTGCATGGCCTATTGATTGAGCCATAAAGCTCTGTTAATTTTAAGATTTCCTCAGCTTTCAGTTCTTTCCCTTGGGCATAAACTTGTTGCTTACACATAGTGGCTGAACTATCAGGGAAAGGGTAGCTTCATCCTCCCCCTCTCTGCTCTCCTCCCCTCCTCCCTTCTATTCTATTTGTTCTGAGCTCATCTGCGTGAGGATACATTTTCACACACACCTTCTCAAACCGGCTGCTATTCATCTGATTCAGGGTCATGCTTTTCCATACATTAAACGCAGGGGAAAACTGGGAAGGAAATGGCTGGGATTTGTGTTCGATGGGCGAGCACACGATTAGCCAGAGAGCCCTGCTGTGAGAAAGTACAGCATCAGAGGGTATTTTCTGTAGAATCATCAAGTCTCATGACTGGAATCTGATGCCTATAAAAGCTACTAGTATAATGAAAACAGTATATACTGAGATCCTCAGCTGTTTCTGAGGAATCGACACGTTTCTGAGACATGAAACAGCTACAGAATCACAGAATGGGTAAAGTTGAAAGGGGCCACCCGTGGGGTCATTTGATCCAATCTCTCTGCTCAAGCAGGGTCTTCCTAGATATAACTCTTCCTCTATAACCTAGATATTGGCTTATGCACATTTTTCTCAGGGGTGGCAGATGCAGAAGTCACACTTTTGGAGAGGCCAGTCAGTGCAGCCCTGCGTCTTCCTGAGTTGGTGGGAAGCTCTAGAAATTGTGCACACAGCACTGGCACAAGGCAGTTCCCTCACTGCTCTGTGTTTCCATGCTGGCCTCAGTTGGGACCACAAACAGTTTACATTAGCACCTTTTATGCTTTTAAACCATGAATAATATCTATTAGGTAACCTTACTAATCCCTTTGAGGAAGGATTTTCTTTACTGTACTGATGACTGAACTGAATAAAAGCTTCACATATAAGAGGCCTGGTTTGCACTAGAAATGCTTCTCCTTTGATAACCAGCAAATACAAGTTTTACTAGCACAAGCATCTTTTTCTGCAAGCGTTTCCCAAATAAAATAGGCTGTACTGGCAAAAGCACTTCTTTTTTTTTTTTTTGCTCATATAGCTGCATCTATATGGGGGATTTTTGCACGTAGTGAAATGCAATCTGTTTTAAATGGCACTTCAGAAGAGCATTGCTATCCCACAGAAGTTTCAAGGCTAGACCTTGAAGTATATACTTCTGCCTCATATCTGAAAGAGCTTTTTACAAGGTGGCCATTGTCATCTTGCAGGAAGTATAGAGAAACTGAGATACACAGTTACAGGGGCAGGCTGGGAGTGCTGTGCTCTATCTGGAATTTGTATTCATTACATTCTTTAACTCCAGATGAGATGATGTATCTGTAATCAGACTCATTCCTCACTACACAAAATTTCTTTTTAAACAACTGTGACAAAAACAGTGGATTTTTCAAAAGCACCATAACTCTGTAGAAAGGAAAATCCTACTGAAAATCAAATAGGTAAATGCCATTCTAAATGACCTAGACATTTTCTGACCTGGCAAATGTAGACCTAACTCATGAGAAAAAAAAAAAAAAAGGTTAGTTTTGCTCCTTTGCTCCTGTCTATGCTTCTTTAACTGAAAATTGTCCATTAAAAGAGATTTGCTCTCTCTAAAAGAAAAGGTCCTCTGAAGAGCACTTTGAAAAAGGGGGTTTAGCAGACAGAAACAAAGGACCTGACCAAACAGGGAATTCCTCATCTAAAGCAAGAATATGGAAGACGAGCCACAGAGAGATAAAATAGGGCCCTTAATAGGGCTTGAAGAGCAGCTATTGAATGCCAGCTCTCTGCACAATGTCAGGCAGGATGGAGATGAGGGGGAGACAGCAGGACAAGGTTGAAGGGATATACTCACAGCCTCAGCCTCCTGCTCCCACTGCACTGCTTCAACACGGCTGTAGTCCCACTGCCTTCAGCTCAGCTACCTTGCAGTGCTTCATGAGCAACATGTTGGCAGATTGATCCTCTTCAACGACTGCTCCGTGCTCTGGGAAGGTTTGCAGCCAAGCTCCCAGGCTTGCTGTGGGGAACGAAGCACAGGTGGATCTCATGCCCGTGACAACGCAGGCAGGTACCTCACCTCAGGCAGTACCTCACCTCAGGCAGTACCTCACCTCAGGCAGTACCTCACCTCAGGCAGGTACCTCACCTCAGGCAGGTACCTCACCTCAGGCAGGTCTCCACACAACGCAGCGTGCGCTTTAGCAGAGGGGCTGAGTTCAGGGATCTGTTTCAATCTCCGAAGTAGAGGGACCAAACACCATGAGGTGGATATCTTGTGTGATATTCAAAAGCTATCCACTGCCTTTTGATGGCCCAGAAGTGTTCTTGTTCTCCTTGCACAATTTGTCCTCTGCAGTCCAAAGCTGTAGCCTTATAACCAGGCAGTGACTTCCTCTGAAGTTGCTTGTATTGACCTAAATAGGTTGGGGCGGGTGAGGACACATAGAGAACATGAAAAAGCTGTGCTGGTTGCCCAACAAAGAAGTGTCTGCTTTGTGGTGAGCACTTTTAACATATAAGCACTTTTAACATACTGTTAAAGAGCATGATTTTCATGTTTGTTTAAGTTCACACCAAAAGGCTTGCAAAGTAGCAAACGGGGTAAAAATAAAATCTGCATTTAAGTGGTAAACAAAATAGTTAAAACTTGACTTCTTGTAATTTGAACAGTTCTTACTGAGGCAATGCATTTAGAAGTCTATAGAAGTCTTCTATACATCCACCAGTGATTGATATGGAGCAATGTTAAAATCAGCTGTCCTGAGAAAAGTATTATCGTGGAGTGGTGACAAGAGGGAGAGGTTTCCTTCCAATTTTAAAGGGAGCTCAGAAGCAAGAAATGGCTGGTACCTTTGCAATGCCATGAAATAAATAGAGTGCAGAAGCTCAAGTAATCTCATGATGGACAATCAGTACAATCAGTAGCACTTGATGAGTACCTGAACAAAAGCTACCTTCTCTTTTCTATAAGCAAGTAGCAAAATGTAGAAGTGTCTACACCTGCTGCCTCTGGGACAGGCTGCAGCCAGAAGACCTGTGCTTAGGCCTGAATTTTTTCCTCTTCATCCCATCTTCCTAGCTGTAAGTTGAGGATGACAGGATTCAACCCTCTGTAAGTTGCTTTGGAATGAAGGAAAGCAGCATTCAGGAATTCATCTTTTACGTGGAGCTTGACACAAATGACATGGCCTTGGTGCTGCATGTCAAAAGTGATTTTCAATCTGTTCATATTTAAATCGTCCATTTTTTTTGCAGGAGTCTTACTATACTAAGCAAAAATTGTTGTGTAGTTCAGCTGTTTGCACAAGGACATCGAAGTGAGAGCTGAAAGATGATTGTGATATGGTTGCCTCATGCACTTACTACTAGGACCAGGAGCAAGGGGTTCCTGTAATGGCACCAAAGTGCCCCAGTTCAAGCAAGGAGGATCTTACACTGGGGCAGAGCAGTAGCACTGTCACAATTAGTAGAGGTCTATAGATTTCACCCAGCTGAGAGCTGGCTGCCATGATTCACAGTCATTTGCCCACTGCTATTTAGCCATTGCAGGCCTCTAACAAGTATATTCAGACTCCTTCAGCCACCACGTTTGCTACTTGGGCATAAGCTACAAGCGACGACCTCTGCTACAACCCATTGCTGACGTTTCAGTACTACTAAGTCATATGAGAGGGTTAAGAAAAATTTCTGAGTCACTCTCTGCCCTGTTCAGTATCTAAGTTGGCACTTGAATATCTTGAATATGCTGTGGATTGCAAACTCTATATGACTTGGGTCTAACATCTGCCATTTCTTCCAAAACACCTAAAAAAGCACTTACACTGTGACAGCTTTTCACTCTTCAGGTTACAAGCAAGTCTCCTTGTTCTGTTATTTCCCTGCCGTGATCTCCTCAGAAGTGTGGCAGTTTATTAACAAAGAATAACCTTAAAACTTCTCCACAACCCTTTGCCGTATCTGAGTAATGGTCTTGGCATTTCCCCCTCTCCAATGTTTATTGCTGTGCTTGGGATCCTTAGTGAGAACATTATCAAGAATAAAGCAAATTATGTGGAAATACTACTGTGAAATACAGTGGTACTACTATACAAGGATAAGAAAACACCACTTTGGATACAGAAAGAACAGGAGCACATGGATCATGTTCAGCAGCCATTGGATCTACCAAACCTACATGGGGTATACTGAAGTGTTAGGAAGGTACAGAGCTACAACAGGAAAGTACGCTGTTCTAGGGTTTTTTGCTTAAAAGATGAGAGAGAGGGCCTAGGGGAGGGGAACGCATGAAAAAGAAAAGGATGAACCTTTTTTTTTTTTTTGGCTACTCCAGATGGGGTTTTCCTCTGTTTAAATGCTGAAGGACAGAAAGATTTTAAATTAAAATCTTAATAAATATAGCCCTGAGGCTAGTAACATTATTACATCCAAGATGATTACAGCAACCAAGCCGCAATATATATATATTTATTTGAAGCATAATAAGCCTCAGTATTTAGTTAGAAGGAGCCTAGGCAGCTGACTTCCAAACCAGTGAATTTTCTATTCCACTCCACCAAATAAACCAGCACAGCACATAGTTTGCAGAACTTTGTTTCATTTCTGTACTAAATAATACTATAACTGCTTACACTTTCTGTATGTATGTGTATAACAATTACTGTTGCTCAGAGCACGTGCATGAGAGCTGTCAGGAAAAAAAACCAAGTTTGCAATAGGAGATATTGATAATTAGTGAGCTTCACTGTGAAAAAGCAATCTAGGTCCCTCAGCCTGCTCACGTGAGGCATGTTTTCCACAAGATATCTGCCTTTTTCAGTTGATTAGAGTCTCAGTACATGGTTCTGCACTCTACTTGTTTGTGTAGAGGGTTGGTTTTTTTAATTATGGAAATTTTTTAATAATGGATACAGGGAAAATACGGGATACAAAGAAAAGGATACAAGCTGATAAAGATGATTAAATCATAGAACGACTGTGGAGTGGGTCATGAAGTGTTATAATCCCCAACTCCCCTCTGCTTTCTGCCTCAATGTGTTAATGCATCACACTTTAGTACAGTGACACTTTCAGCCCTAGGTGGAAATTCACACATGATGAAGAGGTGGAGGAGGATTTCCAGATGGTCAGACCTCAGGGAGTGCGAAAAGGTGGGGGGAGGAAGGGAGAAACTGCTGAAAGGAATCGGACTTTGGTCACATCAGTAATTTCCAGCTGAAAATGGAATATTAAAAAACCCCACCCAAATCCCAAAAAACAATCGCTAAGGATCCCATACTGGAGCCAGGTGCATTCAGGTTTGGACATTATATGTGATAAATCCCCACCAAAGCTAGTTGTGAAAGATCCCTTGGAAATATTGGTTTATTTGTGTGCAACAGAAAGGTGTGAGCTTCATTTCCTTGGCCAAATTTTGGCGTTGGTACTAAAGCATCCTGATGCAGACCCAATTAGTTGTTTTATTCTCCCCAATTCCTCTTTACTAGGGGATATTGTAAAATTGTACTTTTTCTGAATTGTGCACAAATTTTTACTCCATCAGAGGCTGTATTTGGCTGCTGTGTCCTTTGGGACCTTCTGCTACAGAGCCACCTCTACAAGAACAGCAAAGGGCACCGAGACAGAGAAAATGCAAGACTTGCAGCCACTTGGTCCCATCACATCCAAAACCAGGCCCCACTTTCCCTTTAGGGGAGCATAAGGCAGCAGCTGCTATCACACAGCTGGACTTCTCTAAGATGACCTCATTTAACTGTGGTCTTTCAGGGGGAAGGGGAAGGTAGCCATGGTTCAGAGTTCAAGGGGTCTGGTCCTTTACGGTGAGAGGTGCTAGAGCTGTATAAAGAATTAGAAATAGATGGTGTTTTGTACAGCCACAGCTTTTTCCAGATGTTAGGGTTAGGGAAAATTTAAGATAATCAGCTATTTAGGCATAACAGTACCCCTATATTGTGCATGTGTGTACCACAAAATGGGTACTCGAGATGCCAATGGTGTGCAGTCACAACGCAAAGGAATATTTTGTTTAGTATCATCAGTATGGTTACTTGCTATTTACCTGTATTTCCTGGATAGCAACTAAGTATATTTACCACAGCATGATGAACTGCTTGAACAAATACCATGAGAAATAAGGCTGTCGCACAGATTACACTTAAGGGAAACGATTGTTATATGTCCACTCCCTGTCACTCCCTGTACAAGCCATGCTGTACATGCAGGTCAGGACAAAGCTGAAGGAGACAGAAGATGCGGTTTTGCCTTTTTCAGCTTCTGCTAGTGCATCTTCAAATTTGTAAAATACGTGGTTTTAACCGATGTTGGATTCCTCCCCTCATTAATTGACTTGCTATGTTAAAATCACTTTTGTCATAGCAAAATGTGAAGAAAACTTGAGCACCTGATGTGGTAATGACTGCCACGATGATATATTCAGGATGCCCAGGTTCTTGTCACTGGCTTTAGTACCAAACCAAAGGCTTCCAAGCCTTTTAAAGCCTGCAGCATCCATCTCGGACTTCAGTCCTTTGCAATGACTAGATGAACATCTCTGACTTTCTTCTCTAAGGACTCAGTGCAGCAGGTGTTTTCAGTCTGCCCACCTTCCAGATCAGGTGTCCAAAAATGCAGCAATAAATATAATTCTTTTCTTCCCTTTTTCTAAAAGAGCTCAAGGTGGGTGGAGGATATGGGTGTAGGCTATTTTTATTCGTACCTTAATTTAGTCAGTAGTCCAACAGTTCATGAAGAAGAGCTCGGCTCAGTCTTCTTCCCTGCCTGACAGGAATCCCAGGGAGCGTGAGATGCAGCTCAGGTCTTCTCAGAAGGAGCAGGCTATGGGGTGATGCTGGGACAGGAGCACTCTCCAAGACTCCAGTTGAGTCAGCATGTGACCAAAGGGAGAATGAACCCACAACTCTTCAAATAGACAGTTCAGAGAGCTACAAGCCAGGCCTCCTTTCTTCCCACCCTGGTAGCCAAAACATTTAGAATGGCCCAACTCACATGAGACTAAGAGGACAGAGGCAGTCCCCTCCCTGGCACAAAACATACCCTTGTAAGTGCACTCTGCTGGGAGAGGAGACAACCACATTCCCTGGGGCAGAAGGGAATTGAGCCATGTGAAATTCCCCATGTTCAGCACTAGCCTTTTGAGCGCCGAGTGTAGTGTATACAAAACACTGCTGTGCTGCCAACCACCCTGCCTTTCCCTTGCAAGAATGGACCCACGCTGTGTTCCTGGAAGAAAGCCAAGAGAGAACCTAAATTGTGAAGCCCAAGGGATTCTCAGCCCCCAAGCAAGATAGATTTAAGAGGCTGTGTTGCCCATTGCTTGCTCAGGCAGAAGAGCAGCATCTTGGTTTTGGTGGCTGCCATTTTGAGGTAACCCAGGAAGCATCATTACAAAAGGCAAAGATCTGGAGTTTGTGGTGGCTGCCAGGAGTAGCACTGCTGTACTCCACAGTGACGCCCAAGACCTTTTCTACGTCCGCTTCCCCCAAACCAAAACAACGCTGTCATTGCCATGCTAGCAGTCCACAAAGCAACAGCAGAGGCAGCTCTCCCAGAATCCAAAGCACTGCACAAAAAATGCTGTACATATTCAGGTCTTTCCAATGGAGCAGGCATTACAGGAGAGCAGAGAGATCACGAGTTAAAGTTCCCAAGCAACTTTCTCCCTTTTTTAAGCAACAAAGCACAGACTTGCAGGATTAAGTCTGAAGTAAAATCAGTCCTGTTGTAACTTATTATCTGTCTAGGTAGCAAGGGTGAGGTTTGTTTAACCGTAGCTGTTAATGAACAATAAAAGAATACAGAGGTAAGTAAGGGTGGATTCAAAGAAGGCAAACCATTAACTGTATATATTAAGACTTGAAAGTAACCAAGTAGTTGATAGCTGTCAATGAAGACAGTTCTTACAACAGAAGTGTAAAAGCTGAATGAACAGGAAATGGATAAAAGCAGAATATTTCCCCATAGCATGACTGCTGCTGTGAATGATTACAGGCATGCAATAAGAAGGAGTAAACAGGTTCCCATCCCCACAGCTGGGATGTTTTGTTATTCAGTGGAGACCACCTGGTGTACATCAGAGAAGATTTCATCTTCTCACTATGGACTTCCAGGCTTTAGAGGTTACACTCTGGTTCCCAGTAGGAAATGCCTAGCTCCTTCATCTGGGAAGCCGAAATTAACAGTCTTGATAAGACACCTACCCTCATCCCTTAGTTCATCTCCCAAAACAAGAACCACAAAGAAGCCCATGACAACCAACAGGGAGAATCTGCCAGTAGCAGAGGGAAGTAGGGGTTGCTCTGTGCCTGCATCACTTGCTGCAGCCTGTCTGGGGTGACAGTGCTGTCAGCAGGAAAGGGTTACCAGGAGAGGTGGGGCTGCAGAGTTTTTCACCTTTCACTTCCCTAGCTTTTACACAGCTAGGAACAGGCTGTAAGTCAATTCCACTTTCCACGTTTAGGATCATCGACTTGTTTGACTTAAAAGTCCTGGGTTTGGGGTGTTTGGTTTTTTTTTAGGAAAAAAAAAAAGAAAAAGTAAAGCACACATCCCTTTGCCATAGACTTGCATTTCAAATACTCCAAGCCTATTTAATACCTTAGACTTTACCCAATTTTTGTCTCACAAGGCAGACCGTTTCCCTGGAATCTCTATCCCCATTTCTTCCAAAAAAGAACAAAAGATAAGTTTTAACTTAGTGTTGATGCAATATTCACCCCACCCAGAACCAACTTTGAAAGCTCATGTAAAAAACATGAAGAGTAATTTTTACTTAGCTCTTGTTATGAACAATTCAGAGATAAGAAACAAGGCAAGACACGTCTCAGCTGCAAGTGTGAACATGATCTCAACACTGCAACATTTTCCTTGCCTGGCTAGAGATGGGTTGGCAGCATGAGGTATATGAAGGTAGGTTACAGGTGACAAGAATGTAAAAAGCCTATTATTAAACTAGGTGTAAGCAGTCTTGGAACTTCATTAGGGCCAGGGAGCTCAGCCCTGGACATTGCACCTGCTTGATTATTCACTATTAAATGCTGCAAACTTTGGAGAGGATTCAGATGCAGCTCTTCCTGCCCTCTGACTGGGCAGCGGGTGGAAAGCAGTCTGTATCATGCACAAACTCCATGCACCTTCCTCTTGCAGGAGAGAAGCAAAGTCTTCATCACAAGTTTTTTGGAGGTGCAGAGGACGAGGTATTTGATGTCCTCCAACCATAACTATAGAAGGGGAGTGAACTGCAGTGTGTTAAAGGTGCGTTTGAGCACTGACCTATTTTTGTTCATCTGCCATGGGAGAGACATGTGGAAACATTGTGGTTTGATGGATTTGATTAAAAATATGCTAATGAATAAAGAAAATTAAGTGCATCCCTTGGGCTCCTGGCAAGCTGCCAAGACAGACACTGGGACCACCAACAGGGGATCCTTATGCTTCAGCTTTTACAATCCTTCAGATTCCTACTGCGAAGAATGGTGACCCAGCGGAAATGGAGCTTAAAGTTGAGTGGTTTGCGTGCCCTGCCTCCACTCCTCTCCAAATGCCACAATATTTTAAAATTTATGCCCCAGGTGCTGGAATCAGCAGGCATAAGAACATCTTTTTTTTCCATTGAAAAAGGTATTTCTGCCATCATTACTGAAGAAAGCAAACTTGCAAACATGAAGCAAGGGTACTCAAAATGCTTGGAAACAAAGACTGTGAAAAATAACTCCAAATTTATTTTCTAAAACATCTCATTATTTCTAAACCAAATGCAGTTTTGGAGGCCTGACTTATGGTTTTTCAAGCTCCTGAGGCAAAGCTGCAAATGTGGCCTTTATTCCCATGCAGAAGCTCTGCCTGCCCTCCTCCCTCCATAGTGTTCAGGGAAGAAAAGGAGGAAAAAAAAGGCAAATCAAAACAACTCAAGCAGGCACAGTGTTACACTCTGCACCACTAGTCTTTACTGCACTACTGGTACTGCTCAAACGGATTAACTCAAGGTATCACATAAGTAAGCTCTAACCTGGCTGCAGGAATTGGTGAGTCAAAAACTCTGCTGCTGTTCTTCAGGTAGGAAGCAGCTTTCATTAGCAAAGCCTGAAGCATCCAGCTCTCCTGGTACTCGTAATCCTTCTGTAAATAGTTGTTCTCCCCACAGTGTGATTCATTCTCTGTTGTCCTGCAGTCTTCAGAGCTGGAATGGGGCAGTCAACCGGAGCTGGGGATGGGAGTACCTGTCACCCCGTGGCACTGTTCAACACCTAATTGGAGTAGAGTCACCAGGAGTGACAGGAAAGAAGGGCTCATGTTCCATGTTTCTGTCTGAATCCAAGTAGAACTAGGGATATCCAAAACCCTTAAGCAGGCTTATACAGAAACAAGAACAGAGACCCCAGAGTGAAAGAGGTTCTTCCACACCCATGACCAGGGCACTAACTAGAAGAATAGCTGTAATAAAAACCAAACACCTAGTCCACCCGGAAGGTATTTCTTTCAGCAACCTAGTAGGTTTTGGTTTTCATAGAACCAGCTTCCAAGCAGAAAATTTTATTCTTTTTATTCAATTTTAACTTCTGACTTCTGAAACCAGTCATTCTGGGAAAGGATACTTTTCTCAGGGAGGTCTGTGTCTGACCAGGATCATCTCTCTCAAGTTCTCAGTAGCCTTTCTAAAACTGAAGAGCCAAACTTTTCAGGAGTAATACAACAGGGTTTCTTGGGAAATGTTGCCATGATGGTTTTCATTTAGAAGCAAGAAAGAATTTGGCTGTTTTTTCATATAATTACTCCTTCCCCCAGTCCTCAGTTGTTTTCCTTGTTTACAGGTAGAGAATTGTAATGGCATCATTTTGTGGGGAGAGTAATCACATTACAGAGCACTCTTAGAGACCACAGGTCCAAACACTCATCCAAACAGCAGGTTCAGTATGTTGTGTTTTCCCTTTTAAAACAAAAACAGAGCTGTATTAAACAGTAGGGATTAACTTTCCTTGTCTTTCTATGCTACATGTGTGCACAAGTTTGTCCTTGAATTCTGGTATTTGACCTATGAATCCAAAATGCATAAAGCCTTCAGTACCCTGAACGCTAGACTTTAAAAACAAACTCTAGAAACTCTGATTATATCATAAAATTGATTCTGCCTCAAAGCCAAGTAACAAAGCTCATTGAAGGGAACTTACCGTAAACTCCAGAGATTAATCATCTTTGTCAGGAAGGCAAGTGCAGAGCACATGATCCCAATCTCATCTCGACATTTTACCTCGAAACTCCTTTGGTGTTACAATGCTTGTGAGGCCATTTTGCCTGTATATCCCTAGTTCCATAACAGACACTGAGTAGTTTGGGGCAGTGTGGGAGGCAAGACTGAGGGCCAGCGGAAAAAAAAAAAAATTAAATTCGCTGCCCCGCCCCCAAATTAAGCCTTTATATTTCAAAGAAACCCCAGCATCTTTAGTCACCCATAGAAACAAAGTGTTTTGTTTTGTGAAGTACTGCAGTCTCAGGGAACAGTATCTATTCTTTCTAGCATGCAAATCAGTGCTCAGTGAGCAGAACAAACTTACACTTGCAATGCAAGCTGGTTTAATGCCATAGAAAACGTAAATCCACCATCCTCATGAGAAATTGGGTGCTCTGCTGCACAGAAGAATGTTTAGGCAAGATTTAACATTAGCATTTGCATGCAAAAGGAACATTTAAATTTAGAACAAGGTCTCCTACTGCATGAGAGACTCATACAGCAGAGCAACGAAAACAGAATCTAGCAAGTGGATTTCTACACGTAATTCAGGTGGCAGATAAATAGCAGCAACTAGTATGCTGGTCTGAGCAGACTGAATATCCCCCTCTCCGTGGTAGAGCTTCTAACGCCTAAATCCACAAGATGGAGCCAGCAGTTCTCAGGAAGAGCTGCCTGTACCATCCCAGAAATTGTCAGAGCACTTAGCTCACAGAACCACATTAAAGTGTTCTAGTTGGGGCAGAACACAAGCAAGCATAAAGGCAGAAGCCAACCTGTCATTCTTGTCATGTCATAATTGCTGATGCACATTCTCCAGTTTCATCCTGCTGCAACTAAAGGCAAGCCTGTTACTCACAAACATCCACAGAGTATCTGAAGAAAAAGGTGCCATGCTGGGCTTTGGGTACAGCTATGTAACACAGCCCTGCTCAAAACTCTCTCCTGCCTCTGGCATGACACTTTCTATGCTACCCTTTCTCTGCCACAGAATATTTTAGAAGTTACTTCCCTGGAGAGCTACACAAACCACCATGGCAATCTGAAACACAGGGCAAACACCAGACAAGCAATCATGTGAACAAGACTATAAATTGGTGTAGTCCTTGGCCAGAAGTCATCAGCTAGGGAATGTTTCACTTCCAACTTGTACAGCAGTGGTGACAGAAACTGCACCCAAAGTTTACTGTGAATCCCATTTCATTGCCACTCCAAATAAGTGGCATTAGAGTGCAGTGAGTCTGTCCTGAGCCATCCTACTTCAGAGACATTTCAGCTACTCTGCTGCAGCTCATCACAAACCTACACAAAGAATGGAGTTTGACACACTCAGAAGACTAAGGACTAGTTTTTCCAGTTTCTTAATTCTGTTATTTGAGCCACAAGACTGTCTGGAGAAAAGGAAAAGCAACTCCATCATTTACAGAGTTGATACAAGCTGTCTGATCCAATTACATTGTGGAAAATTAACTATGAGTCAAACTACTATGCCGGTTCAGTTCTGAAAAACATGCATACCATTTCCAGAAAACCAACAATGAGGGTCTCAAGTCAGCTCATCCTTCCCTCCCTTCCCATAGTCTGCAATACAATCTTGTTGCATATTTGATAGAACGGTTAGTTCCAAACATTGAAAATCACTGGTTGGCCGGTTCAACAATCTGGGGATCAGATATGCTTTTAGAATGCTGTAAAAATCAATAACAAACAAATATGAAGCTCATTTTGTTCTTTTTATTATCAATAGTAATACAAATCAGTTGTATTAGCATGATAATGAAAAGTGACCAGTTTTACAGACATTAAAAATGTTTGTGCAAGTTAGAGACAAAGCTCTGAAGCTATATAAGGAAAAAAATAAGAATTAACATCGTATAGTATAGCATACATAGTTTAGAGGCAGTTTTATTAAGTCTTACAATCACTTCCTCTATGCTAAACCTCTCGCTTGGTGTTAGAGATAACACCTTCCCCTCCCAAGAGGAACACCTGCCATTTCCATCAAGTGTGGAGATTACAGTGAAAATCATAGCTTTTTTTGTTCCTCTTCCCTCCTTTTCCAAACTATAAAGTCACCAGGAGGTGAACATTGCAACATATGCTTATGGCAATTAAAGAAAGCTTCTGTCTACATAAACTCTTGAGTTGAACTGATAAACAGTATCCTCTTTTAAAGCAAGGATAGACCTGTCAGGCCCAAGTACTGGGTTAATGCTTTGGAAAGCTTTAAAAAAAGATCTGAGTAAGCATTTAGATGCATTTCCCCCCTACACACCTCTTACTACATTCCAGATTGCAGCTTTGTACCTTAGACCTAAAGTACTCTTAAGCATTATACTTAAACCAGATAGGATTTAACTGGAACTTCAGATGGTTATTAACATCTTACTGAAGTTTAATGACCAGTAAATGCATACATCTTTCTCTCCATCAAGCCAAGTGCTCATCTAGAAACTGAAGTAAAGGTGTCTTAGTCTGTAAGGAACACATGGCACAAGTCATACACACTTCATGCAGCATCTGTACTCCCATCTGGAGAGATGCTCCTCTACAGAAAAGAAGAGTCAAGTCTGCCTTTGCCCTCCTGGAGTTTATCCTGCATTTTTCATATAACAGCTTAGCCCTTGTTATAACAGGGGCTTGTCTCAGATGTTTGCTCTGCTCAAACAAGAAGGAAGAACTGGAGCACTTGAATATCCACAGCTAAGTCACATATGGAAGATTGCACGCAGCAGTAAACAGTTCCTTGACTTTATGTTAAGCCATTATGCAAGAATAATACTTGAATGCTTAAGTGCAAGTGCATAGTCAAGTCTTGCATGACCTCCAGCTTCAAATATCCAGTTACTTGCCTACAGCAATGCTCCAGAATGATTTAAGAGCATGCTGTACCAACAAAGAGAAGTCTTGGTCTTTAATTACCCAACATGCAAAGGCTGCTAGAATCTTATCAACTTCAATACAGCCTTCAGCTGCCTCAGATACACAGCATGGCTAGCAGGCAGCCACACACACCTCCTCTTGGCAGTCATCCTTATTTCACAATCTGATCTGCAGTTACTCATTTCAATTGGAAGAGAAAGCTCCATTTACTCTGCTCACAGAAAGCATTTCTCTGTGCCATCTTATATTCCCTCTACTCAACCCACCTGACACTGAAGTCCATTGATGTCCAGTGAAGCACATCTGGAAGCCATTCAAGGACCCTCAAATCATATTGCCCATATTTTGAAGGGCATACATTCAGGCACTTCTGCCATAGGAGATGAAGGCAACAGGATTCCAGTCCCGGGGAGTACTTTTATTGCCTTCCTGCTACAAGTCAGAATGCTTGTTGCCCACTGCTACAAAGTAGGCATGGTAGCTGCCTTTTTTATCCCGTTTTCAGCTGTAACTGGAGAGTTTGTCACAAGTACAGAAGAGGAATACTGGAAAGCTGCTTTACTTAGTCTCCAGGCCTAGTTTTTCTGGAGCAGGTGACAAGCACAGAACACCGAAGAGATGCAGCATCAAGCCATGAAGCAGAAAGCACCTTCTCCCAACTAAGTTCACCTCAGTGGTGTAGCTTCATCAGTTGGAAAAAAAAAAAAATAACCTGAGTGAGAACAGCACATGGACTGTAAGAATGCCAGTGGGTGACTTGCTGTTCTGAGAAGAAATTCATCTGTCCTATCAAATACTGTCAGGTACTTTAAGACTAAAGAGATCAAAGGTCAAGGCATGCAAGTCTCTTGAGCCAATACAGCTGAGCTGCTCATTGTGAGCTTTGCTGAGTTCATTATTCATACAGCAAGGACAGTTTATTCAGTTTTGTTAAGAAACATTTTACAATCCGCCTCAGAGGGGCTTGACCTAGATAAGCTTGTAATGTGAACTCAACTGTTGTTTATCCTTTAGGTTAATTAAGGACTTACCCTTTAAGTCTCAACTAAAACCAAACCTAAGCAAATTACCTTCCTCCAGAAGAAGACATTCATTTGCTGTATGCATAATATGCACTCCAAAATGGACCTTTGTCCATGGAAGTTCAAGAGGAAACTGTTAGAAATATTACAGCTCCCAGTGTCCTGTTAGGTGCTTAGGCTTTAGACACAGGTGATACAGCTCAAGTGACAAGTTCTGCAAGTCGGCAGGCTTCCAGCTCCTGCTTCAAAATAGTATCATCATCTTGGGTTTGTTTACCAATTAATTACACTACTCAAAGAGAAGCATTTCCAGAATTGGTTAACCAATTTTTCTGCCCATACAAGTAACAGAGAAGGAATTTAATTTGACAAGATTGAAGATTACAGCACCTTTTATTTAGTACAGTTCCCCCAATCCAATGAATTGCCTGACAAGTTGAAGTAGTTATGGAAGACAATGAGTTTGCAACAAGTCCCTGCGGAACCCCAGGCAAATAGAGGTTCTGATACATACCACATCTTACTTTTTCAAAGTCCAGAGTTGGAATGCACAAAAGCAATCTAGCACATGCTAAAAAACATTTTTCCACCTCAAATTTCAACGCTAAGTATTGAACAGTATTCACTACTCCATCTCAGGAAGAAACACCCCTTGTTAATTTAGTGCTGCAGTTTGCTTCATTGAACCACCACTTAGATTATTTTTACCAAGCAACCACGTTTTAAGCATCCAGTTACAAGTAAGATCCAGTCTCTACTTAAAAGTCTCTTTAGACCTTCAGAGCAGTAGTCAGCCATAATTCATTGTGAGACTCTGCAATGAGATGAATTACACTTTCCCACAGTGACAGAAGTGTTTTTTGGCAACTGCACTTAATTTAAACTGCATCAGAAAGCTCAGCTCAGTCAGCTGACAACAGGACCTGCTAAGTACTGACTTTTCCATTTCTAGACTGTTTTTGATGAACAATACGTGACCACCATTGCATAACTGACAGCAAAACTCACCATGTGCTAGGTTGCTGTGCATCAGAAACACTACATATAAAATTAACAGTGAGTAATAGATGTGGCAACTGCTCAACTTCATTTGCTTTTTGACACTATACAACTCACTAACCAGATAATCATTGAGAGGTAGCGTGTGTGCCTCACCTATTCCAAGACATGATTGTGTGATGGGACCCATCCTTACTCAACACTTTTCTCTTCAGCAAGACAAGAGACAGATGCAGATGTTCTCACTTTATCTCACATTATCATCACAAGTGTTCCAATATAAACAAAACTGATTAAATCAACACTGATTTCCACTATTCCAGTACCAGGGAGGGGAAGGATGAGAGACGTAGAGTGTAATTGAGTCTAGACACGATACATGGGAGAAACCAAGGACAGCATTTCAAGGAGATGGTGACAATGTTATTTCTTTTCAAGAAAGGCTTACAGTCATTTTCTCACCCCATACCACAAATTTAAGGATGAGAAGACAGACCAGCAAGGGGTGCATCTAGCCAGTATTTAAATATCAATTTTTGCATTGCCTAAATAAGTCTGAATTGAGTCCATAGGCTTGATTCATGAATGCTGTATTGACTAAACAGAACACAGAAGAAAGTTTGAGTTGACTCTCAACTGTCAGTTGCTATTTCTTACATAGAGTGTGGGTAGGAAGTCAGCAGATTTCAGTGTAAGAAATATCAGTGACAACAGAAGATGGAGACTGAAACCCTTTACCACGTGTCATCTAGCCTTTCTGCAGTTTGCACCATCAAGGAGGGCAGCAACAGCAGGAAAAAGTTTGAACCTGAACAGCTGTGCTTTTTAAGGCCAGTAGAGGTTCAAGAGAAACAGAGAAACATTAGAAGTTAATACAAAAGTACATTGTGTAACCAAGCAGAAGGATTGTAGTTCTGAAACTGTTTCTCGTTTTGAAAGACACTGGGAAGAACGAGCTCATTTCAGTATAAGTAGGCAAAGGTTTTGTTGGATACCAGAAATGGTTTCAAAGTTCTGTTTTCACATTTTGAAGGTGTGATATGCAAAGCAAAAGATAAGGGAGTCAATACAGACTTCCTTTCATGAATCCAGCCCTATATCCTTAGTGGTATTTTTATCCATGCCACCTGTAGATAGATATTTACAGTTCCCAAGCATCACAGTAAGCAACATCTTTCTTTAAAGCTTTTCTTGTTCTTGCCACTTTTCTTGCCATTCTTGTCTTTGTTTTCTGACATTTTCTTTGCTCTTATTTCTCTCATTAAATCAAAGAATACCTAGGAGGGAAAAATAAAGAAAGATTAAACAAGATCAGCCACCAGAAAGCAGATAAAAACTACCATATTCAGCAGTAAACAAAGATGCAGCACCACAATGTACCCAACAGAGCAGAAGTGAGTCCAGACACAGATCTCAGTAACAAACTCAACATCAGAATAATGGAGTACATCAAGCAATGGCAAAAAGCTGCAGTCTTACCTGGCTATCAAAAAAAAAATATGAATTGAATAGCTCTGTTTTAAGAGGTTTTAACTGAATACCATTCTTGCACAAAAGTAGCATTCAGAGCTGAAGAAAATATTTGCCTGTGCCTAGAAAACATTTACAGGTAAATCACTCTTGTCAATTATGTAAAGCATTTAGTTCAGTCATTTCCATGTAGTTACACATGCACTCTGCTTGGTAGTATTCAGCTTGATTTAGAATTACAAAGCTGCAGCAAAGTGACAGGCACAAAAAAATTTCAGACTATGTTAAAAGAAAGATTCAGGGAAAGTCATGCCTTCTCTCACGTTTCACTGTTGTTTTCTTAAAATTCTAACTGATTTCACCTCTGTATGCCTGATATCCAGGTATATACCACTTAAAGTGCAACAGCTGTTTTGCTGTAGAGTTACTGAGAAAAATGATTTTTAGGACTACAGAACAAGAGTTTAGTGTCACTCTGTACAACTAGGGTCGAGTTTTTTTTCAAATGGGAACAAGACCATGCTACTATAGTATAGGATATGAGATATATGTATATGAGTAATATGAGACAGACTTGGTTTTGCCTACAAGTGTTCATGTTTTACTACATCACTCAGTTTATGCAACTGACAGTGACCTTCTAGTGACATTCTGCAAGTCAGAATGGTTCTTTACCAAATTAAAATAGTGCCACATCCTTTATAACCAAAAGGTCTCAATTCAAGAGTTTTATGCACACAGTTTTAATAAGAGAAGTTCCTACTAGTAACTCATGCACCAAGAGCATTTCCATTAGTGAACTAACAGAGACTAGAAGAACAGGAAGCTGTCCAGCTAGCTGCAAGTGTTTTTATCCAAAGAGAAAACTGCCTAAAATTCGTAATATTTAAACAAATACATATTAGCAAGACACCTTAGGAGTCCTTAAGGCACACAGTAATTTCAGATTATCTTTTGTGGATTGGTGAAGTAAAAAGGCACCCTCTTCTTCAAGAAGCCTTCACTATACACAAAATAAAGGGGGCAGTTGTAACTCATTTTCCCCATATACTGGACAAATCTTTTGTATTCACAGTTCACCCGTCCCCTGGAATAGCCCACCACCACTGTTTATGCAAGAAACAAGCAGCAGAATAATGCAAGAATAACTGTCCTATACCAGCAAGGGCAGATCAAAACAGGACAAGGACACAGCAAGAAGAGTTCTTCTCATAATCCAAAGTAGCCTTGCCAGGAAACGAGAATAAAGTCTTTAAGATTAACCACACTATATGTAGCTTTATGGGGAAAGGAAACCAATTTTTAAGTGTTCATAGCTTGTTATTTATTGGTATTATAAATAGGGCACAGCCTACAAACAAAATAATATACTTCAGGGAATCCTTAGAACCATTTACTCAGTGTATTACTGAAAAGCTATTGGTCAGACATAAACAGTTAAAACAAGACAATAGCATTAACTTGTTCCAGATCTCAGATTTCTCTAAGCTAAGTATTTGGTTAAGCGTACACATTCCAGTAAGTTCACTGACTTTTTTATAAACTAGGCCTTCAAAAGCCAAACTGTGGATTTGTTTTTGTCCCAGCAAGAGTCAGCTACAAAATAAGTTGTATGAACTAAGTGAGCAGATGTCACTTGTCTTACCTTATCTACATTCGCTCTAGTTTTCGCAGAGGTTTCTACATACTGCACACCCCACTCCTCTGCCTTGCTTCTGGCCTCTTCTACAGGCACTTGTCTGCGCTCTTCCAAGTCAGATTTGTTTCCCACTACCAGTAAAGGGATTTTATCCTCTTCAGCCTTCACACGCAGGATCTGTTCCCTAAAGCATTAGGTATTAAAAACAAAAACACTTGTGTAAGTAGTAGCAACAAAACTCCCACATTTAGCAGGAGTGACCCAAGTGGTGTGCACATTACTAGTGTTTACAACAATGCATTTCCCAACAGTTGCACACACACTTTAAAATTTTCCCAAGGTTAACATACTAATGGGCTTTTTCATATTGAAAGCCTCACACTCTCAGGAAGGCAGGTTTAACATTTAGTTAGTGAGTAATCAGGCTCTGATAAAGAAGAACAGTGAGACAGAAGAGCTACTGCCAACAGCAGTGCACATTTGAATGAGGAAAAGAGTAAAAGTGCCATGTTTGCCAAGTTCCACCTTGGCATTCAGTCACTACCTTCAATTCACAGTCTGCATCACATCTCAATATAGGTCTAGGCTACATCAAGTCTTTGCCAAGGCACTAGGTTGTGAACAGCCTAAGTAGCTGGCAGAGACCATTCCCAATGGCTACCTAAACTTCATGCAAAGAAGAGAGTGTTACTATGTAGTGCTGAACTGAAATGCTAGCAACCTTCCTCCTTCAAAGAATCCAAGAAGATATCTGAACCATCAGCATTTACCTTGCTATCCTCTGTAATGCTAAGAGAAGCTACTGGCATCCAGGAAAGGAGTGATGTTGCATACCAGTCTCAGTCTATGCTATTACTGGAGTAAAACACAGGTTGAAACCAGACTGACACGTGCTGCTGTCCATCTAGGATGCTGGAAAACTCTACCAGTCTACAACTATTTTTAGACTGCTTCATTTTGTTATGAACAAGAGCCAAACTAGGCATGAGGTCAGTGCTACACCCTCTCATCCCACTGAGCTGCCACACTGCTTCAGATGCCTGCATTTTCCATCCACAAACTAACAATATATGTAGAGTACATGAGACTCTAAAATACCATTAATACTGGAGCAGACCATTTGCTGTTGCATTCAACTGCCCCTTCACATATTTTCAGATTAGAGGCACTGAAAGCAAACACTGAATGTACAGCACCAGCAGGAGAATTAGGGTCTAAAAACAAGACCACAGTTTGTTCAGTATTCTGGAGTGCAAGTGCAGTTTGCAATAGCTTCAAGAAAAACCTAGAGTTAGGTGTCTCCTTTAGCTCCAGCACATGCATTACCAATTAGTATCTGTCAGCCTTGGACCTCTGAAGCAAAGTGAACATAAGACAAACTGATAGCTTTTATTCTGCCAAACATAAGGAACTCCTAGCACTTTCCCTATGTTTTGGGAATTTTTCTTTCAAGTTATACACCTGTTCTAGGGAATCTCCAGATTACCTTCTACACTGAGGCAACAGGTATTCTCAAATCAGAGTCAGAACACTTGCCCTGAAGAACCTGCCTACATGAATTCTAAACCAAAACAATGATTTAAATCCCTTTTCCCCCTCCCCCACACACTACACAAGTAGTTTGTGCTCTATCTGGTGTGGATTTTTACATTAGAACTGCTAATCCCAAGAACAAAAATGGAAATGCCTACTACTACCGTGTGTCTTTCTAGGAATACGTCTGCCTACAACAGCACTGCCTGGCTGCCAACCCTTGTTTGGCACCAATCCATACCTGAGAGTGGAGCCTAATCCTTCCGTTCCTTAGAGCACCTGCTTCTAGCAGTAAGCAATACAGTGTCTGAAACCTGGCCAAAAGACAGACTTAATTCCAGAAGTACTGCTCTAAGATAATTAAACTTCACATCCATGAAGACTGAAAATTGGCTTGAATATGCCTGTTTTAGGAGTCCAAGAATCTGTTACTTGCCTGAAGTTGCTGCTGGCATAATGTACTCATAAGCTGTAGGCATGAAGACAGCTAGAGCCAGAGGCTGAATAGTGTGGTTTAGGTTACCAGTTACTGAGAGTAAAATGACCAGGTGTCACTTTTATTGACCAAACAGTAACAGACAAAGGATAAAGAGCTACAGCTTTTAAGCAGAGCTGTCAGAGCAACATAGGAACCAGATATTTTGCCCTGCCTGGGAAAGAAACTGCTTACCGAAATTCTGCTGTTGCTGTGAAGGATTCATGCTCTGTTATTGAAAAGACTAAAAGAAACCCTTCCCCGCTGCGGAAGTAGTTATCTCTGATAGCTGCATAATCCTCCTGTCCTGCTGTGTCCAGAATGTCTATCTGAACTTCTTCACCATCCAGAACTACTTTCTTTCTGTAGCTGTCAGCCTTGGTAGGTTCATAGTCTTCTACAAACTGAGGGTGATAAGAAAGGGATTAGTGTTTAGAATTTCTGTCTCAGTATTTGCCCATATCCCTTCTTTCACTTCATTGACATTTAAATTCCCCAAAATCTTCTCATAATTCAGTCAGCTACTAAGTTCCAGCATTTTTTTTTAGTTTTACTATAAAAAGGAAATTATTTAAGCACTTAAATACATCAAAGAGCCAGTTTACCAAGTCAAGAGCAACTTGCTATGTGAAACACTGCTCAGCAGCTTTAGAACAATTTAAGAGCAGAGATGCAGTAAAACTTACCAGTAACCCGCTGACATTGACCTAGATCTCCCACTTTAAGAAAATGCATTTGAATGTACTTCAGGTACAGGTATCTGAAGCTATAACAGGTGAAGATGTAGAACATGAAAACCTGCTTTATAATTGCATAGGCACATACTTTGGTCCATTAAATATTGGTCAAAAGCCACTGCCAGTTTAACTTGTAGCTCTGTGTTGATAGCACACATCCAACATTACCTCTCCACCTCATTCCTCTCAGCCTCAGAGGCTGTGCCATGAGCCCAATTAAGCTGGCTGGCCTTCATTAATGACTGTGTCACCTATTCAGATACTCATATCACTACAGTCTATGTGGATAACCTATAGATAAATGTTAACTATTGAATTACAGGATCATGTGTCCCTTCACATACTAGTCTAGACTGTCTAATCTAGCCTCCTGTATATTACTGTGGAAGAATTCATGCTATGACCATGCCTATCATCACCTGGCTCAGAACCAGCTAGCATGTTTCCAATTACAGCCTTAAGTGACCTAAAAATAACACCAAAAAAATTAAGGTTTAACTCCAACTGGTAACAGCTTCTATACATTCAGACAAGCACCTGCACATTATGCATGGCTTTTGAAGACTGTTCTTCCACTAGTAAGCATCAATTTTGTCGCCTTCAGTCAAAGATGTTACCAGAGGGGATGCTTCTCAGATTCCTACATTCTTATCCTGCCAGTTGGGTATTCAGGTCTTCTGGTAATTACACTTAGTTCCCCTGTCCCACTAAAAGAAGTTCAGTAAACTGCATGAATTTGTGCTTTAGAGAAGGTGAACCAAAATTACTTACCTCATCATACATAAATTGAAGTGTGAGAGCAGATTTGCCCACACCACCACTGCCAACCATAATCACTTTATGGAGGGCCAGGGAACTCTGGTTCTTGCTCTTGCTGGCAGCCATTGTCCTGTTTGCCACCGATGAAGTGCAGCACAGATGAAGGCACCCAATTATGTCTGCAGACAGAAGAAACACAGTCACCATCCATGACAGGGGTGAGATCATGGTAGTATGCTGGTAAAGCATCTCACCAGTGCTGAAAGACCAGATTACACCTTGCCCAGCAAGCCTGCAGAGCAAGACACTTCAATGCACTGGCAAGCAAAACATGTCTAAAGTATGAGTAGGACAAGGGATTAAACCGAATACCTTCTATTTGTGACAAAAGTACTATTAATAAAAGTGCCAAAGGTTTCTATCAAGCTATTCTTATTTGCAAACACTACAAGACTACTGTTCAGAGCAATTTTCGAAGAAAACTCCCCTTTTTCAAACAACTTTTTCATGAAGTTCAGGAGGTTTCATTGTTCTTGTTATAAGGCTTTACACCTAAAATATTTTTTTAATGTTGACATAGCTATACCTTAGATCTGCTTACAAGTAGAAATATGGCTTTTGATCTCCTCCCTACGTAGGCTAAGAAAACAGCAGAGATACACAGTAAACTGGCAGGAACAAGTTGCAAAAATTTCCAGCACAAGGTCTTATGACATGGCATTAGCATTTATTTTACAATCTTCATGCCTTTTGATGCTGCAAATTTAATTTGCTTTGGGGGAAAAAAAAATTCCTGCTTTACTGCAAGAAATTCTCAGTTCCTATTCTTCTCCTGATGTTGCAAAGCCATGAAGGAGTAGCTACAATAAACAAGCCCTAGCTAACAAGCCTTTGTTTGTGTGTTATGCAAGCCTAGTAATTAAGTGCTGGAGACTTCTTAAAAATATACTGCTTTTTTTGTTTGGTTGGGTTTTTTTAAGAGTAGCTGTTCACAGTAGTTGTACCAGAAGCACAAGCAGCAGTGCCACACTGATTAACATAGAGCAGCATCTCTCAGGGCAGCACATTGAAGACAAAAGCAGAAGGAACTCATACATCAGTCAGGATTCACACACAGGAAAAAAAACCCAAAATATGCTTATTTCAGACACATGACGGCTGTAAGGGAGATGCTGGGATAGCAACTCTTGTGTCCTCAGAGCACCACAAAGGACTCTAGCCGTCCATATCCTGGTGGAGTGCTGTCAGGAGACCAGCAGACCATTCAGAAAACTGCTATAACCAGAGGCTACATCAGCCTTGATTTACAGCAGCACACTTGATTCCAGAAGCACAGAAGCAGTGGGTCTACCGGGAGACTCAAATTTGCCTGCACACAATGACTCCAGAAAGACATGGGAATTACCACAACACACCATCAAATTCTATGGAAATACAAGGCCTACAGAAGTTATCAAGCACTTCATTGGAAAAAACTCCAGGAAAAGCAGCTGCCCTGAACAAAATTAGCTACAGCCTATAAACATATCACAGGATTATTTAGCCTAGAAAGGGACCTCTAGATGCTGCCCAGTCCAAACTTCTCCCTCAAAGCAGTTTGCTTCAAGCAATCCAGTTCATGTGCCCTGTGGTTTGGGACTGACAATTCCATGACCAATCTGCACAACTCCCCCTGCAGCACACTGATGGTGATGACTTGTTCCCCCTTGTCATGACTTCATGCTCTGAAAAGCAACAAATCAAACTAAGTTCCCATTGACTACTGCAGACAAGAACAAACACGCCAACAATCAAGAAGTGCCCTCAGGGCAGCATTTTCAAACATCTGAGCAGCAGTATTTTTCCATGCAGAGCTTTTTTATTCACACCTGTTCGCTACATACATTGAGTACAGTCACACAAATTAATCATCTTAAGTGTTCATTCTGAAATAAACATTGGTAAGTGAAGACAGATCTCTTCCTCTGGTAATCTTCTCTATCATGTTATGCACCAGCTCCCTCACCCAGGACACTCCTTAGTGCAGAAATGGGATGTGACAACTCCAACTTCTCCAAAAGTTCTCCCTGTACAGCACAAACACACTTGTTGGGGACAGTGAATTCATCCATTGTCATAGACATTCTACATCAAAAGAGGAGTGCAAGATTGATTTTTAATTCTTAGTCACTAGAGAGAGGCAAGAGAGGAAGAATACCAGGGGAATGTGGAAAAACTGGGAGAAAACACAACAGGTAGCATCTGAACTGCAGAAGCTGTTGCTGAAAAGCTTGGTTTGTCACATGGTCTACAGATGGTAAACTAGAATTCAGCTTGCTTGGACATAGACACTCAAGGCATAAGAGCTACAGATTGACCAAACAATGAGATGCTTGGGGACTTTCAGTGTCCCCAGAATAACACAGCTTACTCTTGGTAAGTTGTAGAGAATTCTCTTTTGTCCTGGTTCAAGACTAGCCTGTCTTGACAGTAGTAGATAAGCTGCTTTCTGGGGAATTCAAGTGATCCTTAGCCATTTTTCTGTGTAATTGTGGTTTTCACCTCTGAGTACTCCTTTAACAAGAATCCTAACATTGGTGTTACTTTTGTGTTACCTAACACAAAGCCTTCAAGTTAAACATTGTTCTGGCATCACAAACTTAGGAATATGTAATAAGCAGCAGCACTGAGTGCACTGTGCTATGCAAAGGCAATAAAGAGATTATTTACTAACAAGAGAGAAGAGCACATTTCTCCCTCCTGCCAATATAAATACCACCTCTTTACCTGGTCATATTAAAGGAATAGCTGCCTTTTAGATAAAACATTGACAAACTTGGTTCAGTACAAGCTCATCATAGAAGTAAGTGGAGAAAATATTTAAATCCTTCCTTTTTCATCCCACCTCAACTGATTAGCAGCAACTATGAGGTCTGCCATGCAGTATTACCTGGCTCATAATCCTAGTACGACATTAAACAAGCCCATCCCATTGCATATAAACTTACAGTTCAATTGCACCTATAGCTCCTAATGGCAAAGGTACTTGATGTTCCCTGCAGAGCTGTTACAAGTGCCACTTGAATCTTCCTGAGCATCAGGACTACACGAGTCCTCTGAATGCAGGGGGGCACTCACAGCACAGCCCCGACCTTGAACACACCCAGTGAGGTCCCAGAAGCTTCACACAAAGTGTCTCTTCTTTGGTGGCCCCCTCCAGCCCCAGCACAGCCAGGCAGCACAGAGGCAAGGGCAGAGGACAGGGCAAGGCTGAAGCAGTGTGACACAGCATGGATGCAGGCAGTACCATACACAAGTACCAGTGCTTACACAACAAGAGGCTGATAGCACATGGTTCAGAATGAGGCATGATCACATTTTAATAGGAATACTCCAATGAAATGAGAAGGCATTGGAGCCAACTCTTTCTTTACTTGTATTTCCACCTCTGCAGCCCCAAAAAACCCCAATTTACACATCCTGTTTCAAAGCTCACATCTAGCAGTTCCTTGAGGTTAAAAAAATAATGTATTAACACAAATGGATGTTCTCTCCTCAGCCATCTCTGAGCATGCAAGGATGAATTTCTTCCTATTGTGTAGATTAACTATCCTTAAGGCAATCAAGACCCTGACATTAGTTCATCTGTTCACAGAAAAGCAAGTCTTGGGAAACCAAACCACCAAAAAACCAGCAGTGTCTAAAAGAATCTGCAATGGCTGCAGTTGCTTTAAAACATCACTCAATTCCCTTCAGTGTCAGGGAATATAAACTTAAGGCAAAGAGTCTTAGTACACCTGCTGAAGAGCTCACTTTGAGTAAGTATCCAGACAAGACACACAATGCTGTGGTAAGTATCCCTCCTTTCCCATATTGCTCTTTACTTTTTTATTATTTTATAGTTTATTTTCCAGCAAGATTTACCCTCCTCTGTCAGGAAGAGAAGCAATCCAGTCAATATATTGTCTTTCCATCTGTCATTTTCCCCTTGGGTTTAATGACATCATGTTAACTTTGCATACTAACTGTCATAAGCTGTGAATCCCCCTCCACCCCTCCTTCTGAGATGTTTTTTGTTTGGGGTTTGTTATTGGGGGGGGGAGGGAAGGGTGATTTCTTCTGGTTACAGTTCATCCTATGCTTTGAAATAAAGTGCTAGACAGACCCCATGTCAGAGAATAAACTTTTTGAGGCAGTCTTTCATCTTGAAGAAGTTAGCAGTAATTACCTACTTCATCTGTTTTAAAAGATAAAGCCATTGACTTGAAAACTCTACATTTATTTTATAATAGGTAACACAAAGCCCTAAACACAATAGGAGCTTAGTAATGCTAGTGAAAAGAGTTACTAATCAGATGTTTTGATTTAGACTTCTGAAGATCTGTATTTCACCACAGGACTAATCAAACCATGCCATCTCCAACATAAGATATCTAACCCTAAGCTCAGCAACTATTTCAGCCTTCCTTTGTCTTACCTGTTTAGACTACAACTTCTCCAGGTTAACTGAGGTCCCCTGTGCAATATTGTGTCATTCTTGGCTGGCCCCTTGAAACTGAGCACTTCAAGGCCATTGTTTATAAACACCTTCATAAACTCCTTTCAAGCGGCTTTTCCCCCACCCTTTTCTCAACATAAACAATTAAATTGCTCAGAACACAGTTTACAAACAGGACTGGTTTACCTAACACCAAGATTCAAAGACTGTTACTGAGTAACTACACAGATTTCAGAACACACCACGCTTTTACATCCCTTTTTACTTCACGTGCATTTGGACTCCACAGTTGTGCATCACTTCAAGGAAAAAACACTTGTCACTTCACAAGAAAGGAATCCCTTCTACTACAACCCATGCACATACACAGAAAAAAACCCATGAGAAACTTCACTAAAGCTACCTGCTTTCCTGTTTTCCAACATTCTGTTGCTAAATAAAAAAAAAAAATCTAGACCCTCTCCAAAGGCTTAAACTGGAATTGCTGCTAGATCTTCCATTCAGTTGGAGCTTTAAAACTGAAATAAAGCTCTAATCTCAAAATTGCTGAGATCAGCCCTTGTTCTCTTGCTGTGCAGCTGATATCTTTGGACATTTCTTCTCATTGCTATCCTGTCACTGAAAGCACCCATTCTTTAGATTTTAAAACAGGATTCTAGAAACCCTTAGCCCAATAGCTTGACAGAGGAGCTTTGTTCAACCCTTCAGGCACCTACTTTTAAAGGAAAATCTGGGTATTCAACCTATTATAAAGACTTAAATATGATGTCATCAAAAGCAAGCACAAAAAGAACAAGGTTTTGCAAAAGTATTTTAGTGATGCTCATTTATCAGAATATGAATTAGAAGCTTTGAAATATTTGGTTCTGTGATATACCCAAAAGAACATCGTCATGGAAATTCCCTGGATCACAAAACTAATTAACAATCTCACTGAGCTATGAACTGTGAGAGCTCCTCAGTTGTTTTGAGGTTATCCAGAAAATATTTAAGTGCTGAGATTCCATTAGCTTTCAATGGACTGTAAATGCTCCAAATGGTAATTCAAAAAAAAACATTTGAGATTAAGTGGCATATTTAATGTTACTGGAAAGTTTAGGACATCCATGCTGAAAAATTAAAAATGCTACTCTATCCCCTTTTGTTGTGCTAATATCTTACCTCTTGGCATGTGTACAGTTACTGGTTTTGAGCCTAACAGAGATCATGATGCATTTGGTGGAAATTCCTGCTTGGGATATCTCGTATCCTTCCCCATCTACTGCTGGGTGTTTCTACCTTCTCAGTTGTGGTTATAGATTTTTCTGGGCCACATTTAATTAGCTCAAGGAATTCATTCAGCATGAGATGTCTTGCAGAGTACGCTGGGGCAGCAGTTTCACAGTCCCATTTATATCACCCAGAGCTGCTACCACCATGCCCTGTGCCCTGCTCCTGGCTGTCCCAGCCCATTCCCTGCTGCAGAAGCAGAGCAGCCTTTCAGCACAGCTGACTGGGGCTGCCAGTCACATCGGCAAGGCCACATCGCCTTAGGGCTCATGGCAGGGAAGAAAAATAGTTTGTACAACTAAGGCCAAAGAAGGTGGAACTAGAGCAGCCAAAAGGTTACTCACACTGCTGCAAAAATGGCTGTTCCCTGACCTGTTCTCATCACACTCCGTAGAAAAGGCTGCTGGTGCAGCCACCACATGCTGCAGTGTCTCAGCTGAGCACTAGAGTGAAACACAAGCCTCAGACTTGCTTTTGGTAATGAGATATTTTCTCTTCCTAAGATTTACTCACAGACTTCCAGTTGTAAAGATAAGGGCACTGGACAGGACGCTCAAAACGGATTTTGAAAACTTAACACCATAATATCAAGAGGAAAAGAATTTAAAGTAAGGAACTACTTTATTCTGTACACATACTCTTTACATAGATTAGATCCTTGTTCAAAGTGGCAACAGCCATATCCCTAAATGTTACAGGAAAAACCACAGGATAAATACATTTACTTGATACACTGAAAGTTGCAATTTACATGTCACCAAAAGTACATTACACTAGTTTCAACCATTATTAGTTATTAATCCCACCCAAAACCCCCAGAACTGTGTGTACACTTAGAGACACTGGCTGTCACAACTACACTCCAGAGGCAGATAAACATACACTGCTGGTTACCAGACACAAGAAGCAAGACAAAGACCAGTAAATTCACTGTTACAGAAGTTTAAGGTCAAACCAGAACCTGAAGCCAGATCATTATTCTCCATCTCCCACACATCTGGGGAAAGGATAAGCAAAGATTGAGGAACTGTTTTAATTCAGAATTATATTTCATCAAATTAATCAGACTGGAGTATTAGCCCCCAGAAGAAGAAAGACTGGAGACTGTGTGATGAAGTTGTACCGCAGGAGAGTCCCTAATGCTTGCTTATCTGGAATATATCATAGGTAGCACAAAACCAGTATTTTTAATATAGTTGTGATCAGGAGTCCTCCCTGCATACATGAAGAGAACCCAGAAATCACACTAAATTATTCTACCACTATCAACAGCATCAGACATCCAGCCACTGGATGCCAGGCAATTAAGAATCCCTGCTAGTGATCCTGGTCTCCATAACATCTGTTAGTTTTCATTATTCCACACATTTGCATACAAAGCCATCTTCAGCTCTCCACTTAGATTAAAATGGTAAAAGTGATTTTCAGAAGTGTGAACTGACTACAGAAGTATTTTTCTGTATTTTTCTGACACCTCCATTACACAGAGTATGAAGAACAGGAGACTCCCCAGTATGCTGCTGCTGCTCATTATCCCAGCAACCTACAAAGTCCAGCACACTCCTCTTTGCAGCAGGTTATAGCTGGACTCAGACAACCCCACCTTTCAAGGCTCTCTTCAGAGAGGGGGTCACCACAGCAGTGACCCATTTTAACTACAAAAGTACAAAAAACCTCTCTCTACTCAGCACATTTCCCACCACTCCTGTCCATCCTTGTCAAGCACAGCCCAACTCCTCTAAGAGTTTTTAGAGATGCACCATTACAGCTTGGAAAGCAAAGCTGACAGCAACTTACCTACATTTAATTACTAGATAAAATTCTTAAGCACATGCCCTCTTGTATTACTCAGTACAGGACTCCAGACTACTCATTGCAAATAGATAGACACCTTCCACAACAGCAGTAATCTCGAGCCAATAACCCTGCTAGGAATAATCTTGATGTCTAAAGAAAATATCCTGTTCAAGTCTGCAGCAAGGTTACAACCTTCAAAGGTTTAATTACAGGAAAGACTCACTTTGGTCATTC
The DNA here is from genome assembly GCA_013399895.1 of Serilophus lunatus. Classification (NCBI taxonomy): domain Eukaryota; kingdom Metazoa; phylum Chordata; class Aves; order Passeriformes; family Eurylaimidae; genus Serilophus; species Serilophus lunatus. The sequence goes on along the minus strand of VXBA01000855.1, from coordinate 445,750 downwards.
CAAGCAGCAGAAGAGCAGCATTTTAAGGCAACCCTTTAAAACTGAACTCAGATCTTATGCTGAACTGAAATATTAACAAATGCATATATAACCCATTTCCTAAAGAATGTAAATACCTGAGTTGGGTTGGTTTTGTTTGTTTGGGGTTTTTTGTTGATTATTTTTAGAATTCCCTTAGAGTGAAAGTAATTTGTTTCTGATCAGTAGCTAAGTGAAGAAGAAAAAGGACTTTCCTTAAACGGTGCTTTTAAGGCACTAGAGCAACCCCTCCATTAAAAAAAAACTCAACATATATTTGAGTAAATAAAGTTGCAATGTCATGATATGTCATGATATAAAGTTAATGCTCTTAAAATGCCAGGGATTAACTGCATCAAGACATTATCATTGCATGTAGGCAATACAAAGTTATTAAAATTGCCTCACTGTTGCACAGATAGCATGCAAGTGTCATAGTTATATACAGCTTTACAGGAAAAAGAACCCTCCATTTTCCATATTATCCAGTGCACAGCAAGCAGCAGATTGTCTCTAGCACCAAGCAGAAGACACGCTTTATTTCAGCAAGACACTGTTACCTGAAGTGGAAGTCATAACACAGTAGTGCCATTACAACTATTGTAACTCCATAACTTCTGGAGGGAGATCCTTAGCCAGATCTCTCCAAGTACTTTCAGGAAGCCTCCAGATCTAATATTAATACCCAGAGGACATACTGCAGACAGACCCTTAAGGAGAAGGATCTATCACACTGCCCTTATCCTAGCAAGAACTTGTTAAGAAACGTGACAGAAATCTCCTGCAAGGACAAAGACTGAGGTAATACCATTACTCAGCATTACTATGCCAAGAGTTTGTCACTGTGGTGGTAACAGCCTGGTTGCCTAATGACTTCAGGTGAATTATGACACCATTGCTCACACCAGTCCATTAGGCTTGTACCTGAAAAGTGACACTCAGACAGTAGACCTTTTTAACAGCCTCACTCCCACAGACTTGCCAAGTGTATTTCAACTCTGCTTCCTTTGAAAGCTCATCCATGCAGAAGCACGTTCATCCTTGATACACAGCATACACCAAGTCCACCAAACCACTGCTAAGGGACAGTGTCACGCTTCAGATGTTACTCTAACACCAACTTTTAACATAACAAATACAACAGGCAAGTCAAATACCTCAGTTTACAATCAGTGTCTTAGGTGGCACAGTAGAGTCCAAAACAACCTACAAGTCAAATCTTACTTCAGTACCAGGCTGCAACATGATTTCAGTTACTTAAGTGAAAAACCTGAAACTATATTATCAACAAGGAAGTTGCCACTCACTATCACTGATTTAGCAAATTCCAATAAATGCCACTTCAACCAGCAGCATGTGACAGAGCTGCAGGAGCTCTCATGAATGTTACCCAGTTAAACTTCCTCCCCAGTCCTCAGGCTCTCAGCCCCAGCCCATTGGTGTTGGAAAACCAGCACCAAACACTCCAGACAGGCCACAGGCTGCTCCCCTGGAGGATGTATCTCACTAGATCACTGTCTTCAGCTTCCCTGGTGAACTGGATGTCTGGGACAAATCAGAAGACTAAACACCAGTTAGTTTGGTTTAGGTAATACCAGCAGAAGCAACTGTGTCTGCCCATACAATTACATTCCTTGCTCCTAAACTGAAGTTCTTGTATCTTGTTCTGTTTGAGGAATGTAAGCCTCTGTTGAGCCCACATTTGATGGAGGCAGGCAAGCCCTACCCTAAATCTATTCTTAACCATGGAGTCCCACCTCCCCAGGGGCACTGGGGAATCACCTTCCCATGGCCTCTGAAAGTACTTCCACTATTTGAAGCACTCGACCGAGAGGTTCACCATGTCTACCATGAGTCACTGAGTCCCTCAATCGAGTGACGTAACACAAGTGCCAAGCCCTGAACCTTCCCCCATCTTTCAATCAATGCACACGAAGCAGCAACAGTGTCATTGAGTACCTCAATTACTAGTTATCCATAATTCAGCTGCTGTGTTAAGTCACCTTTAAACAGACTACTTCACTCATTTCCCCAGTCAGAAAGAGTGAATACCATAACCAAGGGATTTTGCACATACAGGAAGCTCCCTTTCTACTGGAATAAGAGCAGACATTCCCAGTAACAAACAGATGTGGTTTTCCAGACTCCTGCAGTCATATACTTTATACCAAAGCCAAAAGCATTATTTCTACCTTCAGATGGGAACTGTATTATTATACCACTACAGGGGTCATACACAATTCCAGTACACCTACTCTAAATTAATAAAACTAAACAACTGTGGAGAGCTTCCCTTATGGAGGAAGTGTTATCCTTGTCTCCCTCATGGAGAATGCTCTGCTTACCACTACAGAAAGCACATACAGTGTTCATAGTGGGCTATGAACACTGGCACAACATAACACATTTGTTGGCATCTGTGGTTTTGGGTGGCAGAACAAGAAACACTTCAAACACAGAGAATTAGGACACATTTAGCTCAGGACACTTCCCTTCATGACCTTGCAAGTGACAGGTCACAAAAATACAGAACCAGAGCAGAATATAAATGATGCATTTATCCTTGTGTGCACTTGGAGACATTTCCTCTCTCCATAGAGCTTATTATCAGAATAAAATCTACTATTCTGATACACTGCCAGCTCATCTCCTAAGCTCTCCTGCCCCTCCTGGGAAATCAGCACATCAGGAGGCTCCTGTACACCAATGCACTGAGCACAGGGATGGGGTGGGAGATGCTGGGGGGGTGTGTGAGGCTGCAGGGGTCACTGGAGTCACAGAGATGAGCTGGGATAACTCCCATGGTTAGAGTGCTGCTGTAGATGGCTACAGGCTCTCTAGGACACAACAGCCATGAAGGCAAGGCGGAGAGCTGCCCTTCACATGAGAAAAGCTGGAGTGCAAGAAGCTCTATCTACCTAGAGATGATAACGAGCCAGTTTATGGGTCAGGAGTAGCACAGTCACTGGGAGGACTGGAGTAGACAGACTCCAGAGCTGTCTTCCAGCCTCAGCACCTCCAAGTCACGTCTGTGCCCCAGCAAAGCAGTTAGTACAAATCTTATCTGTGGGGAGTCTTTGGAAGTGAAAGGCCCCTCTGCCAATTTGCACAAGTACAGCACAGCTACAAGACTTACAGCCAGTCTACAATGACTAACACTTAATTAGAAACCTTAATGAAAACTTATTTACAATCATGTAACAAGGGTTGCACTCTGCTGTGACCCCCTTTATACTGTTAGACTAGATGATAGCTACTATTAGAAGACAGTTGTCAATATTTAGGGAAAAGAGTTGGACAGGAACACTGCTTGATCCCTGTTTTACAACCTAAATGAAGATAAAGACCTACAGTATCACCACCAGTCAGCCTAATATTTTTTGTGTCCTTCCATTATAACTTCAGAAAGAATCCAACTCAAAGTCTACTTGAATTTAGTTTCCCTTTTAAGAAAAACTTAAAAATAAATTCCCAATGCCTGCAGAATTGTTGAAAAAACGAAATTTATTCCTAAACTATGTTTTGAAACAATGATAAAGTAGAAAGAGAAATAGCACCAGTTTTAAGTACACGTCCCTGTCTTTTGAAAGACCATTTCCTTAAATTGCTTAGCTAGTCTGTTTTATGATATGGTAGATAAAAGCAGAAAGCTGCCACAAAAGTCAGCCATTGAGTCTTGGTGAGCAGACTAATGAGAATTCCTTACCTACCCAAAACGAGATCTCACAGTAAGCCAAGAACACTAAATAGCAGAAGTGTATCATCATGGAGAGGAGTTTCTTCCCACAGCAGCAGTTCAGTGGAAAGGCTGTATCACAGATCACTCTGCATTTTGGATTTAGTTCATTCTAACCAGGGAGTAGCTTCCTCTATTAGCAAAACCACCTATTTTCTGTAAAGCTTAGGCAACTGGCATGCAGCTTGGCCTAAAAACCACTTCACCTGTTAAATGTCTGCTTTAGAGTGGTGTCCAAGTCAGCACCCTCCTGAGCAGGGCAGAACCAACCTTACAAAACACCTACTTAGGAAAAAAATAAAAGCCCCTTTACTTAGTGTTCTGCAACATGGAGCCCAGAGTTCAGGGAGTTCCTACAAGTAATGTTTTTAAGTGCTTCAGCATGTTTTGAATATAATCCTGTATTGCAGGACTCCACAAGGGTCTTGTCTGTAAAGTCAGATTTTTTTTTCCTTATTAAAACTGTGATTCAAGCCACTATCTTGCAAAAAAATTAAAATCAATATTAAATCTAAATTGGAAACATTCTTTAACACGTCCCTACCATGTCCAAAATGAGGGATAAGTAGGTCTCCAGTACTCTACTGAAGAATAATCTTTTTTCATTACAGGTAAAGATATCTACAGAAAAGAGCTAGAAACCAGGGATATCACAGCACCTGCTTAACTCATCATGTTCTCAGCTTTCCAGTTCTATGCACTGACTTCAGATTAGTTTTGACACATTCCAAATTTAAGAAGAACATATTAAACCCTCCAGCTTCATTGCATTATTAGTGGCGTGAAATATTTCACACTAATCACTCCAACTGACAGCAACACTAATTCACAAAGTAACAGCTGACAGGATTAAGACTCGAACAAATGCTTATAATCCCAGAACTGATTTTTTCGGTCCTTGACTTGTGATCCTGCAAAGATTCCCAGTCAGGAGTGCATTCCCACTGAGTCTCATGTTATTCCTTTGACAGTGACTTCAGCAAGGAGGGCTGTGGGCTCAGGGTCCCACAGAAAACAGTTCCAAGTGACTGTTCTAAGCAAACACTTTGTCACCATAAAGACTCAAGTAGTTACTTACACATCAGCCTAAAAAACGTTCTCACATTGCACGACTTCCTGGCTTTCCTTCTGACAGGTCTTCAAAAACACATTTGCACATCTCAAGCACAAGAGACAAAACAGATCTTCTAATATCACTATTAAAGCAGTATTTGGAAGAACATGAAAAGATAAAGCACCAGTTACATACGCTTATCTTGCTTAAGTGACAAGACAACTTGATATTTCTGGGGCAGGCACAGAGGGAAGTTGCTTAGTCCTGTTTAATGAGCTAAAAGAGCTACCAACAAAATGATTGCTCTTTGGCAGCTATTAACAAGGACTTTTTAAATGCCTGTCTTACGAAGAGGCAGGCATCAACCGTATCACAGAACAAAATCCACAGAAGTTATTATTACCACAAGGAGAGTGAATCAGACAGACTTGTTTGCTGACCTTGCGGCTTCATTCAGTATCAGGGAACCAGCAATGGAACCTTATCAGCACTGCTTGACAGAGGAGCAGAACAGTTAGCAGAGACATGGGGGTGGAAGGTGGATGAAGAGAAAAAACCTAAAGAACTGCAGGGTTTTATCAGCAGGATAGTACTTCCAAGTCAAGACAGAACAAGTTTGAGAATACAGCTGCTATCTAACCTGGCTGGTAACCAGGATCTGCACCTTTTGCAAGCCAGTCATGGAAGTTACTTAAAGTCAGGTACACAGGGAGTGTAAAGGTGGCCTCCCCAGCCATTGCTTTTCCCTCAGAGACCACTCTTGACACCCCAAGTTGTTTGCTAAGGGCACAGGACACCTCCTGACCTTAGGCACTGTTTGCCTTGACACCACCCTGCACTTGCATTCCCATGAGTGCTTACTGCCTGCACAGCTGTCCTGAGAAACAGGCTCCTTCAGTACCCCTGCTGAGAGAGGCTATTAATTCTCATGAATTCATTGTGTAATAGAAAGCAATTCACTTAATCAGTCACATGGAGTTTGAATCTCAGTAAGGAATTACCAAGTTAACGTGCAGTTATCCACTGCATGGAAAGTGAAAAGTTTACAAGAACAAACTTCAAACCAGAGTCCCAAATCATGATGGTTTGGCTTGTTCTGCTGTATCACAGGAGAGTTTTACTCCTCGTGAAGCTTGGAGCCCAACACTTCCCAGGGAAACAAGCCTTTTTATCCAGCATTTGGTGAAGTAACAGTAATGCTCAATCAATTAAGTTACAGCTGAAAAAACTTAAGAGCTTGAAAGAGGCACTAGATCACAGAAACTACAAACCACCCAGGATTTCAGTGTACACATCCCAGGCAGTGTCCCATCATTACTGACTTGATTTGATCAAAATGTCTCATCCACTCTTCTACCCAGATTTCCACTGCAGTGACAATTAGAGACAAGCCTGAGAGTTTCAAAGGATGGCCAAGAAAGGGTATTGTCTGGTCAAATTAAGATTTCAGTTAAGAGTTTTTGTAAAGCATTCCAGCTAAATCTTCAAATTAGAAATCCCTCTGCAGCATATACATAACACCAGTGAAAATAGGTCAGCTGCACTTTTCTCCAGGCGTGCAAAACAGAGTCAAGTTGGCCTCTAAAAGAGGTGTAAACCAAACAATTCACTACTAAAAGTCTGATGCAGGAAACTTATTTACAGGAGTAGTCTGAAGGCTTTTCTATTTCTTAAATCAACTGTTCAACATAGGAAATAAATGCAAAAAATTTCACCTTGATAAGTGAATATGCTCTGACCATAAGCAAAAATCTAAGTTTCGTGTACAGAAGTGACTGAAGCAGAAGATAAAATTATTATTAAAAGTGTGCTATATGTGAATAAGCATAAAGATGCTATTTTCAGGTAAGGTCAAGCTGTTGCTATTAAATTACAGAACCACGGAATATTCTGAGTTGGGACCCACAAGGATCAATTCTCTGTAATAAGATGATTTTCAGCCTTCACGTAAGTCCCTTTCAAGACCCACAAGTCTGGTTCCCAGCTGTTAGTTCCTACTGTCACTTTAAAAACTTCAGCTGGGAGGAAGGTGTTTAAGGCATGTAAAAAAAGACAGCTTTTCCTGAAAATCGTGGCTCTGAGGATGCCCTTGAATAGACAGGCACTTCCCTGTCCCTCACGAGAGAAACGAAGATCTCAGAACTACAGAAGTGACGTTTGGACAGTTCAAAACCAAAAAAAGCTACACGGGCTGCAGGTTTCAGCCCTGCAAAAGGCAAGCCTCATCCTAGCGCAGGTACAGCCTCCTTGCTCCCTTCCATCCCGGAAAACACCCAGGGACAGCTCAGATCCCAAGTGATTCCACAGGGCTGCAGCACAAGGGCCGTGTCAGGCCTCCAGCTCTGCCCAGGACGCACCAGGGGCTCTCAGTCTCTGCCCAGTCTCCGCTCAGTTTCTGCCCAGTCTCCGCTCCGTCCCTGCCCTTCCCCAGGTCCGGTCCCGCTCGGGCACGGCCCACCCCGGCCAGGCCGCAGGGCGGGCACAGGGAGAACCTGCCCGGAGAAAACAAGACCCTGCACGAACTTCTGGTTCGGCACAGACCGGCGGCCCCCCCTCTCCCCAAACCTCCCGTTTATCTCGCACAGACGAAGCGTTATCGCTTATCCCTGCGCGGGAGGATCCCGCCGAGGGAGCGCCCTCCCTCACGCCCAAGGCCGGGCGCTCCTCGCCCGCTCCGCCCGCACAGACCCGCACGGGCCCGGGGTCCCCGGCCCGGGGCACAACCGCCCCACTCACCCGGGAAGGAGGGCCTGCCCCGCACCCCCGGTGATTCCCCCTCCTCCCTCCCTCCCTGACTCGCCGCAGAGCGCGGAGGCCGGGGCGGCGGGGGGGAGCTCAGCCACAACCGCGAGGCTGCAGCCAGCACCCGGCGGCTCCCGCCTCCCCCCACCGTGGACGCGGGACTGGGACAGCCGGGCGCCCATACAGGCCCAGGGCTGGTCAGGGGCGGGGGTCCCGGAGCCGTCGCTCCCTCTCACCTGAGCCCGCGGCACCGGCCCCGGCCCTTCACGCCGCTCATCGAGGGGCCGCCGCCGCCGCCCGCGCGCCCCCGCCGCGCACTTCCGCCC
>VXBA01000855.1:400222-437465 GCA_013399895.1 Serilophus lunatus | reverse complement strand
GTGAGGGCTGTGCCCCGTGAGGAGTGTGTGTGTGAATGGTGTGCGTGAGGGCTGTGCCCCGTGAGGAGTGTGTGTGTGAGTGGTGTGTGTGAGGGCTGTGCCCCGCGCTGTGAGGGGCCGGTACCGCCAAGGCAGCAGCCGAGAGCCGCACGAAGGGTGTGCGTACCCCAGTGGCGTCTCCGTCTGTTCCCCCAGAGCCCGGTGGTGACCCCCGCCAGGGGGCTGAGCCCGCAGGCTCGGTTTGAACCGAAAGAATCACAGAATCATAGAATCAGTCAGGCTGGGAAAGACCTCTGAGATCATCGCGTCCAAACCACGAGCAAACACCACCACCCTGTCAACTACACCATGGCACCAAGTGCCACCTCCAGTCTTTTCCTTCAACACCTCCAGGGACACTGACTCCACTCCGTCCCTGGGCAGCCCGTTCCACTGCCCAATCTCCCCCTTCTGTGAAGAAATTCCACCTAATGTCCAACCCCAACCTCCCCTGGCACAGTTTATATCAGAGTCCTCTCGCTGGTTCCCTGGGAGAAGAAACTGATCCCCATCCCATTGCAGCCTCCTTTCAGGGACTTGTAAAGAGCAATAAGGTCTCCTCTGAGCCCCTTCTTCAGGTTAAACAGCCCCAGCTCCCTCAGCTGCTCCTTACAGGATTCGTGCTCCAGCCCCTTCACCAGCTCCATTGCCCTTCCCTGACTCACTCCAGCACATCGATGTCATTCCTGAATGGAGGGGCCCAGAACTGGACACAGGATTTGAGGTGCAGCCTCACCCGTGCTGAGTGCAGGGGGGAAGAAAAGAAGGTCGGAAAGGCTCTGTCTTAAATACATCACTTATTTTAGCGGTTATTCTACTGATAGATGCAAAAATTAAATCTGAATTCAGAAAGCAAAGGAATGGAAGTGTCCCTGATATGCCTCATAAGGGTTGGGAGTGCTAAGGGCTTTATTAAATCATTGAACTGCAATGCTGCAACATGTATGTGCAGTTCTCACTGCACACAGAGCAGTTCTCACTGCTCAGGAAAAGAAATAATGGCTATTGCTGTATTGGCTGGGATTATTTCTTCAAATCTTTATCAGTTCCCAAATCCAAATTCTCTGTGGCCATTTCTAATGTTACTAATCACACAGTCAGGCACAACTATCCTACCAGTTACAAAGGAAAACATACCTTTTCACTTTGCTTTAATTTGCTTGTTTTTTCTAGATTTAGATGTTGACCTATTTGAATTCCACGCATTTAATTTAAGAGTAAATATGTTGAGTAAAATTATGCCTTCTAGAAAAACACGTTTTGCATGATAACACTCCTTTTAAGAAACAACGGAAGTTATGATTACCACTGACCTCTGGGGGTTCAGCTCCTCTGGGACAGAAGTAATAGGTTAAGTAACTCTGTTAACTCCTGCTTTCATGCTAAGCCTCTATACAGCCTCCTACAGAAAAAAAAATTAAAAAAGAGAGGGAATTAATTAAATTTTATCTCTATCCATTGCTGGCTGGGTGAAATTTCATTTTGAAGTTGGAGAGCATAAAAAAGGCCTGTCACTTAAAAGAAAAAAAAAAACCCAGCTTTATAAAAGTGACAGGTGAAACAATGGCCTATTGCCAAAGCAAAATAACAAGGAGGAGGAACTGGAAAGAGATTTACAAGAATCTGTAATTTCAGGGCTGGCAAAAAATGCCAGGAATTGGAAAAAAGAAGTTACAGCGGAAGAAAAAATAAAAAGAAGTAGGTATAGAGTAGTGGCTCTGAGAAACAGCTGAATACTTCAGGACAGCATAAAAAGGAAGTATCTTCCGAATTTCTCCTGTCCTGAAGGAAGCCACATTTTCTCCATTGTTTGCAAGTAAACAGGATTGACATCATCATCAGTTTCTCCTCATTACTCAAACAACTGCAAACCACCAGATTTTAGTTAACCCTTTAAATAGCAAAGTGAAATTATGAAATTAATGAATTATGAAAGGTCCTGATTGCAGCAATTTTTTTCCCCTGCCTTACAAATTGTACCAGACTAAGAACTGCATCAATATTCACCCTGCATTAGAAGCTGGCAGACTGAGAGCTATTTGCTGTTTGATGCCATCCATGCAGAGAAGGAATAAGCAGAGAAAGGATTATTGCCAAATGCGAAGGAATGCTGTTTGATAGCTGACACTTAAATTAGTCAGATCTTGGTATTTCTGCAGTTAAATATGAATGATTTTAATAAAATTTTGTACACAACAGCAAACAAACAAACAATCCCAAAAATCCAAGTAAAAATCAATTAAAACTGTTTACTATTTATTCTTAACTATGTGTCTCCATGGACATCTTTTATTCCATGAGGGCAATATGGTGGGATTCGTTGCTCTGATATGACTATTCACAGGAGACAAATATTTTCATCAAATCATATCCATGATTCAAAACTACCAAGAACCTGGGAAGCTGGGTCTTTTCAAACTGAATAGAATACAACTCTGGCCACAGTGCTGACACTTCCCCTTCCCCCTTGCGAAAAAGAGGGTTGAGAAATTAACCACATCTATCCTGCTTCTGAAAATTGTTTAGGGGAAACCTACTTCTTTGTAGTAATCCACTCATGACAAAGAACATTCGCGTGATGCTACATTTTGACTTATTATGCATGCTGCCTGGTATAATCTCCATGGTTACAGATATATTTTTTGCCTCAGTACTTTAGGAAGAAAAATTCTATAGAACAATCTAGGGGAGAAAATTCCTTTTCATTGTCATTTATATTGCATTTACTTTATTCTAGGAGCTTTACAGACAATAAGCATTCAATTTCTAAACAAGTGAAATTTCAGTAGAGATGGAAAAATTTGTCTCTGGCTGTTGTTTTATCTTGCTAAAACATGTTTTAAACTCCAAATTCCTAGAGATAGGGACGGTATTTTTCACGCATATATTTAGATTCCAGCCCACTAGGAATGTAACAGGGCACTGTGTGTCACTGCCAGATCATAAACAACAGTAAGTGTGGTGGGATGACTGAACAGTAAATATTTTTTCTTTGCAAAGATTAAGACTCATACTTCCTTTCTGAGCAGTTCTATGTTTAAAGTAGAACTGTATTCTAGAAAGATGGTTAGCTGGAACAAGAATTAGCTGAAATTAATTACAGAAACTGGTGATGGGAAAGATGTAAACCCCAGATACTTATCTCTATTCCCACCATTTGCACACCCAGTTCTCTTTTGACAGCATCTCTGACCTAAATTTTTTTTTTTCACACAGGTGGCTACAAGAAGAGCAATGTAAGGAACCCATTCAGAAAGAAAATACTCGAGGAATTATAAGGCCAGGCAGGCTGCGAATGGTGGACAGAAGGAATCTCCCCTCTACACCACTGTTCCTGCAGGTAGCATATAATAATAGTCTCAGGAGTAACAGGAAATGTATATAAAGTGATAAAGAAATTGAAGGGAGGATCTTGAATTGCAAGGGAATCAGTGCTACCTAGAAAGTCAGTCTTTGCAGATGTAGTGATGTAATTTGCAATCTCTAGCAATAAGACAGATAAGAGGCAGGGAATACTGCCCTCTGAATGCTGCCAAGGCACTATGGCAGGATAGGTACCTGGTTCACAGCTTTTACCCCAGCCCCAGTTTACAAGAGACTGAGACAGGAACTGTTGCCAGTAATAACCACAAAGAATCAGGGGTCAGTGGAGGAAGAAGTGGTTCTTCTTCATCTCCTGCATTGAAGCTGTGCCAGTAACATAAGAACAGGCTAAAGCAGCAGGAAGGTTTTGTCCGTCTCTGAAGGAATTCTTAGTTACCCATGGCCAGTCCCTTATAACACCTGTGCAGCACAAAGCAATGTTTCAGTGAAGGTAACCAGATCTATAAGTTTTAATTAAATTATTCAATTCAAAGCCATTGTAATTTTTTATCCTACTTTTAAAACTATTTTTCAATCAAAAAGAATGCTAGTGTAAGACTGGGGAGAACAGAAGAAAGATTAGGGAACACAGAAAAAAACCAACCCTATTGTATTATCTAAAATGCTGTGATGCTCTTTTTGTTCTCAAAACACATAATTTTTTGTATATGCAGAGTTCAGCTGTCAGAGTTAATCTAAGCTCGGATAACTTGTAAGAAGTGGTATATGTACATAGCGCGCACTCAAACATAGTTTGCTCTAAAATAAAAAGAATTTAGTCAAGGATGATTTTCTCTTTGGGCATGGATAGTCTAAGGAGAACTGCACCTTACAGATTATTTGTATACTTAGGAGAATGCAGCTGGCCTTATCATGACTTATGAATTTCAGCATCCAAAACCCATAAACCAATAAACTCAAGTGTATCTGAAACAAGAGATAGTAAATGAAGTATGACCCTGGTTTTGGCCTTGTAGGAGATGACGCTGTTTTGACTATACCATTTACTTTATTTTTGTTACAGGCAGCCGGAAGTCACCACACTAAAATAAAGTTCACTGCCAAATAACCTTTCCATTTCAGATACAGCTGGGATTTGTCAGGATCATATCACAAGGTCATTTTTAAAGAGATTCTCACTGACATTTTGTGAGGTAAGGGATTTCACATTCCAGTTTTACAAGTGTTATGCTTCTGATCGTCATGATTATCAACACCATGACAGATTTAGGACCTGATCTTTGAACCTTTACAGAAGGAGTTAAGTTTATTATAAATAACTTGATAGCCAAGAATCAAAAGAAAATAAGAGGTCTACAGAGAGTCAAAAGAGGTCATATAATCTCATTCCATGGCCCAAGGGCTAAATCAGTTATACATATATAATTTTTGCCACATAAATTTTTTAACATACTTAAGATTGTGGTATCATATCAGGTTTTTTTAAAATGTTAGATGACCTTATAATGAGAAAAATACAACACTCACCTTAAATGTAATTTTCTGCAGTTTGAGCATATTAATTAGATGCATAATGGACATAGCCATCAGATTTTTTTTTCCTTTTTTTTTACATCAAGATGATTCAAAAATACTAATTTTTTTCACTCCTCCAAATTCTTTTGCTCTTTCAAATAGCACCTGTTTTTTTAGTTGTTTTTTGTAGGTCATGTTTCCAAATTGCTAGTCACTCTCTTTCTTGGACTCCCTCCAGCTGGCCTATGTTTTCTGAAGTGTACTGCTGAAGCAGATACATTAAGTAAAGATTTAACAGTTATATGTAGGGTAGAAAGCATGCTTCCATGTCCTAGAGACCACACTGAAGCCAGTTTGGTAAAAATGTGAATTATTACAGAAAAAGATAAGGCAGAGGATTTTTCCAGAATAATAAGCAGATAACATCGTTGAGGATTTACCTCCCTGAGTTGAACAATGCTACCTTGTTGAAGGGTGATTTGAGTATGCTTGAGTATCTTGTCCCCCTTAATTTTTAATCAAATTTTCCATATTAAATTATTGTCAAAGATATTAAATTAGTAATGAAAATTACTAGCTTTCATAACAACCAGCTTTCTAGCAGGGTGGGAGTAATACTTCAGAAAGAAGATTTCTCAATTAAATTTATATAATTTTTAAGTAGCTACTTCTGCCTACAATATCTAATTAAGTTGATGTAACTTAGAATGAGGTTAAAATGTTCTTCTGCAAATTAAGAGCATTTTTTATGCAAACATATTCTGACACCATGAAAGCCCTTCATATTTAGTCTGCTATCTTCATTTTTATTAATGCAGTTTTCTCTTTTCTATGTTTAATCACAACATTTTTTGCAAACATTTGGGAGCTTTGGTGCCCCTTCACTGATAAGTGGCAATAGAATTTTATTTTTTTCAAGCAACTCACAATTTAGAAGAGGGATCTTGGGAACTGAATTTTGTAATGCAGTTTTTGTTATGTTAGTATTTTACCTATTCATGAATGCCACACATTTTAGAATAGACTCTGATACAACTCAGTGGCTAAAATATTAGACTTCTCTTGCACCTACAACATAACTTTGCACTACCATGCTGGGAAATATTGAATTAAAAAGGCCCAAATGTGAATTTGAATGGAAAATCCCTTCTGGAAGTTTTGTCTGAAGTGGTTTGGACAAGTGGTTTGTCTTAACAAAATTCCTCTTCAGCTGCACTTTTCTATAGATATGACTCCCTAAGCTTACACTATATAACACTTGGTGTTCATTAGTTGCTGTGTTTCAATGCAGAGGCAAAAGCCTCAAAAAAGTGGGTCAAGTGGGTATTATAGGAAACCTGTAGGAACTTATTCCACCAGTGAAGTTTATGAGGAAGTTTGTGTGCCTATGAATATTCTAATGTAAGTATGACATTGTTATGACATTGTTATTCTCAATTATAGAGCTTGTTAAGCACATAATATGATCATGTGATAATATTGCTGCATTTGAGAAAATTTCCCCTACTGAGCTGAGTGTTTGTGTGCTAATTTATACAGCATTCTTCTCTAGAAAAGACATGTTACTCGTGGTTGACAACCTAATACAGTCTACAAACAGACTTTCCTTTTTCTCCATGTTAAATCAGTAAGAGTACAATATGCTTCGCATTAGAGGGTAAAGGAAAGTAATTTCAAAATAAATATGTATCGGATCTTATAACATTCAGGCTTTTGCATTGTTTTTTTATCTTTTCAGTGAACAGCAACACATACTTAGGATCTGTCAGAAGAGTCAGAGATTAGCTTTTAGAAAAGACTATTTGCTAGAACCTACTTATTAGCAATTCACTATTCAATATATTAATAGGTTTTATCAATATTCAACCTCCTACCTCATTAATAAATACATTGAAAATAAAAAGAATCCCCACCACCTTTTATCTTTTTATGCAATTTAGAGTAAACCTTCTATTCTTTAAAAGAAGCTTTGGAGGAGTTGTACTGGTTTGTGAGGTCCTCGATCTGCAAAAGTAATGTACCTTAGCCAAAATATTAGTACAGGACTCCATCAGAGACTTTAAGCTCACAGCCAAGCTTCTTTTCAATTATCAAGTTTCGTTATTTCATTATAATTTATTTCTGGAATACCATAAAAATAAAACAGAAACACTGTAGTAAAATGAAGACTAAAATAATTATCAAAAGCCAGGAAGTTCTGTGTTGAGACTTCTGATACTATGGGTAATGTCAGCAAATAAAGGTGAAATATAAGGAGAAAGGAACCTTTGAGGGGAGAAAGAGATGCATATATATGTGGGTACATATATTTTTTTAATTTAAAAGTTGAAGCTGTCGTGGTTATACGTGACTAAAATACTGTTTAAGAGTTAGAAATTTTGCTTCTCCTCAACTTTCATTGAAGCTATACTGAATTACATCACAAGAGAACTGCATTAAGTACTCACAAGCAAATCCACTCACCTTTCTACCTAGACTAATCTCCTCAAAAATAAAAAACTGAAATCCTAAATTCATCTAGTATTTGCAGCCTAAAAGAAGTTGTTTGCTGGGAAGCAGTGAACATTTGCTTTCATTTAGCCTGTCTTTTCTCTTTCATTGCAGGGACATGCTTTAAGGCCTGCAAGCTGTGTTACAGATTTTCCATCCTAGAGCAGAATGGCCAAAGAATGGCTTTTTTAGACCTTTTTAGATCAACTAGAGTTTATGGAACTGTATGATATTTTGGTCTTCTCAAATCTTGTTTATTTATTTGACATTTTCATAGATGAGAGCAGAATTTGTGTATATCAGATACTGAAACTCTGCACCTGTAGTACTGTCGGATCATGTGTATCTGTAATGTAAGTGTTGAACGAAAAAGAAATGAAAAATCAAAATTTACAGTTAGAAACAAGCCTATATCTATATCTTGTAAGAGTTCTTGAGAACTATGGTTGCCCTTAATCACACATACCACCTTTGTGTAACTTTGAGATTTTTAGTAAGAAGTTTTATACAACCTCTCACAGAAAAATAAATCAAGCTCTGACTTTTCCAAATTGCTTCTCTGTATTCAGGCATGAATTTCATCTTCAAGCTGGATTTCTGGAAGGGCAACAAGAGACCTTTAGCCTATTTTTCCTGATCAGACTTTCAGCAGCAGAAAATGAATTGGTTTGATCTGACTCACATAACTACATTTATTCCCCTTACAACCCTTGTCATTTTTTTAGGCTTTTCTTTTTCTATGCAATAGTTCTCTAACATTTTAAATAGAATTACAACTAGGTCATAAGACATACAAGGTCTGCTTTTCTCCTGCCTTTTCTGTTCCTGTCTATGAAAACTTCTGCAAACAAAACAAAATGTAGAATTAGCCCTGAACCTAGTGGTCTGATTGCAAGCAGCACAATCTGAGACATTGCTCTCCATGAGGACTGTATTTTATGGTGATATTTTCCAGGCTGTTTTCAGTGTCATTTGATTATCTGCTCTTTGCTTCAGACAGTAACAATTATATTATTGGAACTAGGGAAGGGATGGAGAACGATTAGTTAGGGAGATTCTTCTTAAAACTTTCAGTGTCAGTTTAGAAATCTGAGTTGCCATAATGAGGTGTTTGCTGGTAAATGCCAAATTAATTTATGGTCTCACAAGATGGACTATATTCCCTGAGACCTTGCATATAAAGAACGAATCTTCTTCCTGTGATTTGAAAGGAAAGACTGATACTCGCTCTTTCCTTCCCTCTTTCAATTTAAGGGTAAGAGCAGTATTTACAAGCTACTCTGTTCCAAAGTCATTTCCTATAAGCTTCCCGCTGAATTTGTTGGCTTGTATAAATTACATTCAGAGACGAGATCTGACAATGTTTGATCTGATAATATTACTGTAACAGCTTAAGATGCTTCTTTCCCCAAAGTCTGTCCAGTCCTTTTGCCAAAAGTCTTAAGAAAGTGGTAGATGTTTGTAATTTTAGCTCTTCTACTTACTAGTTATAATTAATTTAGGATGCAAGACAGCTAACAGGTAGGTACATAGCAGGGAATTGGGCAAAGCAAATGGAAGATACAAAATGTTTAACAATTTGTCTTTTCTTGACAAATGTTTTAACCCAACAAGTTATTTCCTTGTAAGTTTAGAAAGGATCTTTATATTGAGTAAGACTGAGATATTATTATAGTCTTGTGGCAGCTGCCACTTCCTTCCAAAAAAGAGCAGTCCTTCATGCTCTTTGCAAAGCAAGAATGCTATGGATTTGCCCATTGTAGCTGAAGGTATCCATTATGTCAAATGCAAAATGCAATAGTCATGTCACGTTCATGCTGGATTCAGATTGATGTAGTTCTGCCTTTTCAGCTTCTTTTCACAGAGCCTTTGCAATGTCACCACCTGCTGAATCTCTCTTTTTAGCATGTAAAGAATCCTTTGTTTGGATCAGCTGGGCTTCTTTGACTTCTTAGCTCAGAAAATTTCCTTATGGCTTTTCTTATACCTCTCCAAGGGTTTTCTGGGGATAATTTGGGAAACTTTCCATTCAGGAAAAGATGGTAAAACTCAATTCCTTTTCCACTTTGCTGATTTGCACTTTCTTACTTTGTGTGATATTAATGAAGATAGATCTAAGGTACCATTTCTAAATACAGTCTGAATCGTGGCAGAAAATGTTGCAGCACTACTCTGCTCGTAGAGTTCAAATTTCCTTCAGGACTCATCTTTAATAATTTACAAAAAATGAGCTCATATTTACAATTCTTATAGTTTCTTGCCCAGAGACAGCTGTGATTTTACAAAAATTTTCAGTTTCTCTAGGCCATTGACAGCTTTTCTGTCAGCAGGTAAAGATTGCAGCAGGCAAAAAAAAAAAATCTAAACTTCTGATGGGAAACTATTTTGCAAACAGAAGTAAAATGCTCACCTAAGACTTTTACTTGTGTTAGAAAAATTGATTATCTGCATTGAAAGTTAGGAATCATTGTAATATGATTCCAGAGGTCCTTAAGAGACCTCAGATACATGAGTTTATTCTAGTTAAAAGAAAATTAGATTTATTCAACTGCTGTGGGAAACACACTGTCTCATCCTCAGAATTTTCCAGCTTCATTTAAAGCAGTTCTCATGAGGTGACTCCACATACAATTTCATTCTGACATATAGTTTAACTGTTGGCTTTTGACAGAGCTGTTGCATGACACACGTGAACTATCTGATAATTATCAGGTCTTGCTTCTCAGAAATAGGGATAAAGCAAAAGTAATCTTTCCTGTCAGTTCCCAAAATCCACAAGTGTAATAACAAGGTGTGATTGCCATGCTTTGTCCTTGGTTGCTGCACCTACAGCGTCGATTTCACCAGCAACTTTCATCTCCTCCCATTTAAAAGCTTTTAATAAAAGGGCTGCCCCCATACCACATTATTTTTTATAAATGCGGCTGTCATAGAGGAGGATATCACATGATTTTACAGATCTCAAGGTCACAAATCAAGAATGAAAAAGGCTGTAGAATTATTTTTTATATTTTTTTTAAAAATGGTTTCCATCTCCCTCAAGCTAAATATATATTTCTTTTGGCTATGGAAGAAATAAGGCTTTGTGCTTTTCCAGACATCTAATGGAGGACCATGTTTGTCTGTCCCTATAAGAGACTTTGTTCAATGGGAAGCCATAATTAACAGGAAGGCCAACCTGTAAAGCTGACCAATAAAACATCTATCAGCCTTTTTGGTGTACATTCCTTCTTCGTCTACCAAATTTCAATTAACCAAGCTTGCTCTGTCACAGGTTTAGATCACAGAGATACTCTCAAGTTGCTGCTAGAGGAGGTATGATAACATATTAGTCCACATTAAGAAGTGCTGAGCAGTAGACTGAGCTATGATACCTTAGAAGGCACTGCACTTGTGACTACTCCTGATCCTATTTTAGATCCCCACCACAGAGCTATTTCCTATTTGTATTTTGCTCCATGTGCACTGTTAGCTCCCTAGGAAGCATGCTTTGTGTCCCAGCAGGAGAATGTGAGTCAGTTTTTACTTTTATTAACCAATATTAATTCTATTTTTGTTAATTCTAAACTTTTGACTCTTCATTTGTCAGTAGAGTGTCAATGGCTTGTTGCTCCAGGACATAACTCATCTGTACTCTCAATTTGTACACCAAAGTGGCCTTTTTCAGCATGCTGGAGACTCGGCTCCAGTTAGTTGGACAGCTACAACTCTGATTCTGGTCCTAGGTTTTCAGCTGAACATTTTTTCTTATATTCTCCTGATGTTTTCCAAATATACCAAGCCAGTTAGCTTTAGTTACATAAAAAGATGTTTTAGTACCAGTTCTTGTTCTGTTCCATGCACAAACATTTAATCCTAATTCTGTCAAAACTTTGCCACTCTTGTTCTAGTTCCTATTAATAAAATGCAAAGCTTCCTGGTCTTCCTCCTGTTAGTGCTGACAACAGCTTCTCATCTCCAGTATGGGTTCATCCCCACCGAGGACAGGAAATGTTCTGCTTTGCTGATTCAAATCTGACCAGAAATAAAGTAGACAAAGAAACTTTTAAGAGGGCACATTTAGGTAAGAAGAACACAGTTAAGAATGTAACAGTTGGAGTTACAAACGCAAAGGGGAGAAATATCATAACTGGGGAGAAATACCAGAACTGGCTTGAAAGCCTTTGATAAATGGTAACAGTAATAGCAATGAAATGTAGCCCGAGAATTTAGCTATCACCTTTCTTTGTATGTTTTTCATTTCTAAGGTTTTTATTGTGGTTATTTTTTTGTGTGTTTGGGGTCTCTTTTTTTAATGCATTCTTGTCTATATAACTTGCTATTTATATCTCTTTGAGCATACGCCAATTTTAATTTAAATAATTTAACAGATGTTTTCTAAGTTCTTTTGCAAAGATGATGACTTCTGAGTGAGGTCACTCTATGAGGCTGACAGCTTTAAATCTGTCATTTAAGCTGCCATTTGTTTAAATTGGCCATTTGTTCAAATTGTTTAAATGCTGTAAGACAATCAAATCCACTAGTAAACAGCTAAAACAATAAAATATGTGTTTAATGTTGGCTGGCTCCTGAAAATATTAATATTACAAAAACTTCCTGTGGAACTGGCAATTGTTAGACAAGAAGTCAGGGACTATGAGGGTACAAGAGACTGAAGTCTGATGGCCCTTTCCAGGTCAGAATGGAATCACCTTGGCTTAGGGGATATGGCAGTCCTGTGTATAAAGACAGATTATTGTTTTTTGAAGTCTGCTACTTAGTCACACTAAATATATTTGAAATTCACAAATGAACAAATGGTGTGCAGCAGCTGTGCAGCTGAAAGGAGGAAAGTTCTCAGCTGAGAATTTTAATGATATACAGCATAAATATTTAAGTCAAGGCATGGCACAAAAAGGTGAAAACTGTCCAAGTGTGCCTGATAAAGAGAGACAAAACAAAGAGAGGTAAGTCCTCAGGTTGTTCATTCCACAGCTCCCTTGAACAAATTAGGAAGTGACAGTATAAGAAAGCGAGGTTCAGTGGGTGCTTTGCACAGCCACATACAAAATCATGGCTTCTTTTTTTCTTCTCTTTCTTAACCAGGTTTGAATATCCTTCTACTTAAACAAAGATGGGTAAAAGATTTTCTGTGTCAATAAGGACTTTTTAGCTGATTTAGCATGACTAGGCAGGATGCTTTCCTTCCTCTGAGCTTGCTAACGAGTGTCAGGAAGTATTGCCTTCCTTCCTGGCTCCCAGCTTGCTACCTCTACAACATCCTATGCCTCTACTGGCAGGGTTTCCTTGCCAGATTCCAGCATAGAGAGATATCCACACACTGCTGAAAAAAGGGGGTCCAGACATTTCTGGTGGATGTCATAATCTTATTTGTTTTTTCTCATTTGTTGTATATCAGGCATAAATAACTACCATGTTTTATCCAGTGGTGAGTAGTCTGTGGAAGACTGATCTGTGGGCAGCTGTGTGTGACCCCTTAATAATGTCACACTGATGTGTAACTAACTTGGTTTTGGTAATTATTGTAGCACTGTAATATTTTGGACACATAGATTAATTAGAATTTTGGAAAGCAGTAATATTGACACATTTGGGTCTGAATTATGTTCTATTGACAGACTTAAACATGCTGAACAGACATACAAAACTTTGAGTATGCTCTAGATACCTACAGTTGTAGGTATTTTTTTCAATTTTAGTTGTCATGATCATGTGTCTCACCCCTGTAATAATGGATTTTTCCCATTGATGACTCAGAGGAAATAGTCTCTCCACCCAGTTTTTCACAGAGGTAAACCACAGGAGTTCACCAAAGTCTTCACTGAAATAAGTTGCTACTCTAGAGCAAGAATTTAATATAACCTCAGATACTAGCATAAATATGTGATCAAATTTAATGTCATGTAGCTTGTGACCTTGTTTGAAGCTGTTGTGACCTCACTAGTATAATGCCTGTTTGGGAACCACTGCTTTATAATCTGCTACATAGCAGGTGTGCATTTCTGAGCTATATTAGCAGCCCGTAGTACAAGGCAACACAGAGTCAGCCTCTCTTATAGAGAAGACTGGGTTTATTTAATGTTTGCACAGTCTAAGATAATGAAAATGTATTTCTTATGTGCATCATTTCTGCCATTCTGTATTCCATTCCAATGACTTTAGCACCAAATTCTGGATTTACACTGGGATGACAGAGTAGAATCTGATGGCTATTCAAGACAGAGCTAATTCATATTGTAAAATTACTTATTGTTTCCTTCTCCATCTTCACTAATTTGAATAAAGCTACAGACATATATTATGCCTTAAAGGTGCATAAAGACAAACACCCCTTCCCTGTAGAGATTACAATCCACAATAAGAAATAAAAACACAATGTAAAGAACTACTACCAAGAGGCAATAGATTCTTCTCAGGGACTATGCTTTCCTATGGGACATGTATGCACTTAATAATTCTTACTTCACAATCAGTCCAGGTTGAGTACTCCATTTCTTTTAAAGATGTAAAGAGCAACGCCTAGTGGATTAGCATAGAAACACTTTATGGAAGAAATGCATCTTAGGAAGGATTTGAACGAGTGAGTTCTTCCAGAAGTCTTATCAGAAATGATTTTACAGCAGAAAAGAATAGTTCCTGCCTTTCATCACAATTAGATTCTGAAAAACAAGCTTTGAAGAGAGATAAGGAAACTTTCTTGTAGACTATTCCTATTATCAAATAGCAACTTCACTCCACCCTTCCCTTGTATTTGGCTTCTTATGAAGTGCCTGGAGCTGGTATTTTGTTCCAAGACTACCCTCAGAAAAAATCCCCTGCCATTATCAAACATGCTAACAAAAGAAAGAAATGTATACTTCTTCCAAAGAGGAAAAATGTAATTAACTGCCATTGATCAAAATCAGGAGAGGTACCCCTTAAACTTGACTGAAAGTTAACACAGGTTTCACCTGTACTGTGACTGGCTACATGTGCTGACACCAAGCCCTGGACACATCCAGTAGCACTATTCCTGAAGCAGAAGTTTCAACTGAGATTTACACTGATGTCAATTACTTAGTTCCCCTGAAGATAAAGAAATTGTTTCAACCTGTATTTAAGTGAGAACTTTCAGTTTTGATAATTCATACTTTTTTTACGTTAAAATTATGCTGATCTTGTAATTCTTTCCATTGGCTTTTAACCTTTGTATTAGATCAGGAAGGTGCCTCTTCCCACTAGGAACCATCAGCTCCAAGGACAGCAAGTTCTTTTTAGTCTCCATTACCACAATATTTCCTGTACTGAAGGAAGACAGGATCCAGAACCTGCTGAATGTATTCACTTGAATAAAAAGCCTTCAAGATTAACTCACAGATACTGTATACTTATATGCATACAGAATTCTCACACTTATGAAATTATTTCCATAATCACAAGAAAGATATATTTCCTACAGTACTGCAGGGAATCATGTGTCACATGCAAATGGCCAAAGAGAAGAGACACAAATACAATACAAAAGAACAAATGCAAAGAAATGTATTGTCATGCAACATTCAGTGTATTAATAAGATAGTCGAGGCCCAGAGGCTGCATGACTCAGATCCCAGTTTAAGGACAGGCCACTGAAATGATAATCATCATTAACTCATGACATTGAAGAACCTGCACTTTTCTTTTACACCTATTAATTTTGTTTGGAAGTTTTTTCTTCCTCTGTTTTTAGTCACGATTATATCCTACTGTCATTCTTGGACAGTGGAGCAGGCTGGAGGGGGAGGCTGAGTGGAGCAATAGGCTGCAGGGGAACACTACTATCCCTTGCTCCCTACTCTGTGTTCTATCCCTCCTCCCCACCTCTCAACAAGCAGCAATGAGAGTAGCAGTGGCGGAGGAGTGCTGCAGTTCTTATCTGTCAAACAAGGAGATAAGGCAGCAGGCTATGTTGGAGTGTCCAGGCACTCACAATCTCATTCAGAAAGAAGTATAGAAACAAATTCTCTGAAATCGAGTGCTGTTCTTGCCCATGTTTCAGAAGCAGAGAGCAGAATAATGCTCTTTCCTTGCCTTCACTTTGGGTTGAGGCAGCAACTTCCTCCTTAGAATTTCCATAGTAAAGATGCTTCAGACCAGACAGAATATCCTGCAGACCAGATATGGCCAGTGGGCTGCATTTTGCAGTAGGACACTCTCTGCTTATAGCAGGTCTACACAATCCTATCTCTACAGTCTCAGGCACTGGGCAACATTATGAAGGAAATTGTCACCACCCAAGAATTTAAAACACAGTTTGTGGCTTTTGGAGTAATCTGTCCTTGCTAAAAAACAAACAACCTGGAGAATTATATTGAACACACAATCCTGACAATTGTAGCCAATTTTATTTTTCCTTAGTTACCTCATTTGTTGTCACAACATTTCATTCTGAAACAGAAACCCAGTGGAAAAAGCATGGGATTTGGAATTTAGTTATTTAACTGCACCCTTAGCACTAGTTTCTATGTACTGTGGCAATGTGGAGATGCACAGTGTAATGAAAGAAAGAGTTCGTCGTTGTGCTGAGGTGGGGAAAGTACTGTTTATGATGTAATTGATACTGTGTTGCTGCAGTGTAGTTTTAGTAAAAAAAAAAGCTGTAACAGAAATGCTTCTTTCAGCTGGGAATACACCTTGTTTGTAAGATTACACGAGTAGAAGGAATGTCCAACATTCGAGATTATAAGGTGCCTTTTAAGTGAAAACAGGGTCTTGGCTGGCTGAGACTAAGACAACCAGGACTGAAAGAGTTTGGCATTTAGATCACAGCAGTAGTAAAACCAGATGACAAAGCAGAGCTTTAAAAAGCCTCTCAGATGGAAAGGTTTGGGATTAAAAGGAAGCGAGAGGAATGGAGGGTGCTGCTTACTAAAGGGAGGAGATAGGAAACAATGATGCTATTGTGGCAGCTGAGTTGATGAAGGTCAGAGACGATAAGCTCTGATTTGCATTCTTTCAAAACACTCATGCAAACTTGGTGATTTCTTTAGCGAAAGATTAGAACCAAGGGACGTTTTCGCCAGGGAGTTTGCTGTACTTGTATGAATTGTAATCTACAGTGCTTTAGTTTTTCAAGTGCCTCCGGCAACTTTATGCAAAGGATATCTGCTTTGCATTAGACTTGCCATATGCCTTCTGAAGAATTAGCTATAAACCTTGAGATCTGCACTTTACAGGAAGCTCTGGGAAGGGTCAGTCCAAGCTGTGGTATCTGGAGAAGTCACTGCAGGACATGGAACAGGCCGTGAGGCTGTCAGATCTAACTCTATTCAAGAGACACTAAGCAGAATATTTCCACCTAGAACACATGCTTTTGTGAAACCCCGTTGAAGAACTGTGCCCAGTCTTTAGCCAGACTAGAGAGACAAGTGTCCCAAGGGCATGGGACCATAGCTGGATCTGGTGAAATTAGTGAGGGGCAGTCCTACAGGGGGAACCATGTTACATTTCTTTTACAGAAATTGCTTATACAAATCTATCTCCTAGGAAACAGTATTTATCTACATTAACATTCTTTATCTATGCTAGATATATAGAATATGCCTAGGTTCACTGCTGTTTAGATTTCCCTCCTTTAGCATTCCTACAGCTTGCCAAATGTCTGCTTCTGCAGAAACAAAGGTTAATTAAACACATCCGCCCATTAGAGCAAGGAGTGAACATTACAATCTGGCCCCAAGCTACCTTCTTCAGCTGTCAGCACTGAAAGACACTTGGAACTACAAATTAGTCCTCAAGCAAAACTAGTTTCAGCAGAAACCGCTTGTTTTATTGAACAGAGAAGTCCTTCCCAATATTTACAGTTTCAGCTTGTACTTAGTTCCAGCAAGAAACATTCTAGTGGTATTTTGCAAGTTGTGTGATCCAAGGCTCTTGGATCTTGCCATGATTAACACATAATAAGGAATGTTGGGAAAAACCGTACCTTACTTGCATTATTAACTCCATATTTTATAATTAATTTAGTTTAAGGTAACTCATATTGGATTTCTTTTCTTTTTTTTTTTTTTTGTTTTCAGTTGTGGAATTGCTTGTCTTTATCGCTTTCACTGTATTTGTTATTTCTTTTCCCTTCCATTTTCTGGCTCTAATGTGTAAGCACCATAATACCTACCACAAATGCTTTCTCAGTTCTGTGAATCAAATCTACAGAATAATATATTAATCATATGACATCTTCAGAGTAGCACTATGGTTGTACTTCAGTTTCTCTCTTACTGTCACAGCGAATGAAGTCAGACAGCATATACCTTTCACAAACATGTACTGTTACCATGCCTAAAATCACCACTGCTTGAAGAATTGACATTCCTAAAATGCTTTCTTTTTCAGCTGAATCAACAGGACAAGGCTGTGATAGACCTGTTAGAGAGCAGTGACCAGTAATCCAGTTACAGGACACATTGAGGTCTTTGCAGAAAGCAGGATCTTCAATAATGTTACCTATGTAAAAGAGCACAGTATCTACTTAATCAGAGGCAGCTCATTTTTTATTCTCTTTAATAATAGATGAAGCAAGTATCCAAATCCCTGCATCCAAAATTCAAGGCCCTTATTTTGACAGAGCTCTTCTCAAATGCAATACTCTATAATGTATCCTCCATTCTCATTTAGCTTATCCACAAGCAATCTCTGCTTTTCTCAAGCTCACTCATTCTTCATACCTATTAGCCAAATTGTTGCTGAAAATGTTCACGTATTTAATTTCTACCAGTTTGGCTAGTTTTGATCAGATACAAAGACCACAAAGTCCTATTCCCAATCTGGAAGAGAACACCTAAGAACATTATCATTTTAAACCCTCTACTGTTTGATTAATGTTTTCAGCTTCTCAAACACTTATTACCATTAAATTTGATGGGTTAATAGTAGGAATTATGGATAAAAAGAAGACATGAGTGAAGAGCCACTGAAAACATTGCAATTACTTGCATTGCTTTCTTGGGTTTGGTTTCAGAGTCTGTGAAAGGCTCAGAAGTATCTTCTTTGTCCAGTTTTTACTGGACAACTCCTGCCTGGTTTTCAAAAACCCCTTTGAAAGGCAGCATTTCTTTCCCTGATAGATGTCTACAGACACAGTGCTGTCTTCCAAACTGCTCATCACTTGGCATCAGACCATTTGAGAGAGAAACATGGCAGAAACACCTTACTCTCTAGCAGAAATGGAAAGCAAAGTTGGAGCAGTACTCTGACCAGTATTGGACAGAGGATAACTGATGACAGAGCCCTAGTGGCAAAGTGCAAAATATGCTCATAGCTAACATTTAAGGAGAACATAAACCCAAAACAAAACAATAAAATGGAAGTATTATCCCGAAGAGGAAAAAGAACGGCCTTTTCAGAACATCTCTCCATGGCATCTCACCTGAAACACTCTGTCTAGCCTGCAATTCTGTAGTTAAGATATGACTCCCTTCTTTACAAGTACAACATGTTAAATTACTTTAGAGTTAATTCCATAAATACAGCATGTCAATGCTTATTGACTCATTTTGCCACCTAGGAGCTTTAGTTGCAATGAAGCAGTTGAATTTTTAAGGTATTTTGTTGCTAAATTGCAATTAAACTGGAAGGCTGCCTGCACAGCAATATCCTATTAATTACATGTGGCAAAGGTTTTTATAAAAAAAATCTTAGAGCTGACCACAACCTTTTGCTGCTGATCTCACCCATACTAAAAATACTGTATGATACAAAGCATTTTATTAGGCTGTTGTAACAGGCATCTGTGTCTATACCCAGGTTTAACAGGCAGCACGGTAATATTATTTCTACATTCCCTCTCCTGAGCCTCTTTCAGTCTTACACCTGCCTACATACATATTTTCTGGGCCATTTATTCTATCCTGTACTGAAGGATACACTGTTAAACAGGTAAGATGGTGAGGATTGGATAAATTTATATATGTCCTACCAATATAAACAAATATGTGGACTATTCTCAGCAAAGCTCTAAAGCTGCTGGAACATCTCATTATCCTGAACACAGTTGCTATTCATTTAAACAAGTTAGCAAGGATCACATCTTTTTCTGTACCAGCTTATTCAGGATGAGCCAGCATGCAGTTCAGAACTGTACTTCCAAGCAGACATTTCTTAATATCTGTTGCTCTTTTTTTGCTTCAGGACACATCTTCATTTTGTCATGACAGTGTAACCAGTAGTCTATCTTTTGCTTTCTGTGGGGCAATAACTTTACTATGCTCCATTAATTAAAGCCATGGGTATTATTAAGTGGAATGGCTGCTGAGAGTATGAAAAAGAGCATTGCTACATTGACAGCAAAGACAGTGCTGTGAGTTTTTTCGTGGAGATCTGCTAGAGTGCATTTTTGAAGCTCAGGATCACTGTAAACAAAATATATTCAGCTGATACTGAAACAATATCTGAACAAGAAAGACAAAACAGATCCTAAGCAAGGAAAACTCTTGCAAGTATTTCAGCTGCTTGATTACAACATAATATTCCAACACGGAATTGAGAACAATTATTTTAATAGCTTAAGGAGTTCAGTCAACTTTAAAGCTAAGTCTGGGCTGATGATTAAAATACAAAGCAAAGAACCAGAAGACCTAGAGTCTATTTTCAGCATTAGCACTGACTCACTGTGTGGTATTAAGCAAGTCACTTAATTTAATTGCCTCACTCTCTGTCTCACTTGTAAAATGAGGGAGCCTACCTCACAAGTTCTTTGTGGGATTAATTAATTAAACATTTGCTTTGCACCTAACATTTCTTAAAAATGTATTTTAAGATACATATAAACAGAATACAAGAGCAGAGCTAAGTGGTTTCTACAAAGGAAACTTGCATCTCTTTCATCTTTGGATCTTTTAAGCATGACAACAAAATAATTAACTACAGGACCTGTTGGTCACCAACACAAGTGAGCTAATTGGTGACGTCAGTATTGCAGGCAGGCTGGGCTGCAGTGATCATGCACTGCTGCAAGGACAGGTATCTTGGGAAGAGTATAGGCACTCTGCACAGTTTTGCAGGGATGGAGTCAGGAAGGCCATGGCACAGCTAGAGCTGAACTTGGCAAGGGATGAAAACAATAATAGAAAGGTTTCTACAGGTACGTCAGCCAGAAAAGTAAGGTCAAAGAAGTCATGCCCCACTGGTGGTCAAGACAGGCCAACTGGGAATAACAAATGAGGAGAAGGCTGAGGTATTCAGGGACTTTTTCCTCGGTCTTCACTGTCAGCTTCTCCTCCCATACCTCTCTAGTGGACGGCCAGCAGGATGGGGACTGGGAAAGAAGTCCAGGTTTGTGAACTCTAGAGAAACCTGAATACTTATGGGACTATGGGGCCTGTTGAGAAACATCCCAGGGTCTGGAGGGAATTGGTTGAGGTAGTTACCAAGTCACTGTCCATGATATTTGGAAGGTTGTGGCAGTCAGATGATGTCCCTGGTGACTGGAGATAGGGAAAAAATGCACCATTTTTAAAGTGTGAAGAAAGGAGGACCCTGGGAACTACAAACCTGTCACTGCTCAGGAAAATCATGGAACAGATGTTCCTAGACGCTATGGTAAGGCACATGGAGGACGGAAGGTGATTTAGAACATTCAGCATGGCTTCACCAAGGGCAAGTCCTGCCTCACCAACTCAGTGGCCTGACTACATTGCATATTCTAGAATTCTAAAACTGTGAGTGAAGCCCCTGAAATGAATTTATGAATTGAAAAAAAAGCATAGCCACAAACTAGACAGACCAAACTATAAGTAAGAATAAAAGTATATCATCACTCTTCAGTAGAGCACACAACTGAATGCCTACGGTGATTTTTTTCTAAGATGTATAAGCAAATCTACTAATAAAAGTGAAAGACAGCAATTTAAATCAAGAGGAAGGAAATAATATTTTTTTAAAACTCCACAGTTTTTACTCATGTCTGCACATATCATTGGAACCACAATCTCAGTGAATTCAGGAAACAAACATTTCTATAGAATTGTGAATATCTGTTGTGATATACTATTAAATGAAAGAGTTACAAATCCCTTGTCCTGCAAAAAAGCCAACTACTAACTGATAGGCATGTAAAAACATTCCTATTTGACAGCTGATCTTTCTGGACTTACTTGCAGCTGTATCAGAAGTACCTGGTACAGGTCAATGTCAGAGGCAGAATCTTGGAGTAGGTGGACTAATGGTCACCTCTAGCACAGCAATCTTGATGTTACCAAGGCCAGGCTGAGCAACACACAGCACATCTTGAGCATCCCTCTACTCTTATAACTGTGCTATAACTGTTGTAACATTAACTACATCAGCAACAGAAGAGGGTCCAGCAATTCTTAACTGAAGAGGAGCTTTTACCTCTCAGTGAAGTTTAGCAGACAACTAAAAGCAACATTTTTTACTGACACTGTGCTGTGACCCTATGAAGGTGCTGATCCAAACCATAGTAAGCAAATTAAAAATAGATAAAATTGTGTGATTAGTGACACATGCAGAGATTATGTGTTTCCTGTACAGTTGCTTGCCTCACTGAAGACTTTTCTGGGGAACAAGGACACAACATACTTGCATAGTTGTGAAGCCAGTTATAGTTATCTTAAATATTAAAAAAAAAAAAATCACTGCTGCTTTCTGTTGGTTCCATTCAAACTAGATTGAGGCCTTTATGTAAAGCATGGTCATAAAAATTTCACAGTTTTGGAATGGAGTTGGTGTTTGGTATTCTACCAGGACAACATGCACAGTAAACTTCAGATGTTCTCCATATAAATGACCTCTACAGTATCATTTGGTAGATAGAAATGCAAGTGGTTTATTTACTTTAATTAAAGCATTTTTTCTGCTACAAATTCTGGATCATAGTACATTATTCATACACTGTAAATATAACTATATTACTAATATAGTAAACAAGTTTCGATTAAATTAGCATTTTAGATACATTTTGACAAAATCTTAGGCCCTCCAGAAAGAATGGCAGAGCCTTTAGCTCTGCATTTCAGAGCTAAAGATCAAGATGGAGAAGTACAGAAGTAACACCACCACCACCACAGGTTATGCAGTTATACTGAAAAGAGTCAGTGACTCATTGTCAATGTTTACTTGCCTTTATGCTTCAGGGATGAGTGGAGATTAGTGAAGAAAAGTAGCTCTTTTATTCTCCTTTTATTTTGCTTATTACTAGCTAGTGCTACTCCATTCCTTAAATCAAACCCGATTAAGAATAAACAAGAGATGCTTGTCATCCAGCATTAATACAGTGCCACGTGCTCACACACAGCTGCTTGTATACACATTTTAGCAGCTGTTTTATTCCTGTCTGTCTGTCCACAACAAATGGGTATGTTGCCTGACACATTACATGTACCTTGGCCCTTTCCTACACCAAGCCCACACATTGAATCCAATCTCTGCACCCCAAGAGACTCTATGTTGTTGCTGTTCCTTTTCCCACTCTGCTGGGCCAGGAAGCTCCCTTCTTTTCTCACTTTAGTGATGAATAAAGACAGTGATTTCTCCTTTCACTTTTATTTGTGTCCAAAACTGCATATACATATAAATACACAGAGAAGTGATCGTTCTCTGATGCAACTTTACAAGCCAGACAAATCGTTTGCTCTCTCAGCTGATACTCACCGTGCTTACAGGGCTGTTCGTCCTAGAGAAGCAATTTCTTAAGGAATGTGAATTAAGCAGGCAGGTAGACGGTGTCAAAAGCAGCTCCACTACAGTATTACAGACCAATTCACATGATGACTGTAGCAGGACTCCTCCTAGTGCCTCAGAAAGCTACAAGAAAAGGGAAGGGCTCAGGATATGATATCATGCAGTCATTCTAAAAACAAGGAAACTGTTGTAGATAACTGAAAAAGCAACAGCTGAAAAATTCCTGAATAGCCAGTAACAGAAAATTGCTTTTCTTATTCATCTTCCCTACCATTTCCAGTGAAAAGTTTCAATAAATACAAATTACAAACTTAGAAAACTATACTTATATCATTTCTAGGACTACCCTAGGAGACCTCTAACAGCTGAATCACCTCAGAGCATTGCTTAGTGTTGCCTGGTGTTCTGTGCTTGTGTCAGATCTCAAACTTTGAGCCTGTTACCAGGTCTCTTCAGGTAAATGTACCTGTCCCTGACACAGCTGAGTGTGCAGCCACAGCTGGATTTGTGTAAGCACCGGGGACACATATGTATCCAGTCCCTGGCAGTATCCTGACTTATTTATTGCCATTTTCAGTGAAAGTAAAATCTTCTAAAGCATCTTAGTGATTTAAAAATCAAATTAATATTTTCTAAAGCAATGTAAGCGAAGAGGTTTTTAAACCTCATGTGATTTTTGTGCAGATTTGTGGGGATAAGTTTTACTCCTTAGATTCTTTTCTAATTGCAAGCCTGTCTTAGAAATAATAATCCATTTGCAGGGCTATATCATTATAAATTTATTTCCAAAGTCATTGTTTACAACAGCCTTGAAAAAAGAAATTAATAAACATTTGAAGCAAAGCAGGTGTCCTAATTCAGCACAATTGTTCTTAACCTGGATTTAGCTTTGACGTTTGCTGTTTTTATTTCAGATCTAAAGAAGCACCTGAATGCCTGGAAGCTTGTCTGTTTTTTCCAGCTTTATCAATGAGTCTAATAAGCCACTCACTTTCTTTCAAGTTGTCAGGATAATTTTGCTTCTTTTATAATCCCATAAAATACACTCAGAGGAAAATTTAGCCCAGCCTTCCAGCATGCAACATTTTTATGTTGTGTTAGGAATTGCTACATTCTCTGTTGTGGCAGTCCTTGTGCTTGCCTTCCGCATTTCTTTTTTTGTGTTAAAAATTTCCTGTGATTTTTCTTTTCATGTAATTTATCCTAGATTCAGCATTAAGGCCACCCGTGTATTATATATTATTGTTTATTGTCATTTTGGAGTCCCTATATTGGCTTTTAATTTAATGGCTTGGATTTGGGAGGAACTTTATCATATTAAATCAGTTTAGTGACTAGGCATTTTATGTTTCAGTATTTATCAGTACCCTTCCACTGAGCTGCATTACAGGGTGTTGCTGTTGCAATTCTATTGTTTAAAAAGAAATATTTTGCTGCCAGATTCCTTGTTCTCTTTGTGCCTTCTGCTACTGGACTTTCAATTTCAGGAACTTGTTCTATTTAAGAAGATAGTGGAAGAACAATACTTTCTAATACAATATTTATCAAACAGATGCTGATATTATCAATGCTTGTTTATCTGGTAGTGATGCATCTCCCAGATAAGCCAGTAGTAGTAGTAAAATAAACCAGAGAGCAGAACCATTTTCTTCATAAGGATTCTAGGGATTTTTTAACTACTTGTACTTCAGCATTAAGGATCTTGAGTTGTTCTGTGTAGTAAGGGGCACTGAGATCTCAAATTGGGCAAACACAAATTTTTTGAGAGGTTGAGTGTGGCTTAAGCAAGCCTTGGCTAACTATAGGTATGTTGGTGTTGATTCTCTTCTTGGTTCTCTAATGATCTATCTCACTGCAGCCTGAGTTACTTCAGTGCAAGCATGAAAAGCAGAATAACTATGAACGGCTCTGTTTGGTTTTGTTGTGTTCCTTTTGCCTTTTGCCAGAAAACCATCTTTATCTTGGATTCTTACTCTTCATCTTCAAGATTTAGTTAGAATTATGAAATCATTTTGATTAGAAGGAATCACTGGAGATTACTTAGTCCTTTAGCCACTCAAAACAGAGCTTCAAAGTTAGGTCTGGTTGCTTAGTACTTTGCGTGGTCCAGATGTGAATATCTCCAAGGGTGAACATTCTAGTCTCACTGGGCATCCTTTTTAAGGGTTTGACCACCCTCACTGTGAAGTCCATATGAAGGGTAACTCATGGAGTTCCTCTGTGCATATATAAGGCTGAGATGTTTCCTTACATTAATATATAGCATCTGATAGTAAATCTGGATAAGGAAGTAGTTTGGAGCTAGGAAAGAGGTGGGATTTATACATTGGGGAAATGAGAAAAAGGCAAGATTTTAGTTTTATAGTAGGAGAGACTGGTGAGCAGAAGTTAAAGAGATCATGGCAGGGAACAAGAAAAGAAAGGACTGTTTCACAAGTCAGGCAAGGTTGTGGGAGGATAACTTGGATGATGAGAAGGCAGCAGGACCATAATTAAAGTGGTCACCACCTCCAGATTTAGGTACCCCTTACAACTCTAATAAATCTTCAAGAGCATGTCATAGCTAAAAATATCTTACCAGTTCTGTCTGGCATGAGGTTGATTACAGGAGCTTTCAGATCACTTTGCTCTCTTAGGTTTCCTGTGCAATTTCAGTTGGATAGTAGTATGCTGCTGTTCTGTTTCAGTAAAAGTTGCCTTTCTGTAGAAGGAACTGCAGGTTCTGCAGCATGCAAACATAGACAACATGTGATATTTATACAGGGGTTTGTTTAGAGATAATTTCAGTTTTGATCACAATTAGTTCTCTTAAAGATTGCTGGACTAAAATATGCTTTATGAATACTGGGAAAGATTGTTCTTCATGACAATATCAAGGAGTTGGCGCAGTGATGAGAAATTTTAGTAGTGAGCAACATGAGGTAGAAAACATTTTCCAAAACTGATAGAAAGGAAGAGCAGAAATTGAAGAACTCTTTTTATTTGCTGATTATTTAATTGCCCAAGAAAATACAGTGTGATTGTTAAAACTGCTCTCACGTGTACAAGAGCAATGCTAGAAGCAATGGCATTTTGCAGTAGCAGAATGCAAAGAATATAGATGTATGAAAAGAGAGAAAAGATCTTTAAGAAGAGTGAGATCACTTTGTGTCCCTAGGAACCAAAGTCTAGGCGATTTGGAATAGGAAATCACTTTTAGTGATGTAAACATGTTAACTGATGATTCCTCACAATACCATTGTGAAGCGGGGAAAGATTATGCCTTGTTTTGACAGATGGAGGAACACAGACAGAAAAGGCTAAGCTCTTACCAGGAACTTTGCCAGCTTCCTTCAAAGTAGTTTCCAAGGAAGATCTTTCCCTTCAGAAAGCCCGAGGCTACAGACATTTCTCCAACTTTCCCTACCTTACTATGGGAGAACAGAGATGGTCACAGGTGCTGAAGCTACTGGCCAGGCCTTTTTTGGAGCTCTGCTGAACAACGAACAAGCAGAGACAATCTTTTCTATATGATGACTCACCTTGCTAGAGGAAGATTAGTCAATGGAAATTTGTGTCTGCCTGTACTAGCTAGTAAATATGTACCCATCCCTGCATAAGGCCAGGGGCAAAGCACTAGGGCAGCAGGAGCGAAAGCCTCAGTTAAGTAGTCACAGCTTTTTTGCTGTTGGCACTCCAGCATCAACAGAAGTAAGAGCAGAGGAGTCCTAGGCTGATTTCCAGCATTGTAACAGACCTTACGCTTGAAGGATGTCAGGTGCTGAGTCTCAGCTCTTCCATTTACCCTTTCTGCTCACAATCTGTGCAAGGCATATTCCAATCTTTCCCCAATATGCTCCTTTCACTTAATCTTGGGTGTAACAGGACTGTTAAATTTTCCTAGATCTTTTCACAAGAGAAATTATTCAGTCTAAAGCTCATGTAACTTTGTTTATTTTGTACTGCCCTGTTAATCAGTAAAGTGGCAATGTGGTAACCAGAACCTCACAGTGGCAAAGGTAAGTAAAGATTTAAGAAGTCATTACCTTCTCATTTAATAAATATTTGTTAAAAAGCCAGTCTGCTGCTTTTTCTTCATTCTGGTCATTGACCACAGTTGCATTCTTTCCTAGAAGTTTCTGAAATAGAGTGACTTGGTTATTTACCAGCTAAACCAACTTCAGCTCATTTTCCCTCATATTGGTTTGAATCTTGCCAGCAACAGGGTTTTGGTGTATCTATGTTCACATCCTCAATGTAGCCTTCACAAGAGGTCCAAACAAAAACATCCTTTAGAAGCTCTCTTTATGGCTACAATGAACTATTGCTGAAACAAATGTGGAGATAAATGGGATCTGAACAACATAACTTTGTGTCTGCTGGTGCACCTAAAACTTCAGGAGTTTAAAACCCCCAAATTCTATCACATAAATAAAGGCTACTAATACTATAAAGAAGTATTTTAATTAATCTTAATGAACTAAGGGCTATCAAATACTCACTGTGTTCACTACTCATTAATCATAGGACATTAATAAAGTTCCTGCTTTCAGTGTACCTTGATGAAACAATAACCTCTGTAAATTCAACCTCCACAACATCAGCCCAAACCACTGGATCCAGTTTCTGTGTTCCAAGCTCCTAATGCAATCTGAGTAGTGTTTAAATAACTTTTTCTATCTCTTTTTAATGGTCCACACATAGGCTGAGAATCCCTCTCTGAACCCTGGCATAGGATCTTCAGGGGGGCTCCACATGGAGCTGGAACTGGGGTGTCAAAACGGGAGAGCCCTTTGCTTGCTTATTCACTATTTCCTTAGTTTCACCAAGGCCTGCAAACATCTAACTTAGCCTGTTGAGAAGGGAAAGGGAAGACAAAGTCTACTTGGCTAGCAAAAGATTTTCTTTATCATTACTTCTAATTCTTAGAAAAACCCTCACAAGTTACACAACTTTGCAAAGTGACAAGTGATTTGTCTTTTCTCAGTCTAATCTCACTCCTGTGGCTTCCAGGTTTTATCAGCATCTCAGGTGAGACAGAATACCTCCTGTTGCTCTCTCCAGATTATCTGTCTTAATATTTGGCAATGATTTGCTCTCATTTCCAGAGAAGCCTCTCTCTTTATATGTAAGCTGCCTTCTTTAGTCATATGCCCCAGCCAAAATACTCCAGCTCTGTTTGCGAAAATTTAATTTATTGTTTTGTGGGGTTAGGATAGGAATGAGAGAGAGAGATAACAGCTCTTGACTGCCTGATGTTGGTCTCTCAATTTCAGTTACTGGAGGTTAAGAGGTCAAGCTCTGCTCCTGGTCTGAGCACCATAATAGACTTAGTCCATCCAGACTTCCAGTGCATACTAGAAAAAGAAAGAATGGCAAACCTAATAAAAACATGGGCTCACAATAAAAACCCAGTGTATAATTCAATGCAGATATTTTTGATTCTCTTATGTGCACCTCATCTTTTGTAATAAAAGCCATTAGGATGACAAGGAGTTATTGGTTAGGATAAAAACAAAGAGGAGAAAGGAAAACATGACTCAGAATGGGTTACTTGTTAAAGAAAGCCATTATTTAAGAATTAAAATAGGAAACACATTGCAGAAAAAGAAAAGGTTCCATTTAACTGCTCTTCACAGTTATTTCTTGTCATTGTAAGATACCAGGTAACACCTAGTCCAATCACATCCTGAATCGCCATGCACAAAATAAATGTGTACATCTGGGGGCACAAAAAACGTGTAGGGCTGTGCTGTGTGATTTGTTCGTTTCTTATTCACCTGTCCTGTACCCCACCTTCTCCCAATGAAAGAGGATGTTTTGTCTTGCTAACAATAGGTACCAAATGCATTTTAACCTGTGTAAGTTTCAAAGTCAGATCACCTTTTCATAAGAAGATAGAAACACAAAAACAAAATACATCTCAGATTATTTGACTCTCAGCTAATGCAATTATACATAATATAGTCAAAGTACATTTCAATCACTGCAAAAGTTTTCACTGAACCGTCTACTTCTTACAACAACGTACCTTGGGCAGAACATCTTCCTTTGCTATGTTCTATAAAGCCACTAGATGTCCCTTGTTCCTATGTAAAGCTCCAGGTAGGAGACAATCCAGGAGGAAACAGCAGGACTAAGGTGCAACTCAAGCTGTACAGTAGCACGTTTGTGTTTACAGCATGCAGAGGTTTTCTGTAATAAGTGCTGGTCCTTCGATGCACACGACTGGGTGTGATCCTGTAAATCATGGCAATTCCAAATACTGCTGAGCCAAATACGTAAAAAAATGTAACTGTGTTTAGACAAATCGCAAAATCAAGGTTGATAAAGATTTCCAAGATCATCAAGTCCAACCTCCAAATGAGTGCCACCATTCCCACTAAACTGTACCGTTTAGTGCCATGTCTACTTGCTTTTCGAACACTTCCAGGGATAGTTACTCCACCACTTCCCTGGGCAGCCCACTCCAATTTAACCACCCTTTCAGTGAAGGAATTTTTTCTAATAATTTTTTCCAACCTGAACTTCCTCTGGAATAACAAAGTATATATATGGCACATATAAAAAACAGATGACACTGAAGAAAGCCGATGAAGATGGCATTGAAGAAAGCAGGTTACAAGCCCAGGGATCACAGGCATCATTCCTTTCCCGGCTGTTCATTGACAACTGCATTTTCCATTACTGACTTTTTTGCCATTCATGGAGCAAAATGGCACAGTCTCTCTCGGCAGTCAGACTAGATCTTATTTAATGAAAGCATGCATTGACTGTAGTCTCCTTGGGCGTATGGATGGACCCTATCACCACATGGATTTAGACAATTACAGACTAGCCAGGGAATGGTCACTTGAGTATCAGACTGTGAATGCTGGGCAGTGTAAAATAGACTTGACAAAAATAATGATATTTGACTTACACTGATGATGAAAATAAAGTCAAACACTTCTCTGGAGGAAACAAAATGTTCACCCAAGTAAATAGTGTCAGGAAGCTGCTTGCAACTGCCTGGGAACTGTACAACTCCCTTTTCCCTTCCTGCATCCTATCTGCCTTTAGCAAGTTTCCTGATCACCATCAGTTAATTTATGCCATCAGCACTTTGCAAGACCCCGCCACAGAAAGTGCTGCATCTCCAATTCTGGTTTGGAAACTCTTCCTCAGATTAGAACTCACTTCCTCAGTATTTTAAATTCATGGAGTGGAAAGGAAAGGTCACATCTAAAGGAAAAAAATTAAGAAACCCTTCCTCCAGATTAGTTTTGCTTTTTAAGTCATGTGAGTGATGGCAAAATATATCTGTATAAGAAACAGGACTCTAATGGCCCACTGGGTTTTTCATGTCACCAAAATTTTCATGATAGAAGATTACAGCATGTCTCTTTCCAAAACAGGGGTGCTGCCATTCTTCATAAGGATACATACAGAGTATGTGCCACCCCAATGTACTGGTTTCCTAATTTTAAAGCTGCTGACTGAATAATACAGATTTTTAATTCCTAATTAAATATCAGATCATGGTACATGCTCTCCAGGTTATTTATGCTTTTAATGCCTGATGATTTCAGGGAAAGCATAGGCAGCTAAATGAGTGTTATGAGTGTTGATCCTGTTCTTAAATGATAAAGGGAAAAAATGATGCAGTTCTCAAGAATGTATTTGTTTGTCCAAAGCATAAACAGCTGGGAGTGTAAGAACTAAAATCTACACAATATGCTTATGATCTTCTCTACATGAGGCCTTTGAACTCTTCTTCTAGTTCCCCCTCCCAGCTGTCCTCAGATCGATTCCACTGGAGTGAGAGATGTCTGAAAAGATGATAAATACAACCACTGCTGGCCCTTCAGTTATTGAATCCAGTGTGGAGCAGCTCAGATCATAGTTAACAACAGTCTTGTAATTAATATATCGTGTACTGGTGACCAGTTTCCACCAGGCCATCTACCACTGATACCACAGAGGGTCAAATCCAGAGCCCACTGGCCATAAATGTGAGATTTCCATTGTCTTCAGTGGGATCTGTATCAGACTGTTACTTCCACTGATGAAAGATAAACCATTTGGGGTTTAAATCTAGGGCTAAAAAAATCTTAGGGACAATTGGAGGCTAATAAGTCCTACAGTTCCACATAATCCCTCGTGTTCTTTCTAATGCTTAATAGCTCTGCTCTTGCCAGTTTTCTTACCCAGTCTGAAGTTAAATGGATTTTTTCCACAGACTAATACACACATTACACAGAATCTCCTTTCCCTTCCTGCTTACTTGTGTTGTTGGCCATATTTTTAATAGGAAACTGAGAACTAAGAGATGGAGAGAACAGAATGACCTATTGAACCAATTTTGCTCCACAGCATAGCTGACAGGAAAACGGCTGCCTCAGCTCAGGGTTCCAGGAATGGAAAAACAGATGTTTCTTGGCTACATTTAACAGATACTATTCCAGTTTGAAACAACATTTTAAAATGCAGATGCCAAGACCTTATGTATTTCCAAAGAATTCAAAGAATGGAAAATGGAAAT
Organism: Serilophus lunatus; assembly: GCA_013399895.1. NCBI lineage: Eukaryota > Metazoa > Chordata > Aves > Passeriformes > Eurylaimidae > Serilophus > Serilophus lunatus. Next base: position 405,940 of record VXBA01000855.1, on the reverse strand, counting down.
TTCTTGCAAGTCTTCAAGTATTGCCAAGTATGACTTTTTTTTCCCTTTATTCTTCCAAATTAACTCCTCCAGTTTAGCATTCCTGTGGCTGATACATGTACCAGAACATGCATTGGTGCCTACATGCCTTAAACAGTCAGATCAGGTAGATTATCACTTCCACAAACTTAGCATGTGACCTTGAGCAAATCACTCGATTCCCCTGGATCTCAGTTCTCCACTTATACCCAGAGCTTGTAAGATCTCCTTGAGAGTGTCGCTTTCAACTACCAGAATCTACAACAGCTAGTAGGCAGAAGCCACAAGAACATAGCTCTGGGATATTGCCATAAAATAGATTTTGAAAATTAAGTTAACTACCAGCTATTCAGTGAATGGCAACAGTACATAAAATAAAGCAGGGAAGACACAGGTTCTTTACAGGGTAATTGCAGAGCACCCTGTCAGCTGTGAATGCTGTAACTCCCAGCATGAAGTGTAAAGATGGAAGGGCAGAAACGTGGGAAGACAACAGTTTTCATCCTATTCTCTGAATAGATTCAGGTTGCTGTGTTATTCAGCCATTACAGTCAATGCTTAATTTAGAGCATCTTCACAGAGTGATCAAATTACAGTAGGGCCTTGCTGACCCTCAGAATAAACCAAAACCACGTAGGGAAGGAAAAGTGTGCTGAAACATCCTTACTCTGAGCCTGCCAGGTTTGCCTCTGAGTAAGTTTAGCACATGTACAGGACCTCTTCTGTCAAGCGTCGCAGTATTAGTGGGATATTATTCTCATATACAAATAGAGAACTGAAATGACAGCATACAAGTGATAACCTAAAATACATTAAAGATTTCAAGTCCATGGAACTGCACATTTCTTAAGAATAAGCTTTAGCCCATATTTTCACAATTTCCTTCTTCCATTTATGCCAAGTAAATCACAAGAGCTGGCTGTGATAAAACTCTCTGAGCACTTCCTTCCCAGGCTGAAACCAAAGATATGCTACCAGCCTCAAAATAGAAAACACCTCAGCTCAAATCAATTACTAGCTCTCTTGATAGTTTTGGGGAAAGTGAAGGTGGAGAAGATGACTTTGCCGGAGGAGTTCTTGAACTTATCGGATATTCCTAATATTTAAGTACTGTACAGCTTGGGAGTTTGAAGAACTGAAGCTCTTTATGGTAGAGAGGTGTCACCATCTGTGCCAACAGAAAAGGAACAGAAGCACAAATTTAATGAAGATATTTCCCTGATGTTTAAATGCAGTTGCAGAAATTTCCTGGTATTCTTCTATCTACCACATTGATACACAACACGTGCAGAACGTTAATCCAAATGGGTTGTCTTTACTAAAGAGTTATTGTGAATAGTATTCTATTCCTTTAGATAGCTGAGATAATCACCACTTTTTAAAACACGGATTTAGTCCAAGAATGATTCCTTCCCAAAAAACCTAAATACTTTCTGAAAAAAATTATGACTCTCTTAAAAAGATTATTCTATGTGAAAAAAATTGAGTATTTTTCAAATATTTCAAAATGAAGGCATAATATTTGGGATTAGAAATTACCAAAATACTATCCAAACATTTAAAATCTATAGACTGGAACCTTAAAACAAAGACTTCAAATGATGACTTTAAGAATTAAGGTAACTTCTTGTTTCATAGCCAGCCATAGTAGAACTTCCTTGCATCTTTAAAGAATAGCGTGTATAATATAGCAGCCTTCAGAGTAAAACCACTGGCATGTAACAAGGCATTAAAGGTCAATTATTAGAATTCCGTGTAGACTGTAACTACATAGAAGAGTTTAAGCTCAGTGCTCTTGGTCTTTCATGGCTACAGACTCTATGCAGACTCCTTGTATTTAAGTTTCATAAATTGTTCGGGACTTTATCGATAGAATTAACAATCGAAATATCGCTTCTCAACATCTGGTTCATATTCTTGTCCCAGTTATGCTGGTGCAACTCTAAATTAAACTGAATACCTTACATCAAGTCACTCTAAATTTATGATGGCATTCGGCAGAAGTGAACTTGGTTCTTGGTCTTTAAAAAATGTCTGTGTTTGCAGCCAAATAAAATCACATGTGGTTACATCCTCTGTGGCACAAGATTGCCATCCAGCGGTAATACCCAAACCTGTATTCGCCAAAGGCATTCCTGGAGAGTTGACCAGCAGCCGGTTCTGCTATACCTTCCAATCTTACAGCTGCAGATCCAAACTCCTGATAGATATTGCTAGGCTGAGAGTAACATTTGTGTTAAAAATTGATAACTTATCTCTTCTCTTTTTTTTTTTTTTTAATCAGTTTTCCATATTGAAATAGTTTAGACATTAAATGTAGACTGTTGGTTTCTTAAGAACAGGAACATGCTGAAGGGGGAGGTCCCTGGCATAGCTGTACTCTGGGGTACATTCCAGCATCGTAAGGCTGCAGCTCAGCTAATACACTCCGCGACTCTTCAGCCCCCTCTGACGGCACGGCGCTAGTCAGATCTGAAAGGAACACATCAGTGCTAATTTAAGCATCCTGGCGCAGAGCTTCACCACCTGCTCTAGAGTGTCCTGTGCAGGGGATGGAGTTGAGAGTGCAAGTGATCAAGCTTTGAGGCTGCTTTCATGTGAATACTTATGCACCCAGACATCAATGTGACTACTGATATCTCTGATCTGCAAAGAACAGGCCCTGAACTCAGACCTTCCACTTCCTGGATAAATGCTTTACCTGCTCTAGCAGATCATAAAAATGTCTTTTAGAGGGAATGGGTACAGTTACAGTTGTGAAGACTCAGTTTGATTGGCATCCACTAGAGGGGTTTGAGGATTACCTCTTGAACTGAGCCACTCTGGGGACCCAAAAGGAGTGACACTAAGTTTTCAGTTCCTAATTGAGTTGCTTAGCCTTGTAGAACTGGTGCAGATCTAGGCACACAGGGAGGCTCTATACAGCAGAGTATAGCTTATGTAAAAACAGGGAAGGTGGTTTGGGAATCTGGGCATGATGCAAGGTCAGACATAGCTCACTGGGGGTTTTCTACCATCTCCTTTTTAGATTTAAAACTCAAATTCTGCCCTAAACCCTTAATTTTTGGACTTGGTCTGTGGCCAACAAAACAAATTCTAGTTAAAACCCCATGTATTTCATGCTGATTGTACTGATCTACCTTATTCTGTGTCTCACCATCCCTCCCATCTGTAATGTTTTCCTTTGTAGTTAACTGTATCTCTTGCCATGCAGATATGTATGAATGACTATGAATGATTCATGGATTTGTTTGGCCTGATTGCCCTCAGATTAAATAATTTCATACAATGTTCCCATTAGTGTTCTACAATCATCTTACTTCTAAAGAGAAATTAAGTGCTCTGGAGGCACCACTATAGTCAATACTTGCAAGGCTGAGCTCATCTCATCGAACAGCAATTTCTGCCCTGTCTCTTCAGGACATGCAGAAACAGGAAAACTGGTACTTTTATTTCTAGGTAAAATTCCATTTTGATGTATCCCTTGCACTAACATGTGGGATGAGCTATTGAAAATTCAGGTTGCTCCTATGAACAATACAACAGTGGAGTTTCTCCCTCTAACTTCTGTAAGAGAGCAGTGGGCTGCACATAAAGAACCTGTGATTTCACATTATTTCTATGATCATCTACTTCTGCTTCACATTTCACCCTGCTCAAGAATCACCAAGTGTACACTAAAATGGTAGAAATAACCTATTTTACCTAGAATTGGTCTAGCCTAAGTAGTTGTATCCAAAACTATCTGAAATATTAAGAAGTGTGGAAAAGAAATAATACACAAACATTTTTGCATGGAAGAATAATATACTCAAATGCTGAAAATGGGACTCATTCTTCAGGACTAAAATTAATATAATTTGACCTATGAATGTGTGGTACAATTGCTTTTAGATTAGGAAAGTAAGAGACTGGTAAATCAGCTCTTTGTGTGCTTTGTAGCAATACTCATATTGTAGATATGAAACAACGAGTCTTTTATCTGTCTTAGTTCCACAGCAGGTAAGCCAAAAACAAAATAAAAAAGCGTCCTCATACATTTTCAAAGCAGCTTGATTCCTTTTCTGCTAATGAAACCCATACTGCAATTACCAATTCATTCAAAATTTAAGAAAAAACAGAAAAATATTATGAAGGGAAAAAAATAAGAAAAAATAAGTCCTGTCTTCATAACAAAGCAGAACCCAAAAGCTTATTATCAGAAACACAAATATTACTTGGTGTCTTTGGGATTGATACAGTTTCCTCACATTCGTCCCATAAACCAGGACAAACCCTTTGCCAGTCTTTTCTTGGGTAAACTGCCTTCTCTTAGATAAAAATTTGTTGCTGGCTTCTGTGCACAGGTAGAGCAGCCTTATCTCCTTGGAATGTGAGTGCTCTGTCATTGCAAAAGGCTGCAGTGGGCAGTTGCAGTGACAGGATTAATACAGGCTTGCTGTCCAAGGGAAGCTTTGCAGCAAAGGTGGGATACAGAGATAATCGCAATTTACATTTTCTGACATCGTTTTTGAGGCTTGCTATTTAGGAAATGAAAAATATTGATTGCAAATTTAGTGGAACCTTGATACTTTTCATATCTGATTGGACAACTGGCATAATCTTACCCTTCTTGGGTGCAGACCTCAAAGGAAGATCTGAAACAAAGTACTCCCTGGAGATACTAAAGACCTGTCACCTCCTGTTTTAGTGTGGACAATACAATGATGGAAATAATTAATTAATCTTTCCTTTAAATAAAGCGTTTGGGGGAAAGGCTAAAAATAAACACTGATTCATTCCTTGTCAGGGAAGTTTCTCCTGTCAATTATCACATTGTTACTGCTGTTTTTAATCTAGTCAGATGGTGAGATTGGCAATCCTTTCTGCAGGGGCTTCTGGGTGTTATTTTGTGGAGAATCTTGCTTGAAGGACTGATTACTGCTTTTATGGGAGCCAGTGGGAGTTTGGCCGCAGTCCTTCACGCATGTTAATTTGAGGGACTTCCAAATGTTAGCTAATGATCTCAGAGTTCTTTTTATGAAATATGTGTGGGTTTGTTTTGGGGTTTGGGTTGTGTTGTTTGTTTGGTTTTTTTCTTTAATTCTTGGGAGGATGCAATTAAGAGAGTCTGGAGAAAGTGCTGCACTGTAGCTCAGGACTGGCCTCTCAATAACGCCTGAGCCCTAGCATGAAAAATTCAGAAGCACATATTGCTACCACACGTGGATATATTATACATAATATATTAAAGCCAAATGTATTCACATAGTCCAGGCCACGTGCTTTGCATTGCTATGGACTGGGTCTATCTGTTAGCCTTCAATTACAGTGAAAAAGCAATTATGTCCTTTCTTTTTTTTTTTTTTTTAATTTTTTTTAGGAGCAATCCTAAGGAAAAAGTAGCAACCTCCACGCCAAAGCAGGGAAACGTCAATATGGAAAATTGAGGCACGTGTGGGTGGGGGAGTTTCATTCCTGTTTTATGAAGCCTTATGTACCTGCAAAGGCAAAACGGGGAAAAAAGTAAGCCGGTGGCAGCTGAAGCAGCTGAGCAGAAAGCCAAGGACACAAGTCCAAGCAAGCGCTGGGGCTCAGAGAAAAACACGCAGAGGTATCTTTGGGCTAAACGCTGACTTAAAAGGGCTTGGAACGGAGCGCGCAAACAAACACCGCTCCCCGTGCTCCCCTTTCCCACCGCCGCCGCCACCGACAAAAAAA
>VXBA01000855.1:326194-400151 GCA_013399895.1 Serilophus lunatus | reverse complement strand
TCCGCTCCGAGCGGCCCCAGCGCCGCCGCGCAGCCTCCGGGCCCGTCGCCGGCCCCGGCAGGGGAGGGTAAGGCCGGGGAGGGAGGAGGCGCCGGGTGCTGCTCCTGGGAAGGGGGTCGCTGCCGGGGGCTCCCGCGGGGCGGAGGGGCTGCTCCCGCCCGGGGCGGGGGATGCGCGGGGCGCGGTGTCCCCTGTGCGGGCAGAGCCGAGGGGCGGCCGCGGGCTGGGCGCGCTCCCGGCCACATGCAGGCTCACGAGATTCTGCTTTTTCCTTCCTTTCTTTCCTTTCCCCTCGTCCCTGTCAGGACAAGTCCAACTGTGGCGAGGACCGGAGAGGGCGGTGAGGCCTTGCCCGCGGGCGGTGGCCCCGGCGGCACCTGCAGAGCCAGAGCCAGCCCGTGCCCGCCGAGGAGCAGCGCCCGGAGCTGCAGCCGAAGGAGCGCAGGGGGAAGGCGGTGAGGGCATTGGGAGCGCTGGTGCACACACGGCATCCCAGGGAGCGCCGAGACAGCCCGGCAGCGCACACAGCGGGACCGCCGCGCAGCCGGCACGGCACAGCTGTGTGCAGCTGTGCGCAGAGTCGCTTTCGTCCAAAGGTACGAAAGGAGACAAAGCGCATGAAAGGAAGGAAGCGGCGTCAGCGCTCAGCAGCCAAGAGACCGCTGGAGAGAGGGACCTGCGATTTCCGCGGTGCCGCGCAGGAGGTCTGTGGTAGGGACAACCAGAGCTCTTGTTTCCTCGCTTCCAGTTCAGGAGATTCACCACCCTGCTTTTGCTCATTCCCTTTTCCACAATCAAAGAACATAAAGCACAAAATGCCTTCTTACCGAGCAAAAGACAAACAAAGAAATGCAACCACCCAAAACCCAAGCCAAAGTGCATCTGGCTTGGGATGAATACTGGACCATGTCATGTGGGAGTGAGAATTTTTCAGAAAGGCAGACTCCAGTCCAAATGGACCCTGTCATTTGGAGTCTGAATATGAAAACAGCTTCCAAAACATTTTTTCAGGCTTCCGACAAAAGAGTTGGTCCTTCTTTTGCTCTGGTATCTAGGCTACATTGTTCAGGCTCATACATATCACTGGTTTTATTCACATGAGTAATTCCATTTGAATTTGGAGCGACAACGTGTATGTGTAAAGTTACTCATATGCTTTCTGTCTCCTTTATATATTGAAATTATGTGGGTTTGGGTTTTTTCCATTTGCTGGAGCAGCCCAGTAACTGTTGGCATCAAGGTTATTGTGAACCATCACGGTTATTATTACTGTTTGTCCACTGACACCTTTGTTTTCCTTGCCAGACTAAAATCTGGCTATTCCTCTCTATGCAATCTATTCCAGCTATGCAATTGCATCATCTGTATTTATGCAACCATCTTTCACCTGACTGTGTAAATTCATCTTCCCTATAAAAGGTCTTTTTGTACTCAGCTTTTCCTCTAGTCATGACTGACAGTCATTCCAGTTGTGTCATCTGAGTCTTTCTCACACAAGTCTCTCATGACTTCTCCCATGCAGTGTAATCTAAATTCATACTGATTCTAACATGATATCTGGATGTTTTAATATTTGCCAACTGGAACATTTTATTATTCTCATTGCCAAATGCCCTCTTTTTCCTCCTTCATATTTATTCAAGCTACAGCTTCTGCTGTTCTCATAACCTTGTATGTCTTCTCTTTCTCATTGCTCCATATTTATCTGAGGGCAAAATGTCTTGGGGACAAGAAATACACAATGACCAATAAGTGTGGCATTAAGTTTTAAGTGTGGCTGAGTATTTTATTAGATGCTTCTTTTCCTTAGTCGGGGAATATAAAGAACAAACTAGTAAAATTCAGAGCAGACCTTTTGTTTTTAATGGAAGATAATAGCTTTTCACTGATACACTATCAGCTGTCAAGTGTATATACTCTAGTATCCTAATTTGTGCCTGAGGAGAGAAGGCAGGCTGGGCAGCCACTGACTCCTTTGTCAACCAGAGTCTTTCTTCCTAACCCAGAAAATTTTGTGAATTACTATGAGTAGAGTCTCCCTTAGGAATTAAAGTGTTTTGAAGCTGCTTGAGCAGCAGGTCACAAGCTGTCAAGAAGATGCATTCAGTCACACCTAAGGAGTGATTTATTACATTCACTCTCCAGGGCATCTGCCTACTGTATGTTGAAAGAATCCAGCTAGTTAGTTTTTGTGAACTCCCCAAGCAATGCCTTCTAGGAACACTGAAAACTACCATTTCCAGGGGAAAGGGTGATGACCTGTGTATTGAAATGACCTGTTCCAGTAGTGACAGTACAGCTTACTTCCAAGGAAAGGTTAAAAGGCCAAATACATCTTAAGACTGCTGTCTGAACATGGTGGGAGTTTCTCACTTCTTTTATCTTGAAGTGTGAGGAGCAAGAACTGTATTTCCTCCCTCTGTCATATCTAGAGCATGAAAAATCACCTGTTTGTCTCTGGGAACTACTGAAGAGCCAACTTGCTGCAGGAACACTTCACAGTCAGGGTCCATCCCAGTTATGTGGTAAGACCACAAGAGAGAATCAGAGATTCAGATCTGCCCATGAATGGAGTCACCAACATGATCCTAAACAAGATTTGAAAAGGAGCTTAGATTCTTGAAGTAAATATTCTATTATGGATTAACACCCCTCCCCCCCATACAATCTTTGATTTATCAGCATAAACTTTGATCAGGCATGGCTGGCACCCTGTATTTATAGATCCATAGCATGCTATATTTGTGCCACCTATGGATGTGCATTTAGGGAAGCTCTTTCTCAGAAACTTAATTCAAAACTGAGTAGCAGTCAAATGATTAATTGCAGTGCTGGAAATCATAATTAACAGATTACCTGTGGAGATCTACTAATCAAAACTATATATTCTAATGTTTATTTATTAAAAAGCCCCATAAAATATATTTTAATACAGTGGCAAAAGTAATTTCCTGATTCATATATCAGAAGTCAAAATGTAACAATCCCAGAAATATTTTAAATCCTGAATGTCTTTTTTCCAGATAGTACCTCCTCCACCATATTTGGAAAATAGATGTAATATATTCTGTATTACTCCAAGTTTATGCTTTTGTATTTCTTTACTTAAAAATTAGAAATATCATATAGAAAATACAACTGAATATATTTATACTCTTTTATTTACTAAGTTAATTTATTACTACTTAAGAAGTCACTCTGTAATAAAGATGAAGTGCTACACAGCACTACTGACTATAAAGGATTTCCTTTTCTGGTTGAAAGCTTCTAGAAAAAAGCAAAAGACAATATATTAATATAGTCGATTTGCAAAGTTTAATTTTGGAATTATTATATGCAAACATATAAATTTATTATGGACATTTAAAATTAGAGCTTTAATATTATTAAAGAAATGCAATACCTTGCCTGCAGAAATAGGCAGTGAGATTTTCTCTGGGAGAGATCCATGATGCTCTTGTCTGTTTTGCTGTGAAGGTGCCAGTGCCCTCGGTGGAGCAGGACTGCACTCTCTCCAGAAGCAGCAGTTACATACAGAGGGTACAGTACATAGAAACTGTAATTATATGTAGCTGTTTCAGAAGACTTACCCTCTTTAAAATACCTGTTCACCTCAATATGTGGCTGTTTCAGAAGTTACTCCCTCTAAAATACCTGTTCACTTCAAAAAGCAGTTTGCAGCACTAAAATATAGCAGTGATAATGTTTACATACACTACTCTAAACCTGTTAAAATTTAAATAAGTTATGCAACATAAAAGCATCTCTGTTTTTCTGTAAATTTTTAATATGTCCACTCAACCTTTATAAAGACAACAGGGTTGTTATTGTTCTACTTGAGAGTACCTGTTATTTTTCTGAACCCTGAAATCAGCATGGAGCTGTGTCCCCTGCTTTGATTTGTCATTTCACAAACCTCTTTCTGTCCTTCAACTTCTCCCTGTGAGAAGCAATACCATTTTCCATCTCTTTCCTTTTGTCTTCAGTGCTTCAGTTGTAAGCCCAGTCATGTAGCAACTACATGTTTTACCACACATAGCAAAGCCAGGTCCTTATTTCAATTCAGAATCCTAATAATACAGAACTATTGCAGATACCCTACAGTCCTAGAGCCAATCAGACTTTCAGGTTGAAATTCTGAAACTCAGTGTCTCTGAAAATTAGTTCCCGTATTTTGCAAAAAAGCCCCAAACCAACTCTAGAAACAGTTCATGGTATCTTGAGTTCAGGAAATAATAAAGTAGCAAACCTGAGGATGCTGAAGTCACACATAGTAAAAGCACTGCCAGCAAACACAATATAGTGACAAAAAGCCTGGATCTCTATTCCAAACAAGTGAAGTGTGTTTTTAAAACTTTTTAACTGCCTCTTCAGTCAAAGTTTCCTCATTCATATAGGCAGTCCCATTGCAACAAGCATTACAATAAAACCACCACAGCAAAGGTTTCTGGGATAAGTACAAACAGGAAGATCTGTTATTATTTTTGAAGTGCAGTAAAACATCGAGTTTCCTAGTAAGAAAATGCATAGAAAGGTTCAAGGCTCGAGTTCAGAAAACTGGGTCATTAACAAAAAAAACCCTAAAACAGAACAAGATTTCCTATTTTTTCCCCCCAGTATGAGTGGTTTTTTATCTCATTATATTTCAAAAGGCTCGATCATTTTAAAAATGAAACTTTTCTGAGTATCTTGAAAACAGATGAAAATGAATCAGGGGACTGAGGTAGAAAAAAGCTTCAATGAAGATCTATTTAAGCAATACTTTAAATAAATAAATCATTTGTTTGAGAAATCACATCTAACAGAAATATAAATAATTATATAATGATCATATAAACTGTATTTCCTGATGTAATTCCTGTCTTGCTACATTTCCTGAATTATTTGTATTATGAAACAGCAGTGGGGCGCCATTAATTGATACACACTCAGTGCTATAGTTACTGTGCTAACTGCAGCTCTCCAGGCCCTCAACTCACAGCTCCTCCAGCCCTTTAACAATTGGGATTGATTGCTCAGGAGCTATTTTTGGAATGAAATGGCAGAAGAGTTTGGAGAACAGCAGACATTTTTGTGTGTGCTACAGCTGTTTTGGAAAAAAAAAGAGTTGCAGAAAAATGTTCCAAGTTGTCTTTTTGGTGTTGGTTTGGAGGTTTTTTGGTTTTTGTTTGTTTGTTTTTTTAAAATCCTGCTGAAGTTATAGCTTCCTATTGCATATCTGATCTTGCACCAAGCTGATGCTGAGGTCAGTGTTGCACGACATAGAAGATATCACTTGATGACATTGTTGTGAGAAGAGTAGCATTTTTTCTTTTGAAATGGGACTGTTAAGGCTGACAATAGATGAACTCTGGGGAGTCTGGTTCTATAGAAAGGAAATCCAGGAGTCATGTTTGCAATTTAAAATATCAGTGGAGAAAGGCAAGATTCATGACTAACTTTGTGGTTTTTTCCCCGGCTCTAAAGTGAATTAGTGTGTTAACTGATGTGTTAGTGATTGCGGGTCTGCTTCCAAGAATGCCTTACCTGAGAGTAAATGGCCGTGATTCAGAAGGGTCAGCCAATGCTCAAAAGGTGTCACTGGGAGGAGACACCCATTCAGTTCATCCCTGATTGGCCTTTTGTTATCCCATCCAGCTCTCCTGCCTTACACAGAGTTCATCTGGGGTAGATAAACAACTGGACAGGATTTTGTTGCTAATCTACCACAGGAAATCAGGTCTGTCTTCTACTCTGAATGTTTGTACAATAGGAGGCAAGGTTTGTAGGAAGAATAAGAGTCAGAAATATGTAGGAAGAGGGATAACCTGAGGAAAAAAAAACCCTCAAAGGGACAAGCCTATTTTACCTTTGTAAAGTATTAATAACCTATCACCTTTTTCACAGTAAATTATATCAACGGTATTAATAGCACTGTCACTCAGCACTGCATCAGCAAATCTGAAGTGTTGCACTAAGGAAGTGACTGTCCCCATTTAGCTGTGGAAGTAAATGAATTGGCTGTGGTTACACAGAAGCTTGGCAGAGTTAGGAAGAGAATCTGCGTTCCATGACTTCAGCTGCTTCTCCCTTTTCAATTACATGCCAGAAAGCATTACAGACTCACACACCTATAATGTGTCGCTACTTCATAGTTGCTAATTCCCCTGGAAATGAGAAATGCACACCTTGATAAATGCTGCCAGTCTTTGTATCCCTTCAGAGAAAACATACAAGGAATAGACTTCATTTTTTATGGTAACAGCTTACAATACTGGTTTGCATAAAAAAAAAAAAAAAGAAAATTTGAGTAGCTAATTTTGCCAGACTATGCTCCAAGAGATTCTTTAGCATTTTTTTGTCACTGCATATATTCCAGTCTTACAAATGGTAAATTTTAGAGATTAATTGGATGATAAATTAACACTAATCTCATCTCTATATGAAATATGACTTTATCTTCTGTATGTAGCTTGTTTTACCGCAATCTCTGTTTTTCCTCAAATTATGTACAACTTGCTCTAGACTTACAAATTACCATTTGATAAACTGCTATTTAAGCAGGTAGGCTATGGTGTAAAGGCCTTCCTTCTTTCCTCCCAGATTTTATGTTGGCACTTTGCTGACAGGTACTTCCCATGTGGGAATGGCCACTCCAGACAGTGCAGCTGTGAACTGGAGTGGCTGAATTTTGGATACACACCTTGCCTCTACCCCTGGCTGGGCAGCAAACTGGGGAGGTCATGCTGTGGCTGATCTGCCACTGCTCATCTTCCTCGTTGTTATGGGTGGAGGGAAAGATTGCTTGTGAATTTGCCTGGGACAAATCCAGGCTTTTGGAAACAAGGGAATCCTTGAACATGAAAGAAAATGTTTGAAGAAGGGGGTATGCTTTTGTGCTACTTGATATATAAACCCCTCCAAACAAGGGATGTTGGCATAGAGGCAGAGGACTGTAAACTCTGTAAAACAAAAGTGTTGCTTCCAGTGCAGCAGTGAAACAGAGGACATACAGGATTCCAAGAGAAAAAATAAAAAGGAAGGTTAATCATAGAAGTATAAAGAATAAATAAAGGGTTATGTAGCTGGCCACTGTTCCACAGCATGTTCACGAACATAGAAACTGTTTCTACAGAAATATTTTATAGTTTCCTTTGGTATTTCAAGGCTTGTTCATCTTTGACTCCAAGAGAACATCACTCCCTCCTTTTTACAACGGGGCAACTTTTGATGGAGATGCAGATAATTTGTATTCTCTATCCCCTTCCCTGAAATCAGACACACACAGGGTGAACAAGGCTGAGGTTGATCTACCCTGGTATACGTATGTCTAAATACAGCTTTACACAATGGACTGCAAGGCACAGATCATATGCTCTGAAGTTACACTGTGGCAACATGTCTAGCAAAAACACCTGCATGTAGATCAGAAGAAGAGGGCTTCATTTCACCTCCCTTGCGTTTTGCTGGATTACTAACCAACTCTTCTGGCCTAATTAAAGTTTAAATTACCATTTGCAGGAAACCATTTACATTTCAAACATTGCCTGGAAGTGGTTTCTGACCTGACAGCAGCATTGGTGCTTTTGTGCAGTGTCCTAGTGAATTAACCTGGGGAACCAGCAGCTTTAATCTAAGGCATCTCTTCAAAGAAGAGCTGTGCCTTTGACTCAGAAGTGACTACTGTGGAAAGTGCACTCCACACTCACAGGCTGAAGTGATGCACCAAGCTGGAAGTTGGTGAATGGCCCTGGTGCCTGCCCACACTGCTCGTGGTGACTCTGAATGACTGGGCTTTTGTAAAAGCTTTGTTACTGACATCCCATTTCTGAAGAGATGGAGGGAAAATTTCCAGCCTTGTCACTGCTTTGCTCAGGAAGTCTGTGGGCAGCAGCTGTCATCAGAGTTCTTTGTGGATGTAAATGGTTTTATTGCTGTACATCCAGGGTAAATTTGCTATTTCTTCTGTGTTGTTTGTCTGGGTTTTTTGAATTAATGAATTTAGGAATAATTGGGCCAAGTAGGCGTAGGTTTTGCACATTTATCCTGGAAATGGTCTCAAATCCAAAGAATGTATTTGCTGCATGATCATTATGGTGAGCTGTGACTTTATCCACTGGGATTCTAAATATGTGCTTACTTAAACCAGAAAAGTTAAGAGTGGAAAACACTGTAACTGTGGAAGAACAGGCATTACTTTGCAATACTGAAGAGTTAACCATGTGCCAATACCAACAGACTCCCACCTATTTATTTCTATCCTAGGTTCTCAATGCAGTTTGAATCTGGCTTTCACTGAAAGAGTCCTGGAATTGGAAGACCTTGTCACCTCATTTGGTGACATGTGTCACCACAGACACATTACCAACACAAATTGAAGCATTTGGTCTAATGCTGAATTTTGTGTGTAATATGCAAAATAATCTACATTAAAATATATCATAGCCACTGTTTTGAAGAGGATTAATAGAAGAATGTTTTCCTGGTGCTTGTGTCTTCACAGGACACAGTGACATCTTGTGGCATGGGAAGGGCTAGTGTCAGTTTTTCTAGATGCATCCTTATTTCAGCAGGTTTACAGATGAAAGTGACACAAATTCTGGACAACTGTTAGTGCATTACTTTCATCTGTAATATTCATTCTTTCAGATTTTTTTTTAAAGTACAGGTTTGTTTTAAGTGCTTTTTTAGTAGTGAAAAAAGAAGGAGCTTTGGTTTCTACCATATTGCAAATGTAGGGTGTTGGAGTTTATCACTTCAGCTCACCGACATTCGTTGGAAAACTTTCAGCTCGAGGAATATTCCTGTCCCAGTCTCACTGATATAATGCTCTGAGAGTCAGAATTTCAGATGCTTTGCTTAAGTTAGTGCATTATCACAGATGGACAAAATTGTCGTGTTGCTTTCGACGGGATTGAAAACAAAACACAGTAACATTTTATTGTAAGGCAAAGATTTTTCTCATTTTTCTTCTCTTAACCTCAAAATATTTTTTATCTTTTCGCAGACCAAACAGGGTTTAAGCCCTGTCCCCAACGTTTTGGGACCCTTCTCTGACATGGCTGCCCTTTGCAAGTTGATCCTTGGATAAGATCCTAATTGTCAGCATGAAAGGACAAACTGCACACTGTGACTGGAAATCTGCCCCCCGGAAGAAGCCCTTTCCCTGCGACCGCTACAAACACGCCTGTGTTGTTTGCAGAGGGTTTGTTTATCTCCACGGAGGGCGGAACACTACCAGTCTGAGGGATTTTTGGCAATACAACATAGGTGAGTTGGTCCCTTCAGCTGTATTTCAGGATTAAAATGATTCTACATCCAGTCATCAGGAAACTGGGGATACTTCGTAGTTATCAGATTATCCCCATTTAAAGTCTCTTCATAAAAAGGATGGATAAACTGTGTTTCATTCATTGGGCAGATGGTGTGTGTTTCGTCCTGTTGCAGGTGGCCCAGAAAGTTCACATTTCAGTTCAGTTCCTTTCTTTTTTTTTTTTTCTCAACCAGAAATACTGAGTCATTTAATATATCCTGGTTCCAGCAAAGGATATCAACAACACAGCTTTCCTGACTCTCTAACATGGAGTAGTTTATGCATGCAGAAGTGCATAGGGAAAAGATGAATAGAATACCTTGTGCATTTATATTAACAATGCACTATCAAATATGACCCTTTGTATTTTTTGACTTCGTGTATGACCTCCCCTGTTTGGTTTTTGTTATTGGAATAAACCACAGTTTTGCTGGGATTTATGAACAACTTGTTGAGTTTGACAATTAAAATAAAAGCAATAACAAGATCAATTTCTATTACATTTAAATTTGTTAAATAGAAACATGCATATATTTAATTTTTGGGAAAGTGCCTCAGGCTTCTGAATAAAACAAGAGAAGAAAGATGACAAAATATAATTTCCCCCACTGTCTGGCAGCATAGCCAAATTGAAAGCCCACCTTTCCCTTAATGTTTATGTGTTGAATACCCCACTGACTTCAGCTTTGGTTTATAGTGAAAAATGAATGGGAAATGCTGGATTACACAAAAGATGGTCCAGAAGAACTGGAAGAACATTCAATGGTGGCTTATAAGGTAGAAGACCAAGATTTATATTGTCCACATCCTGATATTTTATTCCCTACTATACAATGCAATAAAATGCCATAGATTATAATGTACTGAAATACTATACCCAGAAAATATTTTTGTGTTGGTGCAGTTCTGGATGTTGCTGTACCAATGTTTTGGAATCTTTCTGAATAAAGTGACAGTAATTTCCTCAGTCAGTGCTCAGTGCATAACAGTAATAAAAGATAAAGACCTTGGCAGCACATTCTTTGACTTAACTGTACAGTTGTAACAGTTGCTCTGAATTCATTTGCATGATAAGCTACAGCATAAAAACATTCACTTAAGAACTCGCATAGAAGAGGGATGGAGGAGTGAAGGCAAATTAAGAATTACAGCCTTGCCTGTGAGGGGAAAGCAGAATTTAGGATATCAAGAGCTGCAGTGCAATGCAATATTTCTATAAACATTTCTATAAACATGTTACCTGAGCAGTGCCACAGAGAGCTCCAGATCTGCATCCCTGAAGCTGTCCCAGGCTGACAAGGAAATGAGTGGTTTTGGAATGCCATCCCCGTTAAAACAGCAGAATGTTCATCAGGATTTCCTACTGAGAGAGAAAAAAGACACAATTAAAAGTTGGTGGCTTTTTGGGATTGTCTCTTTAATTGTTAACAGATCATCATACACATTATTGTTTCATTTAAGCATTGTTTTTAAAGTTACTCTCGTGCTATGTGCCTACCTGTAAGTGACAAATATTTTTGCATTTTGCAGGGCAACCTGTATATTTTTGGTGGGATGATGGATTCTGCCTTCACAGAAACAAAATCTCCTCTCTGGATATATGACATTGGTATGATACACAATAGCCAGTCTTTTCCATGGGACATTCCAAGTCCATAGGTACTAATAAATAGTAAGAACCAAACTGTTTTCTGCTGCTTGTAGCATAGCCTTTCCCTAAGCTGTAAGATATCATGTGTGTAAAACTGTGTGCATATTTCAATTAGAGAGTGTTTTATGGGAAAGTTTTGTGTATTTTAAGGTCTCAGAATTTCCATTCCTTACTCCCTCCTGATATTTATTATTTGATCATAAACCCAAATAAGTAATGAAATATTTAAGGGTTTTTTTATGCTACATACATTTTAAGTTCTTTGTTTTACTATGGAAGAAAGTACATAAATAAAGTATACCTCATTTTGTAATTTTACTGAAGAATCAAGTACAATTAAATAAGAAGGTGGACAATTAACACCAACATTTTATAACGCAAGGTTTTTTTCTCCTAAGAATAAACATTTAGGATCTTTTAAGTGTGTATTCTAATGAAAGCAGTTCAGCATCTCAATTTAATAGCAATGTCATACACTATGTATTGTCCTTTTGGAAATCCTGTGTGTAGTAATGGCTGCTTATTTTGCTGTCAGATGGAGGAGGAAAGAGAGAGATACTGAGTTCTTTTTGAGCTAGTAAACCTTGTGGCCAGACTAAGATTTAAGTTTCCTGGCTTCTTTTGCTCCTTCACGATGTCACCTTAAGTCAAAGGTTTTTTTTCAATCCTTCGTGTTTTTCACCACTTGTCTGAAATACTTGCTGGAGGAAAAGAGGGCCTCAGATAGAACATATTTGAAAAGAGAAAGCATTTTATTACTCACAGTATTTATCAGTGAAAATTTGGAATGAGTTTTTCAAAATTGGATGTGTATCTAGCTTTTTCACAGGTATTATTGAGAATCTTTTGGCAAGCTTGCACTGCTTTCTCATTCCACCTCTGCTGCTGGGTACCTGGTATTTCCTCTCCTTCATGGTGATCTCAGATCTGTGATTTCTAACTGTCATTTGAGGGCTACGCCTTAAGTGATCTATGAAAAGGGATAAGAAAGAATAAGGCTGTTGTCACAAGGCGTACAGTATAAGTAGAAGGAGCTGTGCATCTCTCAGGAAATCTGGGAGTCCTGCAAGTTCAGAAAATGCTGAAAATCACAGGTTACTTCTGCATTGTGAAATTTAGCCTTAGGAGACAGGAATACAGTATGGTATGGTACCTCCGTGATTCAATATCAGATAAGGATACAGAAAAACTATTCAAACTGTGTCTCCTGCAAGTGCCTTGGTGCTGCTGCCTTAGTGGGAAGCAGATTTCTTCAGCCTTGTCAGCAGAAAACACCAGGATGAGACTTACTTGAAAATTAGATCTGTAATTTGAAAAATTACTGTGGGAGGAGTGTCCTCTTGTGGTCCAGGATCTAAACTGCGCTTTATTAAATCAATCCCCTAGATTCCGCAAGATGGACAGAGTGCCGTAACGTACCAGCAGAGACGGAGGTAAGGAGCCAGGAAGTGGGGAATGTGTGAATCAAATGCCTGTTGCTTTGTTGATTAAACAGATTGCTTTGAAATATGTTCCCCCAAACAGTTCCAATCTCATCTCTTCAGAGACATGTGGCTATACTTTATTTCTTTGCACTTTCAATAACTAAGGCTTTTTCCTTCTTCAAAACAGTGTTTAAAAATACTGCTCTTAAATTTTAAGTCCTATATAAGAAGTTAAGTCTTCTCCTCTGCTGCTGCTTCTGTTTTTCTGAAATCCTTATCAAGAAAACTAATTTTAAATGGAATACTGCAACCATACGTGAAGCCTGTGCTTTTAAAAGTAGGGTTCTGAAAACAGATTGGCATTCACACTAATACATTTTGGAATGTGAAGTGCTGCAGTATTTTTCATTTCTTCAGTCTGAACGCGTGGACTCACTGCCACTTCTAATTGAAACCCGAGTGGAAGCATTTATGTCCTGTCTTTTGAGATTAGTTTTATATCACCTACTGAAATTTCATCCTCACAATGTTTCTGTCTCTTGAAATTACAGCCAAAAAATTGTTAAGCCATGACACAGATACTCTAGTTACCTGTGTTCGGTGGAGGAGTAAAGAGAAAGTTTGGGGAAGAGTCATATGTGGGGAAAAAAAAGAGGTGCATTTCCAAGACATACATTGCTACTGATATGGCTTAACAAGTTTTTGTCTTATTATTAAACTGCTTTAGAGCTTGGCACCAGCTAACAGAAAAGGTCACAGTGCAGTAGTGTACCAGTCCAGCATGTACATCTATGGGGGATACCTTGGAATCAAAGGCATTTCGCAGGAATTCTGGACATTTCATTTTGGTAAGTTAAAACAGCAGGATAAAGTTTTGATCTAGTGTAAAATAATAACTGCTGCAGGAGAGCATGGCTTGCTCTGTTAAGAAAATTCTTATCAATAGAAATGCTGTAAGTTTGTTCTGGCTTCCGTTCAGCAGCACTTAATGATGAATTCTGTCAATTCAATTAATACCCAGTTGAAATTAATGAGACTATTACAGTGGAAGGAATTTTGCAATATTTGCCAGTTTTAAGACTGAAAACCATTCATTAAATTCTTCAAGATTATTAAAAACTTTCAAACACAGCAGAGACTCTGACTTCAGCCTGTTAATGCCATCTTTTGAGTCTCAAACCCTGAACTGACCATGGGGAGCCAAACCTGACAGGAGATGGTTTCATTAGCATATTCATCACCAATCTGGCCTTGCAAACCAGATGATTGCCAGAGACTTCCTAAATGGACAACTTTTGTTATGTGGTGGCCATTCTGTCATTATTTTGAAATGAATGATGGGTTTAATTCCTCCTTCATTCCCTCACAGGGAGAATAAGCAGACATTAATGAAGTTTTTGTTGACTGATTTTTCCCTTCTTACAGCCAGGAAAGTATCTTTCTGTGTCAGAGTTAATGAATTGACAAAGCCTTAGGAGAAACTGCTCTGTAAATAAAATTTCCATGGCATCTGTCATACAGCATCTGACATTTTCATTAGAAGTTTATTTCAATACTGATTTTTTTTAAATGCACTCTTTCAGTGTCAGAATTTAAGCTGTTAACTCATATTGAAAGAAGCTTAGAGCAGAAACCCTTACTCTCCAACTGAATAGTTACTTTCTTCTTGAAATAAATCCCTTCTTAAATACTCAGGTAAATTTGATCCATGTATAAGTAAGTATTTTTCTTTCAGATACAAGAAAGTGGTTATGTGTTTCCAGCCCATCTCACAATACCGGCCCAGGGCCTCGGCATGGCCATTCAGCAGTGGTTTATCAGACTGGGATGTACCTCTTTGGAGGACTGATGGGGCTGAGTGAACAGAAGGACTTATGGAAGTGGGACTTTGTAAGCAGCAGCTGGTCCAACATCAGAACAAGGTAAACTATTCTACTGATCAAAGAAAGAATTAATCTTACCATTTGATGCTGCTTGCAGGTGGAGAGGGAGACAGTGCCCTTTGGGTGATTGTAGGAATTGTTCAGATTCAAGATATAATGCTCCTGCCATTCCTGGGGCTCCAGTTGGCTTTGCTCAGAAGAGCTGTTGGCACTGTGTTGATGCAGCTGTCAGCAGTGTGATTTTGATGTCCCAGAACAGCTGTACAGCAGCCGTTCTTCTGAGTCAAAAGGAATAGAGGCTAAAATTGGAGTTAAGTTTCTTGTTGGTGTCCCCTTAACCGCTGGTTTCTCTTATGTTTAGCCAAGGACCTCCTCCAGTGGTAGGTCATGCTTCAATAGTCTACAAAGGCTCTATGCTGGTTTTTGGTGGAGGGATTTCAAATTCCAGTCCTAACGACGACCTCTGGAAGTACCATTTCCATACGCAGACATGGAAGAAGCTTACTAGTACTACAAAGGTGAACTTTTCTCCTAAAATGTATCACTGCATCTTAGGAATTGGTGTTGATTTCCAAACTACCTCAGATTTCACTAATACATTCCCCAGCCACTGGAAGAGTGAGCAGAAGGACCTTGGCCAGCTGGTGCCCATCCCAAGGCACACTCGCTTTGGCAACTACTTCCGCCAGCGGCCCACGGACCGGGCGTTGAGCAACGCCATCGAAATGAAAACGTTCAGCTTGCCTCTGGAGCCAGCAGGGTTTTATGCATTTCAGACCACCTCAGAGGCAGAACTAGACCCAGACAGAGACACAAGCCGTTTGTCAAAGGACAAGTCTCTCCCTCTGTTTGCCTCTTCAGAAAGAGAGAATTCTGCTGCTGCTCAGGTTGTGGGCGAAGAGGGACCGGACTGTGGGTGTGCAACCGCAGGGGACAAACTCAGCAGTGATACCAACATGCTGCTGCTCATTGGGGGGAAACCTTTGTCCAGCTTCTCTGAGATCTCGTTCAGGCAAGTGGAGTTTGATAGCTTGTGATGGCTTTGATTGCAAAGTGAAAGAATAAATTTCCACCACCGTGGCAGTAGGTGGAAAACCAACTGCTTGCAACTGTCTTCAGCTTCCTATCAGCATGCTTGGGAAAAAAAAATAATTAAACCTTCTCATACTTGCTGTGAACAGATTTTTTACAATGTTAACAAAACCCGACGTACATTTAAGTCACAACTTGCATGTAAGTTGTGATTTCTGAGAAGAGCTTGTTGGAATGCTGCTCTTTTTGTTACTTCTGGTCAGTTCATCTTCTTTCAAATTGCAGTGGCTGATGCTGCTTTGAAAGTCAGAACTAAAAGTAACCCATACTGCCTCCATTTCAGGGGCAAATCTTGCTTGTTTTGCACTGGCATAAAAGAGAAACACACACATTTGACATATTTGAGGGATTTGATTAATCTTAATGGCAACATTCTCTTAAGTTTTTTAAGATTTTGTTTCCTTAAGTGTTCTTTGCACAATATGTTTGCAATATGAGGTAGCCTACAACAACACAGAAACCCAACAAGTTAGTGAGTGAAATCTAGAAGATATTCAAGGATTATATATAACCTTGAGGAAGTGGAACCACAAGCGCCCCCGACAAAACACTGCAGTGTTAAACCAGACCAAGCACATTACATCAGGAAGAACAAAGGAGTTGCCAAGTGAGCACTGCCTTTAATGACTGAGCACAAGATAAAAGGGTCTGGCATCCTATGGTGGGGAGGATAGAAAGAGGAGGGCTTGACAAGAGTGGCACAAAGCATGGACTGTTCTAACTGGTAACTGGTATTTTAGCCACAAAGGGACTTCTGCTTTTCCAACTCCATCTCTGTTTTGTCAACTCAGGTAATACTCATTACCCATTTCCCCTCTCTACAAGTAAATCCTGAGTTCATGTATTTTTTTTTCAGGAAAGTAAAACCAAAGTGTTTTTTTTTTTTTTTGAAAGACAATGTTGTTCCAGTGTACCAGGCATTTATTTTCATAGAAGTTACTAAGAGACTGGCCTTCTGACAGAACTTCGGGCACCTGCAAGATATACTGATGTCTGAAACTACTGAAAAGTTTAAGTTCATACTTTTGATTATTTGAAAAGACAGCTTTTTGAAAGTTTCATAGGAACAAGGAATTTCAAGTGAGAATGTTTACAGATACTTTCATCATCTCTTCACAAGTGGCTGTCACATGAATTCAACAGGAAAATTATAGATGAATTCGGAAAAAGCTGCTTAAGAGTTATTTGGACTGTGACCCTTGTTTGGAAACGAAGGATTGTACACTTCCATGTAAATAAAGCCTGCTCTGATTCCTATCAGTGTGTGCTCATTTTCTCCACTTTCAGAAATCTAAGATATGTATTTGTATTTTAAAACTGAACAAAGAACTTGCCTTTCTAAAAAAGGAACACAATCCCACAAGCCCCTGTCATCTCCTAGCATTTCAGCCAGCCTTGAGGGCTGTCCAGGCTTTGAATTTCTCCTCCAAGAACAAGAATTTCCCAGTTTGAGGAGGTCTGTTCGGAAGGGACCTCAATACAGCGAATGAGCTGAGCATGTACTGAGCACTGCAATCTTAAATCAGCAGCTTGTTTTCCTTTTGCTGGCTGACATGTCTGTTTTGGCATTATCCTGAGAGCTGCTGTAACATACAGGCTTTTATCTAGGATTGACAAGGGAAGGAAATTTAACTGGAAAGGGCAACAATAAACCAGTGATTTTTCCAAGTCACGCGAAGGCCTTCTGGCAGGTAGAAGTATCCTGGGGATGTGCAAGAGCCCCAGGAAAATGCCATCCAGCCTCTGCCATTCCTTTCTTCCTCCCCCCTCAAACTCTCTTCCCTTTGGCAGCCCCGTCAAGGGTTTAACATTTACTCAGAGCCAACGCCAGGTGGGACATGAGCCAGCCCAAAGGCAATGGCTTGGCACGGGGAGGAAAAAGCAGCTTGTGGAGTGTGCCCATCTCCCCCGTTTCCTCCCCTGGCCTCTGTGGGTGTGCCAAGTCAGGTGGTTGCACCAGTGCCTTCAGCACCCTGCCCACTTCTTCACCTGAGATCCTGAACCCCTCAGGCTGACCCGATGCCGTAAGGGCCCCGCTGTTCCCACCCCTGTGCAGGACACGAGGTGTGCAGGGGCTTGGGAAGGGGCTGTGGCTGGAGAGACACGGGCTCTGGGCTTGCTCATGGGAGGCTGAGCCGCAGTTGGCCCCAGTGATGCTGTGGAAAGGAAGAGAGTTCTGGTCCTGAAAGTGGGGCTCTCTGCTACAGCAGCTTTGCCAAAGCCACCGCAGGCTCTTTCTCTTCTTGCTGGGCCATTCCCAGGTATTTAAAAAACAACAATATGCTCAAACTGGAAGGGAAGGGATTTGGGATTTAAAATGACTGCAGCCCACAGCCGCCCACAAGACTACCTGGCACCTCAGCCCTTTTGGGCACATAACACACGGCTCATATTTCAGGTTCTCTCCCACAGGCATCAGGACCCAGGCACACAATCCTTGCTCACACCACTGCATGAAATTTTCTGGGTCATCTACCCTTTCAAAACTCAGTCAGTGCTCTCAGCTACACCAGAGCACCTCAAGTGGTTTCAGTTTCACTCCTGTTTTCCCACCAGTCACCTTAAGAGAAGAGCCTTTGTGGATGTGCTTATGACATTTCTCCATAACCGTAGCAGTTAATGACAACTGATCCCAGGCCCAAGCAAGTGACTAAAAGCTGCTGCCATCTGAAAGCTCGGTGGTGGCCTGCATGAAATAATGAATGGAATTACTCCAGCTAGTGGCAAATATTTAGAAACAAAACAAAACACACCAGTTTTGGCTGGTTCCATACTGAAGGGGCTGCCACTGAAGCTGACTGTTCTAGCATGTCTCTGAAAAACAGGGAAGCTTGCATATGTCTGATATGCCCACAGTAAATCCAATCCATAGAGTAAAAGCAAAAGGATGTAGTGTTCTTGGTAATCTCATCTAAGACACAAGATATGCTGTTGTATCATAAATTGCATATATAACAAATTAATCAGCATTAATACAGCTCAACAAACTCATTGTCTTTAATTACCATTTGGTTTCTGATCATTAAAATGCATGAATTGCAGAGGGATTTTCTTCTATAATATACTCAAAGAGGGATTTTCAATTAATAATAGAAAAACCTAAACATTTCATTGCTTTGAGTTATAAGTGGATCTGAAGAACCTTTCTTTGGTTTATCAGTGGGATCACAGTTTGACCTACACAACAAATTATGTCACAAGGGAAATTACTTCCTATGAACTTAGTCATTAGGATGGAATTTTTCCTCTTCCTTTTGATACTTTCCCAAATGTATTGATTGTTGAGAAATGATCAAATGGTTTGACTGCCCTTTGCTGTGTTCTTAAGCATGTCAATCAGGGTTTGGAACGAAACAGTTTCTTTTAAACAATCATTAGTACTACTGTACTTCAAAACACAAACCAGTCCCTTGTCTGAGGTAAAAGTGGGGTTGCTCAGTCAACTGGCCTGCATGCTGTGGAACCACACTCAGCAGCTCAAGCTTCCTCTCTGGGCACACACCTCAGTACTTTGGTTTTCAAAACCACTGGACACCTGACAGTCTTCCTGGTCAATCTCAGCTCTGTTGGAAAGAAGGCGTTTCATTCTTTAGTATCTACCTGCAAGTTTAGATGCCATCTTAAGTTATGTTTCAACTGACTACAAATTAAGTTTATAGCAGCAGCCCAGCAGCCCTCCTTGCACAGCTCGTGTCCCAGGCCCCGGATGACACACTTTTTCCTGCCATACCAGTGTAACACAGTGGTGCTTAAAGATGACTCTGCAAGACTTTTGCACTGATGGAGTATATTTAAGACAAAACTACAGTATAAACATTTCAAGACTGGGTGAGTGGACTACAAATCTACTTGTTCCCAGGTACAGTTTCAATACAGATCTCAGTGCAGTGCCTAAGACAGTTCATACATCACCAGTGTTGTGAAACAGAAGCAAGAGTGTGCACTTTGTTTTATAAAAAAACCTCAACAAATAAATTATACCTTGAGAGCTATTACCAAGCTTTACATATAAAAGGTAAAAATACAGTAGTTAGTGTGGCTTTAACAAAAAATATCTAGCTAAAAAAATAGTCATTCTTACATACTTTAAAAATAAGTTTGTCCAGTTATAGGTAAAGGGGGAGGGGGTGTGTTTATGGAGGAGTGCTCGAGCCAAGCAGTCAAAAAGGAGGTGAATTTTGTAGGAGAATCTTGCAGCTCCCTGCTGCATGGGTGTGGCAGGGCTGCAGGGCAGAGCCCACCCCTCACTGCCAGCAGGCACACGCAGCAATGCCCAGACATGGGTCAGGCTGTGCTGACCCCCTGGGTCAACTCCCCGAGCACTGCACTGAGCCACTGCAGCACCCAGTGGGATCCCACCAGCTCTGTGCCTGTGAGGAGAGCCCCATACTCACATCTGTGGTGCCAACACTCAGACCAAACACAGAGATTACACCTGTGTCACTAAAAGGCCATTAGCATGGATTGTTTCTATTTTTTGGTTTAAAAGTTATGATTGTCCAGCTGCATTTGAAAGCAATGATGTTACCATGTCTAACAACTATATATATATTTATATACACTACAACTTTCTAAACTAAGAAACACTCTATGTGCCCAGAAAGACCTTCAAATGCTAGCTGGCCATGAAACACAGCTGCTGACACTTCACTGGTAGATTTGGCTATTCTTGCCAAAGTTGTGTCCAAAAATTACCCAAAACATAACTTTTACACAGCTGTCTTTGACAAAGTATGAGTAGAATTTAAGTTTAAAATCAAGTACATTCCAGGTAATTAATTAACCATGACTGATTACCAGGTAAGTAGGTATTTTATGTCATGTAACTTAGTATTAAAACCCGTTACCACTAAACTAATGAAGAGATTCCCTTAATTCCAGTGTAAGAGGGCCTGAACTCCCAGATTTTATAACTCGAAAGGCTGTAAATGCACACAGCACATGCAGACTGAAGGACTAAATGGGTGAGACTGAAATGTATCTACCCAGTGCCAATCAGTTTGAGAAGAGGGCTGGGATGTTGTTGTTACTATAAACATTACAATTTCTGTAAAACCTTAAATGGAGTGTGACTGGTGCAAAATCACTTCTAGATCCAGTCACTTAACATGCATCAATTCATTCCTATCAACATATAGAGTTTTTAAGTGTTTGGCAGACCTGACAATATCCTGATACCAGATTCACACAGAAGTTTTATTTATAAATCTCTTTAAATAAATATGAGAAAATAAACTTTAAGAGAATGCTTGGACCCTAGAGCAAATCATCCAATACTATAGCAATGGTACAAAAACCTTTCTCAGTAGCACAAACACATTAATTAATCCTTTAAAACACTAACTGTAGGAACTATTACCCCTATTTGTGTTTGATAAAATGCAGGTGATGAGCAATGCTGTTACCTGCTAGCCAGTCATGGTACAACATGATACTTACCTCTGGTTTAAAAGCAAAACAGTGATGCCAAACTGAAGGATGTTCAGATGCCCACTCATGTGTCTGTTCAGATCACAAACCTGTGACCTTGGTCTTGCCAGGCTCCTTATATAAGCAATTATTTGGGCTAGCTAATTAAGCTACACTGATAAATAGAGTGAATATTTGCTCCAAGTATCATCAGAAATCACTGAAAAGATGGGTTTGCAGCCTCAAATCTATAAGAAATTGCAAGTTTGCAATTAAACAGATGAAATTTTTGAGTATTTTTTAAACAAGTTTTTCAAATATTAATCCCCTGAGAATTAAGGAAAGTCTCACCCTTTGAAATTTGTGTGTGTAATTAAGAACATTCCCCTTTGATCACTGCTATCCCCACCATGCTGAAATAACAGTTGGCTACTTGGAACCATTTAGATTTTAGGGGACACACTCACCACACATGTTATTTACTTGTTATTTGCTGTATGTGATTGCCCGGGAGGAATCTAAGGATGGTATTCAACATGCAGTGCTGTAAAACTGTAAACTTCTGTTATTCCACTTTTGGGAGGGATTCAAGCTGACAGTTCGCAGAGCTCCTGAACCCAATGGGAAGAGTCAAATATCAAACATGCCTAAGAAAATGCTACTTCATTCTGTCTATTTACAAACCCAACACATGTAGCTGGCGAATGCCAGCTCAGCTGCTGAGCAAACAGATCAATAGCAAGTGCCAAGTTTCCCCACACAGTCCTGGCTTTGTGCAGGAAGCAGACTGTTGCAGCCATAGCTTCCCTTTTCCTGCAGGAACTTTGCAGGCAACTGCATTATTAATCCACACTAAGACATTTGATATTTTAATTAGGAATCTTCTACATTTTAATAAGCAGTAAGGCTCAGACTGGAAAGTGTAAAAAAAGCCAATACTCAACTGGAAATAGCAATGACAGAGCTGAAGGGCTGGTGAGTAGGACCCTGCCCTCAGGGTGCTTCAGGTGCTGGCTGGTGGAGGACCTGCAGCACCCGCCATGAAATTTTGACTCCTGGTTCTTGAGGCAAAGGCTACAAATCTTTGTCTGCAAACAGTCTCTCTGGTATGTCAGTCTTAAGAGCTTTCTCTGGTTCCTACATTTCTCTATTAAGGCCTCAGGGGCTTTGAGGAGTGGCAGTGGCCATAAAATCCAGGTGGCTTCCCTTATCACTCTGATTCAGCATCTTACAAAGAAGAGCACAAGAGTAACAGCAGCATGAACACATTGGGCTGAATACAGCAGCCTTGCTGGGCACCAGCTTCCTTGCACAACCCACAGTGGTTTGGTCCACATCTCTTGTTTATACTGAGACGTACACACAGGCAATGGGCAGAAATGAAGTTGTGCATGCAGGTTCCAGAACCAACTTTCACATTTAAGTTTGTTTCTAAGAACTACCTGCCTATAAATATTTATAAACAGCAGCACTATGCAGAAAACATCCTCCAACCCCGGTTGTATGTACAATTCTCTTCCTAAGAAAGAAAGACCCCAGTTGTTTAATCTTTGCTTCCCTGTTAGTGGATGTGGAGTTCATAATCATCTCTACTTCTCCTCCCTCTGATTCTGCAATGACCTTTTTCATAGGCTGTATCCCCAGGGTCCATGTGAGGATATTGCAGCCCAGGGCTCAAATGATCTCTGTACATACTGCACCCCATACTTCACCTGAGCACCAAAAAGCCTTCACTAGCTCTGTGGAGTGTGTGCTCCTACCTTCCTTCTATAGAGAAGTAAACTGCTTACAAGAATTGCTCATCTTTTTTTCCCCTGTTTTCACCCTATTCTTTGTTCCACGTAAAATTATTAGATGACACTTGAAACAGGATTCGAGGTGGTGCTTAGAATGGATGTAGTTGTACCCTCATGCCACAAAAATACCTGGTAAGTATTCCTGAAGCACAGCATCCAAAAAAACACCCAGAAATAGTATGGAGAGAAATAAGGAAATTCTTTTCCTTTCTAGTCCTACAAGACAACAAAACTAATCAGTAGGTAGTTCCTGAAGTAAGCTGTACTCATACCTTCACTGCTTCAGCATTTAGAATATACACATCTCTAGCATAAAACACATGTATTTGAGTTATGTAGGAAATGAAATAATCAGTGTCAAACATGGGACCTCTGCTGTAGTCTGCTAATGCTATAAGCTGTTTGGCAGATTAATTTTCATTTTCCTGGTTGCAATGAGCAGCAGCTGAAATCCAGTCAACATAGTTGGTCACTGATGGACTAGATTTTCATGTACTGCAACAAAGGGTGCAAGGATTATTAAGGGGTTTAAGGCCCAAAAGGAGAATATGTGTTGGTAAAACAGAGGGAATAATCACACAGAAAAAAATGTCCTTGGCCCGATGAAACAGTCATCACCACTGTGAGACCCTGTGCACAGCACGGCCACGAGGTGGCCCTACGAGTTCTGGTAATCTCTGCGATATTGATCACTGCAGCCAGGGACACCGTGCTCACACACCACATCGCAGTGGGAGCCTTTCAGGAGCCAGCACAGGGTAAGGAACAATAAACCCAGCACGAGCAGAATACAACTATTTTCTGTCCCTCAGTTCAGAACTAGCTCCAGTGTGGCATTTTGCTTCTCCTGAGGGAGAAGATCAAACACGCATGTGGTTTTACATCCTGGTTTAGACGTCAATTCCAGTTAGATTGCAATAAATGTCAGAGTCTCTTCTTGGATCCTAGAAAACCAGCTGGCTGTTTGACTCCTGTTCAGCATGAGTTTGATCCCAAGCAAGTCTTTAGGAAGGATCCCTTGGAGATATGTTGGAAGATTTGGGGTTTTACAAGGTGAGAAGTTCAGAAACTCCTTCTTCTAGAGTTCAGTGGTGAGTAAACATTTTGTTCTTACTGTAGCATCCTCAGTAACTGGGCTAAAAGGGGAAAAAAATTGAGGTTCTGTAAATACAAATACTCCAAAAAGGTCTGCCATGATGGATAGAAAGAGATGAGTATTGGTCCAAAGAGCACTAATGACTGTTCCTCTCTGAACTTAATGAGACCAATTAAACCTTTCTAATGGACAATTGCAGAAGAGCAAACTGAATCAAATTCAAACGGTGCAGCAGTAGCATCACTGCCATTCTTTTAGGAGGTTCACTGAAAAGCCTGATCATCACTGCCATCATTCACCCTCCTCAGAGTGGCAGAACAGAATAGCAAGGGAAAGGCTTCTACTAATTAGTTTTCAGACACCCTCACAGCTCAGAATTAACTGGGGGATAGATATCCCTCTCTACCCCCACCAATCCTCTGGCAGGTACTGAAACACTGCAGAGATTTCTCAGAAAATTTATCTGTACCATAATTCTAATTCAGTACTAAAACACGTTAGCAGATAAGGAAAGTGAAGTACAATTATAATATACACAAATCAGCTGCTCTACTTATTTGTAATATTTCAAATGCTATAAAGTGAGACAAAACTACAGTTTACAAGCACAGCAAAACAAGGTACTGTGTTCTAAGGTCAGTGGAAGCAGTAAGAGCACAGATTTCCTTCCAACCCATACAGATCTCTGAAGTGAGTGCTGGGGAGACCTTACCTCGCAAGGACTTCGGGTGTCTGCTGGGATGGTGGCAATCCAGCTGACAGCAGAGTCTCTGTGCTGCCTTTCACTGCCCTCATAGCTAAGGCAAAATCATTTCCCAAAGGCCCATTAGAAATCAGTCCTGTCTGAATGGGGAAAAATGAAATAAGAAACTGAAATAAATGCCTGCCAGGACAAGCTAATTTTTCAATATGATTTATTTATAACAGGAAAAAAAAAAGATTCATCAAGCTCCAGTTTAGGCTTCACTAAATGCAAATTCTTAAAAAGAAATTTTATGGCATTTGCTTGCAGTGTAATACAGCAAAAATGAAGTTTAACTATTATCAACGCATGTGTGTTGTCCGATTTACTCCAGCAGATTTAGTTTATTTCTGGTCTGGTACATTATTTTACAGGCTTCCAAATTATTAAAAATTAATGTATTTCTTTTTTTTTAACTTTTTTTTTAACTTTTATTGAGCTTTTACTTCTTTTTAATTTATCCTTTTTACAAAGGATATAACTCCTTTTTCTTAACCATGACAAAAGCTCTTTTTTTCTTTGGTTGTTAAGGAATGGTCAAATAACTCACTGGCACTATCCACCTCGGTGTTATGATGGGCTGGGAAGACACCTACAGAAAAGCAAACACAAGTTCAGTGGTTGGAAGCAGCAGAGAACATTCTCAAAACAATACCGTCTCCCTAAGCAACACTTCCCCTCAAAACAATCTTAGATATTTGCTCCTCCTTAGTCTTCACACTAATGATGAGCTGCAGGTGTAGCACTCACTCAACACTCAGCCAAACCCACTCACATTCACTGGGAGCAGTGTCAGCACAGATACAAGTTCACTCTTCAGGTTCCTTCACTTCCCCTACAAAGCTGTAAGGTCTAAATCCCTACACCAGCCACCCTGCAAGTGGGGGGCGTATATGCAGTAATCCAGGTCCATCACCACTTCATTCCGCTGCAGCAGATCCAAGCCTGGCAGACAGATACTAAAGCCAGAGGGGAGCTTATGAATAAAAAGGACTGTATGTGTGAAGGAAGAAGTTTTGTTTTGAAATACATTTACCCGAGGTGTGGCTTCTGTAAAGTCAATTAGATTCTCTGTCAGTGATGTTAAGGAAACGTCCTGGTCATCTGGAGTGCTCTATGGAATAAATCAGTTTTGAATTGAATTCCCAGTAGCAACCACACAGGTCTGCTGAACACTCTAGTGGCTTCCCAAGTTGTAGACCAGTGTCTTTAGTGAACACCACTGTTCATCAGGCCTGTTTTCTCAAATCATTCCACTTGACCTTTTTTAATAGCCTTTTCATTTCACTTATTCTCATCAGGTTACTGGAAATGGCATCACTGCCATTGTAAGCAAGCTGTAAACTGTCCCATCCTCTTATGCAAAGGTGGAGTACTGTACCATTCAACAAGGTCAGCAAGGTCTGTGAGCTGAGTGTTTGAACTCAGATGATGAAATGGATAATTATTCAGTGGAACCAACTACACAATACTGGTTTAGAGGCACAACACAGGACATGTTGCTTTAGTCATCCAGAACAACCTGTCAGCCTGCTGAAGTAATAGCAGAGTCCAATGTTGGACTCCACTTCTCTTTTGGAGAGGGACAAAGGAAAGCTGACCCCTGAAATACTCTGTGCATTTCACAGAGTCCAGTTAAAAATACCTTATCCTTAAAGTAGCCAAAATAAAACAATTAAACATTTCAAATTAAACTTTTCCCTTTGTGGTTTTGATAGAGCTGCCTATGTCAGAATTTCATCCCTACAGTCTCTTTCCTGGAGCAGCAAATCATTGGGATATAAGGAACTCCTGAACAGTGTGAGAATAATCAGTTTAGAAAAAAAAAAACAAGTGTCAGGCCAAGAACATGAAAGAACATGCAGAAATGGCCTTTGGAGAGATCTGTGCTGTGTCCCTGCCCGCTCCAGAAACCACTCTTTGGCATTCGCCAGCACCTGGTATTCACTGAGTTATGAGAGGCATGTGGCAAGGTCTGCTGGGCTTGCCTGGAGGCATCAGCAGCTCAGAATGAGACACAGAAACCTTCCGGGCTGGCAGGTGGTGATACCTTTGAAACAGCAGCCTCTTCAGCAGGAGCCAGATTAGCTGGAATTAGCAGGTCCTCGTGGTTAAAGGCAGCATTGTCCTCATTCAGTGTATTACTGAAAGAAGAAAACATTCCATTAGCACCTTGTTTGGGTAGCATGAAAGCACTGCTTCCCAGATAGCCTAAAATCTCGACACCAGCTCCGCTGAGGCAGACAAAAGACTGATGTATGTTAATGTAAATGCCTTCCAACGACCTCCACTGCTCTCCCTCAGTTTCAGCTACAGCTGTGTATAGACCCAACAGTATCGATGTCTTCTATCTCAGGAGTTCTTCAGGCCTTGTGTCTAATTCGCCTGAAGCCTTTCCTAACATCCTCTTATCTTACTCTTCGAGCCAGGGGCAGCGGGATGTCAGGTATCTCAGTCCTTTCAGAAGATGAGAGAGATTTACTTGCTGCTTGCTGGGATACCACCCTGAGGCCTGGCCTACGCTGATTAACTGCTGCAACAGTAATTAAAGACACATTGGTAAACCTGCTTAGTTAGACACAGCCTAAATGCTCAGCAACTGTTCATCATCTTTTTTTAGACCTCTTCATGATAATCTCGGCATGGTTCCCTTACCCCACCACCATGTTCTCCAGAATCACTTACGCAACAAAGGTGTTTGATGCAGGGGTCGCTTTCAGCAGCTCTCTTGAGCCATGAAATACTGGACTGGTTGCTGGGGGACTACTCTGCGATTTGCCTGATAGGAGAATGTTCCTGGCAAAACCAAACCAAAAAAAAGCAGGTACAACCTTACATGGAAAGCTCTTAATGAATCACTTGTTATAGCGTAGTTTTGAGATTACTGGATGTACATCTTATTCAGTATCACCATGTACTCTTCACTAAGAAGATGCACATTTTCACAAGAAATTACATGTCTTCGCCCTTTAAACTTCTGCATTGCCTGCAATCTGACTGGACCCAGCAATCATTTAAGATTTAGCAATTATCAGGAAAACAACTGCCAGTGTCAGGGGTTTATACACAACTTTTTTCTACACCAGAAAACAGCTACTGTAAACAGGCCCATCCTCTCTCCCCACATTGAAGCTGTTCCCAGAAACACCTGTAGTGATTGAAGTTGCTGTTGCAACAACATTCACCAAATTAAAGTATGGGAAAATAACGAGTATCTATATTACCTTATGTAAAATTAAATTTAGCAACTACAGTCCTGGTTTTTATTTTAAAAACACTTCACACTCACCAGGTTAAGCTACACTATGCAAGGTAAAATGCAAAGATCACTCAGCCACTAACAGACCATAGCAGATTCCCAGTGCTGTACTTGGGTAGCAAGATCACATGTTTCTTCCAAATCTATTCAGTACCTGGCAGCAGCATCCTGAATATTCGAATTCTTGACACCTGTCATGCTGTCATCTTTTACAACCTGAGAGGAAGAAATGAAGAGAGACAAATTTCTGATACCTGTTTCCATCTTGTGTCTGTTCCGAGATTCACAGTAGAGCTGGGTCTCTGTCTCAGAACAAAAATGTCCTGTTCATCTACAGCTCAGGGACTTAGAATGTCAATGCTGTGTGAAAACTTCAGTGTAAAAGTAATTCACCACCACGGCCAAATAAAATACTATTTGCTGAAGAACTTACTACAACATGCAAGAAGCACAATCTTAGTGACAGAATCATGGAATAATTACTTGGTTAGAAGGCAACCTTTGGAGATTATCTGGCTTAACAACAACCACTCAAACCAGGGCTTGCTCAGTGTCTTATCCAGTTACCTGTTGAGTATCATCAAGGTTGGAAATTCTTCCTCGGGCAACAGTTCCAGTACAGGAATATTATCATTGTGGAGAAAGGCTGAAAAGCTCTCTGACTCTACTTTGGACAAGACCTTTATCTTTTCTTCAACATCAGGTAATTGAAGAGAAAGAAAACATTTAAGCATGTCACAGCCCTACTCAGTTGAGTGTTTATTTACCTTGTGCCCTGCTTCTGCCTGGGCCTTCAGGATATTGCTTTTGAGATCTGCTGGAAGCCACTTCACTGCTATGATTGGGCTCTCGATTGCATTGTTAAGACATTTATCTGTCAACTTCACCACATCATCCTAAACATGAAAAGATCTTTATTAGAAGCAATTTCCACATGAAAAAGTCTGGACTGAAGTCTATCAACATCTCTAAATAATAAGGCTCTGAGTAAGAGGAAAGTCAGCAAAGTTATACTGATATGAGAAGGCAAATTTTTACCTTTATTTTGGAACTCAGTTGTAAAGTCACATCAGCATAAAGTAAAAAACCCACAATGTTTAAATGTGGAGATGAAAAATGCTGTGCTAAAAATAGTGTGAAAGAAATTAAGTGGGTCCTAAAATTGCAGGCTAGTTTACTGATAGATCAGTATAGCAGCCATTATATCATACCAGTATAGCCTAAATAAAAGTTGATAATTTACTCTCAAATGCAAATTGGACAGATTTTTACTTTAAAATCCACTTATAAATTAGAACAACAGTTTAATTAATGTGCTATTAGCTACCTCTTCCACCACTGATTATATCAGAGCAAACTGGCAGCCAGATACATAATGAAGACAAATAAAAATGAGGTATCTTTCACTACGGTGTATTTCATTATGTGAATTCTGTGTCTTAATTCTAAAACGTTAATTAAACATTCCATCTACTAATTGCTATTTGATTAGTGGCAGAAGTTAATTAACTGAGTGAAAACTGCTTCTTGTGACCTTCCTTCTCAGGGTATTACTCAGCAGGGGGAGACAGAGTCCTGCTTTCCTCACCATATGCCACTGTCTAGGCAGGATGTTCCCTAGAGGCAAGTGCTCCCTTCCTGTAGCACTCCCCGGAGCAGAGACAATCCTGCTGCACTCCTACTTGCACCACCTGCAGCAAGTGCAGAAGGAATGAAGCTCATTGCAGAGGGAGAGCAGGGGAGAAAAGTTAAAAAGAGATGAACACCTGTCCCCCCACAGCTCTCCATCCACTTTCAGATTTTTTCATTCACTGGAAACATTGGTGAGAACTTGTAGGTATTTGGTCTTTAGAGAGGGGAAAAGCATTTCCTTTTCTTCTCTCCCTCTAAATAACCTTTTGGGATATCCAAATAGGATCTTATGAGACTATCTAGAGGAGAAACTGTTTTAAAATTTTGACCCCAGTCAGCAATGAACTTTGCAAAATATTCAAAGGTCACTGTCAACACAAATAGGTATGAGGACCAACAACCAAGTGCTGCTAATGACTATTGCTGGCAGATATTAAGAGATGCACATTAACGATTATTAAACATTTAAGCATTTTTATTTTAGAGGAGATGCTGGAATTGCCAAAAGTCTGGAATATTTACAATCAAGTTATCATTATTTGTACAGCTGCAGTATCCAACTGTGATAAACCTTAAATCCTTACGTGAGACCCGACTGAATCAGATGCTGTAGGTAACAGTCCCTGCAGAGAATTTTGAGTGCATTATTCCACTAATGCAGTAAATCTCATCATTTTAACTGAGCACATCAGTACACTGATGCTTGAAGTATCATTTTGTCATTTAACTTCCTCTCAGCTTCCTCAATTTGAATAACTAATTTAATTAGGTCACTCAAGACTATTAACAGTTGGATTCCCTACTTGTGAAAAGTTTAGTACTATTACAAATATTTTTATGTAATTAAGTATAAGTTTCATACCACTAAGGAAATATTCCCATCAATACTAATGATGCAATTTATCAACCCTTTCTATTTTGTGCTTTCCATTTTTTAACAGAAAAAGGATGTAGCTAGAGAGACAAAAGCATCCAGTACCTGATAATGCCTCAAGATGTCTAAATTACAAGACGTTTCAGTTGTTCACACAAAACAGTAAAGCTGCTGGGGTTTGTCATTATTTAAGCTCGTTATGAGTGCTTGTTGTTCCCATGGACTAGACAAACTACATTTCTACTGCATCCTTCAATCAAAATACAGATCTAGGCCGCATATAAAAGGGAAGGAAGGATTAAAGGCAGCAGCAAGGCATGTGATCCCAATCCTTTTTGCTCTTGAGTAGTGTTCCTGGTGCCATTGAAAAATCATTTCTTCTTCACTTTGTGCAGGAAGATAGAGTCTAATACAGGCACGTTTTGGAGCAACTTCCATGTAGTTACAGATCACAACAAATTCAGAAAAAGTAAACCCTCATGACCCTGCATTTCTGACTCTGCAGCAGACTTCAAACATGGGCAAACGGTGAACTTTTTATTGTTCATTTCATTTCACAAGCTGATGAAAGCAGAGCGTTGGTGTACTAAAAACTATTTGCTCTCTTTTGTCAGGTCTGGCCACTGCACTAGTGAAAGATGGGAAAGGACAAAGTTGCATTCTTCCATCCCAACAGATTCTGGCAGCGAGCAGCAGTGAAAAATGAAGCCATTCATTTCTCCCTTCCTAGCTCTCATTCTGGAAAGGGTTCTCTTTTAATCCAGAAGAACAGGGATAGCTAGATAAATATCTCCCCATCAAAGGAGTCAAACAAGATTGATTGACTGCAAGTACAGAATTACATAAAGATGACTGCCAGGCTATCCCTGACCCCTGATGGAAAAAAGTTAAAGATTTTTAATTAACAAGGCTGAAACGAGTACTTCATTAGCATATGACAGTGTCCTGAAGTTTATGATGCAGCTCTAACATATTAAGCAGAAAGATAATGCCTTGCCTCAGTGTATTTTACCGTATCTCTTATGTTCAGTAATTGTTTTTACACATAGGTAAGTATCCTGTGCATTGGTAAACTTTAATGGAGATGAGATGCTGAAACTTGCAATCACACACTTTCAGAGAGAACACTGCATTCCTCTGGAGTAACAGCAAGCTCCAGGATCTAAGGTTATTGAAAGGCTTCAGTGGATATAATACAGTTCCATGAAGTGGGATACCACAAACACATTTTTTACTAATAGATTAAGAACAAAAGTAAGTGCAGGTGAAGAGCCAATAGGTACATTTTTTAAGAAACACTCTAAGTGGAAACATACTTTTTCTGAAGCAGTCCTCAAAGACAGGATACAAAGTGTTTTTAATAGTTATTCTTAGGTCACTCTTTTTGGGACTCATTTCCAAGCCATTAACTTTCCTCTCTGAAAGGTGTGCTCATTTGGTGCTACTCTAACCTACATAACTCTGCAATTTGAAACACAGAGAATTTAAAGCATGCAGACAGTATCTAAGCTATGTCCTTTTTAAACCAACCACTCTCAACTGACTTTCTTGGTCAACTACATCATAGACTGAAAAGTTTTATTCAGTCTCTTCTACCCTAGAAAATGTTGATGATCTACTCTTATGTTTTCTTCATACAACTTGCACTTCCTTCTTGAAAGCTGAAGTCTCTTTTACCCAGTGAAGGAACCATATTGGCATAGTGTTGACCCATACATCACTTAATTCTCTGTTATGCAAATGTTGTTGCTCTCTAATCAGGTTACTATCACCCCAGTATCTGTAACCTCTAAAGTTACTCTGCACCTCGTATGACTGCAGCTGGATAACTGTGACTGTACTGTATTGGCAGCTGTTTGTTGGATGAGCTCATTACAGGCATCTTAGCTTGCTTATTATGTATCAGCCATGACTTAAAAACCACTGAGTCACTTTTGCTCTGTTCTCTCCAATTAACCAATTAAACATTTTTCCGCTTTCTGTCTGAATGAAAGCAGAGCTCAACAGGCTGAAATATTCTTAAATAAACTGCATTCATTTGCTTTAGTTTATGCAGAGGCAATGTTTCAGCATAACCGGACCTACAGGCTACTGACTAATCTTCTTAGGGACCTGGTAATCTTTGTAATGCACTCACCAAGCAGAGAAGTGCACAAGGCATCCCTGACAGCAGTCCTTAAAGGGGACATGAGCCAAAATGCCTGCAGCACCACCCACAGCAGCCTTCCCTCACATGGAGGTGGAGAACAAATGCTTAGGATTGTGCTTAGCTCAAACACATACTGCTGAACACCGCTCTTGGCACCTGGTTCCTTTTACTATTGAGGGAGCAAGAAAAATCATAGCTGCTTCACTGAAAGTTAGATAAATCCTCAGGCTTCCCTGGAAGGGAGGGTAGCCCAAACTGAGATAACACTGCCGGGCGTTTTACTCTCTCTGCTTGCCCAAAATGTGATAAAGCATCTAAAGCTTTAACACCAGGGAAAGCAGAGTAAGGGAAATCTTTATTCCACCTTTTTTAAAGTGCATTAAAAAAACCAGAAGAATATCCTGTACAGATGCAGTTCTCTGATAACCAGTAAATCAGTCCACTGCTGGTGTAAGGGAGGACCCTGTCCTCTCCATCCCTTCTAGCAACACTACTTATATTCACTAGGGCTTTGGTATTTCTTTGACCTCCTTCATAAACCTATTTAACACACTGTTTACCAACTTAAAAAACAAACCAAGAACTTAAAAAACTCAACACCTTAACAAAAAGTCTAAAAAAAAAAGGCAGCAAAAACTTTTTTGTTGGCCATTTTGTAGGCTACATTCGTACATTGTGCATTTGTACAAAACACGCAATGAGTCCTGAAGGGGACAGAGGAGAGAGAGGGGCTGGGGAATGAAGAGCAAAGACGAGGGAGAAGAGAGCCCTCACCCTGTTCAGGGCACTGAAGCTTGTACTTTGGCTCACCTGCCCATGGAAGTGCAGCCTGATTTGCTCAGAAGGATTTGAAAGCACTTAATCAAACCACATCCCTCTTCTCTATGTAAACACAAAGATCCCTAATACCTACTTCAGAGAGCAGGTACAAACTGATTACTTAACAGGAGGGATGGATCATCAGCAAACTTGACTCAAACAAACCTTCTGGGATGGTTATCAAAAGCAACTGAAAAATGCCAGGAAAGCAGCTTCTGAAAAGAGGGTGGACTACATAACACCATACAGGTGGTAACCTGCAGATAAAGACAGCTGAGAAACATTTCAAGCATTTATGCCTTTTATTCCCATTGATTTTAGAAAATTTCATGAGGCTGCAGTCTGCATACATGCATCTCTGCCCTTCTTTCTCACTGCCCTGTCACACTTTTATATAGAGTAAGGAATTTGTATTTCCTTTACTATCCCCCAATATTACTCACTCATATTCTCAAAAATCTGTCAAACAAAGCAAGGCAAGTGGAAGACTTTTCAGAATGACCTGAACAAAACCCATAGACCGTGCCAGCGTAAATGAAGCCAAGTACCTGGATGTTTATGTTCACATTGGGACGCTCAGTCGGCCCGGGGCTGCTGTGCTCTGTCTCCAGCTGTTTCAGTTTTAGGAACGTTTCTTCAAATGCTGGAAAGGACAGAAAAGATATCATACTCCTGAAGTTAATGTGGAGTTATTGGACTTGTAACTCTCATTCTTCCTGAATATTAACTACATGGATTTGAAGTTGAGCAAAAAAACCACAGGGATGGGACAATCTACTTGCTCAAGCTTCAAAGCAAGTTTCAATCCTATAGACTGTGTGTACCTAATCACAGCAGTCTGCACTCTTGTGAGTTCATTCACCCAGCCATACTGAGTGAACGAGCAAGCACACAGAGTTAATTGCTTGGATGGTTGCACTTCACTGTATTTGTGGCTGAAGTCAGATCCAACACAGATCTGACTCTTCCCTTCAGAGTTTTGTCCTGGTAAATAAGCTGCTTTGTTGTCCCAGTGGTGAGTAAAACTGTCCTTATAAACGTAATATAAGGGAGCTTCCTAAAACAGTTCTGCACTCTTTTAAGGAAATAATTTCGTATCAACCTAATTATTTAATCTTGACCTCAAACATTGTAAAAGGGAAAAATCTGTAGGTTTGCTTACGATCAGAATCTGCTTTTTCAGCAGCAGTTTCCTTTGTTCCAGGATGAGGACAACTAACAGCCTCTTCTGAATCTCCTGTTGCCAAGCCAACAACTGGACGGCCTACAGCATCATCAACACAAGTTTCTGGCAGCTCTGTGCTGTCCAGCAAATCAACAAGAGGTATGCTGCAAGGGCAGAAAGACGGGCAGAGACAAGCAGAAACAGGTTACGACTCTTCCTGTAACAAGAAAAAGCTTTAACACGCACAATCTCTTTTTTCAAGCTGTCTTCTGCAAATCAGATGCATTCTGTAAAAACTGTTTCAGGTAACTAAAAGACAACATTTTTCAGCAAGCCCAAAAAACATGAAAAAGGGTACATTTTATGTCTGTATAAATGACTTCGTAACACAACAGGCCGATGTTGCCTGCTGCTTCATCACACAGCAGTGGAAAAAGTGAAGAGCAAGAGAGAGAAGTTTTTATCCATGAAATACACTTTTTTTGGAATAAACATTTGAAGTTTTTTCTAACAAACTCAAGGTACCTTTAGTGTTTTTACATGAGAAAGAGAAAAATTAGGGGTAAGGAAATTGATACAGTTCACAAAAAGCTGTTTGTGCAGCACTTGCAAGGCAGAAGTGTGCACTGCACAGGTCTGCATTGACACTGCTGTGATCAGGCACACCTCTAACTAGTTTCAGTTTTGTTAACTTAGGAGAGATGTGAATGAAACATTATCAGTCACAATATTTTAAGTGAATCACAGCATGTACTCTGTCACATCACCTGTTTCACCTCCTTTGCCTTCTTTTTATTTTTCTGTGCTTCTAATGAACAAAAAAAACAATTATAAAAACAAAAATTGTATTATGATGCTTATATTGTGCAAGCATTCAGGAATCTCATACATCTCTTCCACGGTTTGGAACTGCTAAAGCTTTCCTAACAGCAAACTAACAAACACAGGAACAACTGCTGCAGAACACAAAGGTTAATCTGACAGCCTGTGCAGGCAGCTGCAACTCGATTGTTGCCCATTTCAATCAACCATTATCCTTATATACAGTATGGCTGCAATATTGGTTTAAGAACTAAAATCTACCACTTCTGAAAGTCCTGTCCCAAGTACGAGAACAATGACACCAAGCAAGTACCCACCACATCAGAACTTACTCTTAAGCACAGACAAGAGATGCTTCCTACTGGACAGTTTAGACCAGTTTCTCCCTTACCACTACCAGTTTAATCCCCCATGCCTCTCTCCAGACCCTAGAATCTGGAAGCAGTGCTTTATTGTCACTAGAGGATCAAGGAAAAATCTCCTCTCCCTCCAGCTCAAGCACCCAAAAGAACCTTTCTCATGTTAAATATATACCTCTGAAACAGGTTACAGGATATCACCGTTTTAGTGCTAATAATGTATGAAACATCTTAAGACAATTAATTACAGCGAGGCAAACTGAGGTCACTTTCTTGATTCTCTTAGAGCAATGGAATAAGAAGCTACTAACAATGTAAATACCAGGAAACTTTTCAACCCACTGTGCAGACTCTCTGCATCACTAATGAGAAATGGCAAGCAGCAGATAGTCCTGCAGAGGCAGAATGATGGATACAGACTTTCAACTGTTAAAAGTCACAGACAGGAAGAGATGCTCTTCCAATTAAAAGGAAGTGAGACTGAATCTTCACGTGAAGACAACAATTTTCTTCCTATTTTCTGACAGTTTCCTGTAAATAGCCTCCCAAATGTTTAATATGACAACCTTTACAGAAAGTTCAGATTTTGCCTGCACCACAGAGAGGTGCTGACGCCACAACGTGTTGCAGAAACTTGGCATAAGTTCCCATGAACTCCACATCAGAGGTGATGTAGAGCACCAGTAACACTTAAATGTTCTAATGCTTTTCTTAGCATTGTATCACAGTGGAGAGAAAAGTAGTGAAAAATGAAATTTATCTTAATTAAAAAATTCCTAGGATAATTACACTGTCTTTTTCCTCCCCATGACAACTGCACTAACATTTACTAGACAGACAAGAACTGATTCAAAAACTTGCCTGCTACAGATAAGAGCAGTCTTGAAATCTGCAACATGTTCAAATGGCACACTCAGTGTCTGGCGTGCTTACACTGAGGTGACCAAAATTTGTACAAAAACTTACTGCCATTTGTGCCACGGGATGGACAACTGGCTGAGGTAGCAAGGACAGATGGGGTGAGTCCCTGCAGCTTCACCTCTGCATCATGGCAGGGCCTTGGGGAAACTATATGAATTTTAGGTGGACTCAAGGAAGCTGCCTAAATCAAGATTCAAGTAGGAACTGACCCATCTTGCCTTCAGACCCACTGAAACACCTACTCAGCCACCCTGGGACAGGCAGTCAACAAGAGGAAAGTTGCATTAGAGAAACTCTCAGCCACTGGAACTGGCAGGCACAAAAGATGAGTTCTCCAAAGAGCATTAAATCATTGGAGACCACCCAGACTCTTCTCCCTCTTCAGAGCACCAGCAGAAAGGCAACCATGCAGACTTCACAAGTGGCCAAACTAGGGAAGTAAAAAGCACAAGATACTACTTGAATCACTGCATGTATTTTGTGATATCTCTTAGAAAATTCTTATGAACTGTCCCACCAATCATTAAGGGAGATAGCCAAAGGCTTCCCAGGAAAAGCAGCACTTCCATGACAGTCAACTTGTTGTACTCAAGAATGAAAAGGGCACTAGCTTTATAGATTCCCATATTCACCCACATATAAAGGGATATTTGAACTGAGCCTAGTAATAAGTGCCAGGCTTCGTGTCTTGAGAATCAACATCTACCAGCATATCTTAGGAAATACTCTGAGGGAAACACTGATAAAAGATACCAGGAGTCAAAGCCATTATAATTATGAAGAGTTGCAGTGGATGGAAATGTTTGTCAACCCAGTAACAAATCACACAGAAGTCATTACATGCAGAGGGATTTCACACAGTTAAGGAAGAAAGCTGTCAGTTACAAGTGGTGTGAGTTTGAATTTCCTAGTAGAAAAGCAAAACACTTCATGCTAGTTTGTGAAACACAACCTTCAAAATACAGTAACTGAGTCTGCTACAGAAGAGGTAATTCTCTTGCCAACAATCTAATTTCAAACAGCATGGAGTACCATGCAAGCTCATTTATTTTTTCAAACTGGTAATGACATAGAAAAGTCTCTCATACTGACTGCAAGGTAGTATAAAAGTATGAAATTCTTTGTTAATTTACTTAATTTTGAGGCATCTAATGTTGTACCTGAAGAGGAGTGGTGAATTTAAGCCTTTTCAGATTTTTTTCCTAAATAAAAGTGCAAAATATTCAGAAAAAAGAAGTTTCCTTTTCCCATTAAGGTCAACAACTACAGGAAAAGATAGAAAACACCCTCAGGAAAAGGTGCTGGCTGCAGAATCTTTGGGGATATTAAGTAAGTAAAAAAAATATCACCACCACACTGTTTAGAAAGATATCCATGTGCTTCTTCTTCACTGCAATTCCTAGAGCACACGACCTGTCCCAGTAAAAATGCATCTTGGTGCTGTTGGCACCAGTATGGTTCAATTTCTCTGTCTGCTACTGAAAGCTGTCACTCACCCTAATGGCTATCAGGATAATTAATTCTCCTTAAGCCAATGAAGTCTCACCAAAATAAACCCAGGACAGAAGAAAATCAACCCCCAGGATGTGTGAGATTCAAAGCCACGTGCAAAAGCACACAACATACACTATACTGAAACAACTCAATCCTAAAGGTAGATGGATTTCAGACAACCAGGGCTGCTTCCCCTATCCTGAATCTGTCATGTAAAAAATCTACCACAAAAACCTTAGCCACAGCTTTAATTACCAAACTTGCAATTAATCCCAGGGCAGTCCATGATCATCACTAGAGCTGACAGCCCTCTGCTCTGGGCTTCCAAGGACAAGAGAGGCATGGACATACTGGAGGGAGTGCAGCAAAGGGCCATG
Organism: Serilophus lunatus; assembly: GCA_013399895.1. Taxonomy (NCBI): domain Eukaryota; kingdom Metazoa; phylum Chordata; class Aves; order Passeriformes; family Eurylaimidae; genus Serilophus; species Serilophus lunatus. The sequence goes on along the minus strand of VXBA01000855.1, from coordinate 361,895 downwards.
AAGACAACAAAGGGTCTGGAGAATCTAAGACAGGAGAAGAGGCTGAGAGAGCTGGTACTGTTGAGCCTGGAGAAGAGAAAGCTCAGGAGGATCTCACCAATGTTTATAAAATCCTGATGGAGGGAATAGAGACAACAGTCAAACTCTTCTCAAGGGAGCCCAAAGAAAAGAGGCAATGAGAACAAACTGAAATACAGGAAATTCCACTTAAAACACAGAAAAAAAACCCCAACTTTTCTTCCTGTGAGGCTGCTGAAACAAGTCTCTCAGAGAGAGTGAAGTCTCCATCCTTGTAGATACTCAAAACCTGGCTGGCATGGTTCTGAACAACCTGCTCTACTCAACCCAGCTCTTTACATGGTGGGGGAGCTACATGATCTCCAGAGGCATCTTCCAGTCTCAATTACTCTTTAAATTTATGACAGCTCCACAAAACTACTCTGGAGCCTGAGAAGTCAGCCACTACTTGCAGTGGACCAACCTCTGCATAGGCACACCTAAACTTAAAAGTGCAATACAACATTGACTTGTTATTGCAACAGTATTCTTGCATTTTAAATACAAAATGATCCCAAGTTCCTCCACTCAAATTAGTGGCTTCTTCTCCCTCAACTACACAGGCATTATATGATATCGCTTTTATCTGCACATTCTTATGTAACTTATAAAGAAACAAATGGGTTTGCTTTGTTTCAAAAGTTTACAACATCCACAACACAAAATCTAAAACTAAAAATAGTACATCCAGTTGCTCCTATCACCTTGCTACATCTCACAGGTGTTTAATATACAGCTTGCAGATCCTTTTTTATTCTTTTGAAGTACAGTTGCAAAATAGAGACTTATATTTCATTAGCAATCTCTTTTCCCCTGTCAGATCGAGGAGTGAAAAGGCCAAAATATCTCAGGCGATATTAATTTATGTCCTGGTTACTTTATCGGTTCTTTGGGGCTGGATAACTGAAAACAATGTTTTTACATTTCTGGGCTCTGTGGCAATTTGAAACGTACTGAAACAGTTTGAAAAATCTTCAAATACCTTCTTCATCCTAAAAGCCAAATATAAAATATAAATGAATTTTAAAAGTCCTCATCTAAAACTTTTCACCTTTTTTTCTTTTTAATAGGTAAAGAACACTGCAATTTAAAAGCAGCTAACTTCAGAAAACATGTGAAAACACAGTGTGCTCAAGGGTAAAGGTTTGTTCTTCATGTTGTTAAAGGCCCCAAGAACACCAATGAGCCATGAAGCTGGAGCCTTAACCTCTGACTTAACAATTAACCTTGTGAATCATATGGTAGAACTGGTATCTGCCAGGAAATATTCCTGTTTCAACAGCAGCACAGCAGTAAAAAAGAAAATTTTCTAGAAAGCAAAAAAAATTAAAAATTCTTCTTTGCCTTTTTGGGAATTCTGATAATTTTATTCTTAGAAAATGAAAATAATTCTATTCCATTTCCAAACAATATTTTTCAGAAGAGGTCTTATTGAAAACAAAAAAAGATTAGTTTTCAGATCAACCATGCATCTCATATATTTTTATATAACATTTAGTTCAAAAGGAGGGGCGGTTACACCCTCTATTTCTGTTAGATTTTTGAAACCACATTATAACCCATTAGTTGCATGTGTATTTTTATTACAAATGTGACTTCCTGCATGGCTCTCAAAGACAAACCATGCTACAATAAAAAAAGAATTGTCTGAGTTATTAATAAAAACCTTAACACAATTTAAAAGATATATCTATCTATATAGATACAGATAGATATATACTGTTTTAACGAAAGAGTGACGTGTGGCTTCTGGTCTGTATGTTATTTTCTCTTTAAAGACTAAATACCAACAGCTCAATATGCAGAGCCCTTGTAATAAAGCTTTCCCCCCTCTATAGTCAGCTTTGTGTCCGTTGTCCTTATCTCAGACAGCTCAAGAGGTCATTTCCCAGCCTCTGCTGGGAAGAGGTCCCAAGCTCCAGCAAAGGAACACGTCTCAGAGACTGGTCATGGTGGCTTGGACAGCACAGGCACCAGCACCGCTACGCATTCCTGCGTTCTTCACATTGCGCTCGAGGACGAACGCGGGGCACGGTCCGTCCGCGGCGCGGGTCCTCGGCGGGGCCCACGCGTCCCACGGGAGTCCACCACGGTGACACCGGCCGGCAGCGTCAAAGGGCCTGGAGTGTTGGGGAGTGGGAGGGGGCACAATTAGTCAAAGGGCATGGAGCAGAAGGAGGGCGGAAAAGTCAAGCAGAAGGTAAAGGCGAGAAGATCGATGCGAAAAGAGACGGGGAAAGGGCGTGGCTGGGAGGTAAATACTGAAGGGAAGAGGCATGCGAGCGTACAGGAGGACACTGCCAATAAACCCCTTTTCTGCACATTTTTGCACAGGTCCAAAATGACGAGCTGTGTGATGTATGCGTTGCCTACACTTACCAAATGAAAAACACTTTATATTTCAAAGCACTTCACAAAACAGAGCAAGAGCCATGAGCATTTTACAGACAGGAGAAAATAATGTGAGGGAGGAACAGACCTCCCAAGTATGCAGCATATTTTATCTGCAGAAAACAAGTTTAAGTGGCAGCTCTTAATGTACGTCTGAAACAATCATCTATAAGCAATATCAGTTTTTAAAGTCACTGGAAAATGAAGATTCTAATGCAAGTTTTAAAAAAGGAGAAGAAAATAGAAACTAGAAAAATTAGCATTACTATGCAGGAACAAATAGTAGAGCAAACACAAACCATTCACAATTTAGGTGACTAAGGGACTAGTACTACTGAAGAAGTTGACTACAATTACGACTTGGATTATTAACATAAAATATGTAGTTGAAAAAGGACCATTTTACAAAAGGTCACAATACAAATTAAGACCTTGCTTTCTAGTTTTGCATATGAAGGCATAATGGTTTGTAAATTTTAAATTTTGAATTCCTAAAATCAAACTCACAGAAATACTGTTCACAGTTATGGCTCATCTATATCAGTTGTAATCAAGTCCTAAAAAAGCTAAAAAAAAGACCAAGGGAGAATACTCCTCACTTTAAACAGTGTTTTGAAAAATATTTTTATGCAGGGGTCCTTAGCTAGAAAACTGGAAGGCTTTAGCCAAAAGCATCTCTAAAGCAGCAGGAATAAGCAATTTACTGAAACAGCTGAATTTTAAAATACTTAAAAAACGGACAATGATCTGTTAAGTGTTGTCTGTGTAGCACTAGGATCCTCCCCTGGTATGTTTTAGGAGATGCTGATGTGAAGGCACAGTCAAGTATCAAAGAAGTGCTTGAAAAAAAGCACTTGATAAACTACTGAAGCAAGGACATTCCTAAGACAAAGGTATTCCTTCAGTTTAATGTAAAAGACTCTACTTAATGAGCCAAATCTAAACAAAGTAGAAATACTGTTGCTGTTCACATAGAAGAGTTGGACAGCCTTCAGCTCAAATTCCACATTCTCATGTTCCAGAACAGCCAAGCAGCCAGAGCATGAGTTGGAAGATCACACGTGTTACAGCAGGGAAGCAGGAAAGCATGCAGGAATCACAACAGTGGTAAATGATTAACATTCAGGAATAGTCCTCCTTTAGAAAAGAGACAGGATCTATATCAAGGTCACCCATGGGTAAATTCAAAATTTTTTTTTTTAGTGAAATAGGCTGAAAAGTAACCCCTGAATACTCAGGCCTCCCATTCTCAACACTCTGTTTTATTGTATTCCCATTTCTCTTGTGTACATGGTTAAGGGAAAGCTATACCCACTATGAGGCAAAAAAAAAGAAAAAAAGAAAAAAAATCCCCTACTTATTCTACAATAAGGAAGAAAATACTGAATCTTTGTCTCCTGTCCTATCTTGGTACAGAAATAGCTTCTTGGGAAAAGATTAAACTTAGAATGACACAGATCATGTTTTAGGCTTCCTAGACTCGCAGCTAATATTCCAGACCATTTTCAGATCCTCCAAAGCAGTATGTCTTTCTTGTACTGATAATTTTACAGGAATGGAGCAAAGTAAAAAAAACCCCACAATACTAAAAGTCCCTCCTATCTGGCAAAGTAACTTTCTATAATCTGGCACAGTTGCTCTTGGCATCTGCAGCATTAACATTTTAAATTAAAGGAAACACTGACATTGAGAAGGGATCTAAGCTGCAAGGTAGCCAATAAAGGCATCTGCCAAGCAGAGTGCAGAAACCCATGAGGTCGGGACCTTACTTCTAAACCCCTTCAACTAAACTATCTACAAAATCCACAGTTCAAAAGATTCTGGTGTTCTCAACAATCCCTGGCAAGCTCTCTCTAGAAGAAGACTATTTTTCTGACAGAAAGCAAAGATAATTCATGCAGAAACAGGCCAATTAAAGACAGTAGCAGTTGAAAGGAGGTCTTGTTAGCAGCACCCAGACACCCTTGCAGGTGCAATAGCCAAGTCACAGCCCCTGGCAATAAATACGTATGTTCTGGCAATTTTATCAACCTAACCCCACTTCCCATGTAGGAAACCAGAATGCAGCCCAGTTGCTGACCCAGCTACAAACTGCTGTCTTCTTCCTACAGCTGGATTTGCCCTTTATTACAGGAAGTACTGTTTCCAGTGAACACACTAAAACCAGAAGACAACTCCTTTCAATAATGACATGTCTCAAAGAAACATAAAACATTCGTGGTACAAGCACTACGCTCTCAATTAAAATGCATTGGTTTCCAAGAAGCTTCTTTCCTTTATGACACGCTGTTTTGGGTTACATGCAGGTGTATTTCACATTCAGCAGCTGGCACACAAGCTTAGACTCCCTGACAATGTTAAGACAAGCTCAAGTTCCTAATACTAGAACAGGTATATCAGCCTCAAAACTGAAACAGATAAGAGAGCCCTCTCTGCTTTAGAACAAAAGCAGCAGGATTTCAATAAGCAACAACAGCCTTGCAAAGACGAGCATGAATCAGATACCCAACAAGAGCCATCTGGAGCAAGAGTCAAACATTTCCACCAAAGGAAATACACATTTCTAGCACTCATCTTGCAGTTAGGCCAAATAAATAAAACCATATTGAGAATGCTGAAGAATAAAGAAACCACCACCTTTCACCCACCACCACGGAAGGATTCGAGCGATCAACAGGATCCCACCATAGACAAGCACAGATTTCAGATACTAGATAAATCAAGGGCAAAAGAAAGAAAAACAGCATTGATCACATGTTCTGAAATCTCAATAAAATACAACTCAAAGCCGAATTACCATCTCCCTTATCATCCAAAATTAATAGTATTAAAAGTCTTTAAATGAATATGATTTACAAAATTAAAGTACGTTTGTAATTTCATTGTTAGAAACAGGTATCATCCACTTTTAAGAGATTCTGAAGCAAAGCAAATTCATATGCCTGACAATGGGAAAAAGATTTTTTCTCTTGAGGGCTGAAACTGCTTAGGATAAGAGCTGTTGTGTCACTCCATTCCACTGCTACTGCTTCAGATGAGTCTGGCAGAAGCCAGAATTATCCTTCTAGAATAAGCCATACAGCCTCTGAAGGCACAAAAAACTGAAAAATTTAAGATGACATGTGTACAAGTACTAGGTTTACATATGTCAGTTTTGGTTGCAATACAGAATTAGTTCAAGAAAAGATAAATGATATGTACATTTATCTATCCTCAAATAAATAGTCCTCATTTTGAGACACATCCAATCCATCAAACAAATACTCCGATTACATGAAATCAAAGCTCTTATCTTCAGCTTCTGCCATTTTCCTCAAGCTCCCATTCTTCCCAAGATCATGTGAAAAGTCAGTTTGCCTGTTTCAAAAGGTTCAAAAGATGATTCACAAGGATACCAGTTTACAAGATTCTGTATTATCCTAAGGATCAAGATTAATTTCTTGGGCCCCTTTATACCAAGCAAAGGGTCACAAAGGGTATTGTGGCAAGTGAGAAGGACCAGCTCTCTCCAAGACTTGAAAATGCCACTCTTGATTTAATAATTTCTTCAGCCCCTGAAGAAATTTTCTTTTGGTTGGCAGTGACTAAGCCACACAGTTCATAGGAAAAAATCAGTTGCATGATCACTAACTTGATTGTCAACTTATATAAAGACACAAGGATAGCAGCTTATTTAAGTACAGATAAAAGAACAGCTACTTAAATCATGCATAAGCAAACAAAACTCATTTCCCAGCAAAGCAGAACATACCACTTCTTGTCTTGCTGGCTGGCTCCTGGGCTCCTTGGGAGGTTTTCTATTTCCACCAAGACTGGGGCAGAAGGAACCGCTGTTAGGACAGGTAGGTTTGGTTTTGCATTCCAGCTCTTTGGAGGCAGAACATAAACAAGTTACTATACACACATTAATGAAGTGATGACACATTAAAGAGAAAAAAAACACATCACCACTTCTTTTAAGCACAAAGCTAAAGTGAGGCCATTGTCTTCCATAGCACTGGACACCTGTGCAAAGTCTTTGCCAGTACTGGACACAGTATGGGGATCATTGTGAAGTCAAGGCTGCTAAAGATTCTGGTAAAGAGCAATGGTCTGCTGTGCCCTTTTTAAATTCCTGCAGTAATGCTTTCTTCTGTAGGAAACTTTGCAATAACAACTAGCACCTTTGTGTTGCAGCCCTTTGGGCTGCCATTTGAAGCATAACAGGTCATGAAAAAAAACACTCCTTTTGCACAGAAGGCAAAAGTCTTGCCAGAGTAGCAATCTGTCACTGGAGATTGGGGATTTTAATGTTAAAACCAACTGAAATCTCATTTCCACCAATACGTGACCCTTTTTGGTGCACTCTCCACCTGAAATGCTCCAGAAAACAAGACATGATCTTTCCAAACGTCAAGTTCCTTTTTTTTTTTTTTTTTGGTACTCAAGAGTTACTTTACACTAACATTATCCTTTTTCAGTGAAACAGGATATTCTGTGTACAAGTACTGAGGAGACAGGTATCTCTGATTTCCTTCTTAATTTCAGAAAACAAAGAATTTTTGTTAACAACATTCTTTAATTTACAGGTGCATTCCCCTCTTTCAGAGAAAAAAATACTGTCACCAGGAACAACATTAAGTGCTAATGAATTGTGTCCCCTTCTTTTTTTGTTAATTAGCATATAGAATTAATGTGCTTTCGATAATAACAACTCTCACACAAAGCTACTTTGTGTACCTATGAACAATCTGTATAGTGTTGTTTCTAGAGTACTGGGGTATGGGGTGTCTTCCTTACTCTAGCTAAATTAACCAATTACCTTGCTTGTCAATTAGCAGCCATTTCTTGGCATGCACTTTAGTAGTTAACTGTTTGTAACTTTCAACTGGTCAATCACCGTATTTTAAGAGCAAATAACAAGATTCTCACATCTGTTGAAACATGTTAAAACTATCTAGAGAGTTAATGAAAGACAGGAGAGATTCCTTACTTGTGATCCATTAGTTTGGCTGATAACAGCATTGTTTGCAGTACTGAAAGACAAGAAGAATTTAAAACTTGAATTTCTTGAATCAGATCAACAAACTGCTTTTGCAGGCTGGCAGAACTGGAAGGATTTTCAGAAAGAAACAACAAACTCTAACAAAGATACTTCCAAAGTATTTAACTTTTCTCAAAAAGAAAACTTAAAAATGTATGCTTTCATCAGCTGCCTCATTCTAGGTAACTAATGGTCCCACATTATTTTTGCTTGTTCAAGCTGTAGTTTATCTGTAATTAATCTGGTTTTACCTCTTTCTTTCCTAAGCCATCTTGGTTTAAAATATCTTCCTGATTCAGCAGTAAGGTGGGGCACTTTTAAAGCAAAAATTATATCGTTTTAGTTAAACACCCACCAAATATGGCATTGTTGGAAGTTTACTCACAGGCTGTAGATACTATGTTTGTTCCATAACTAGAATCCTTCTGATTTGAAGTTTCAAATCATGAAGTTGATTAGAAAAATTAATGAGTTTCCTCTATGGACTTAAAAGCAGCTATTCTAATTTATGTGCACAGCAGTTCAGCACAGCATTAATAATAATTTTATATTATTATTTATTGTATTTGATAAATTAAATAAGACCCAGATCTCCATTCTTGAATATTTCTGAATCTGCAAGACACATTTCATATTTTCAAGAGACATAAAAGCATTATACCTTGTACAATAATTATGCACTATAAATCTCATGTAAAGCAAACTTTTCTTTTTAAAAAAGGGTCCTGTCTCCTACAACTCATTAACCTTCTGATTTATGGTCTGGACAATGGCTTTCCAACCTGGCAGGCTGACAATTCAAATGGATTTCTGTATCTACTTCAGTGACTCTTCAGAATGATTTTATTTAAAATACTATAATGTCAACACTGAACAAGCTGTCCCCTTGCCTCTTCCCCACTTTGTCCCTTCTCTTGTTGAGAGAACAAGGAGGCTACCACAGAACAGTGCACATTTAACAAAAATATTAAAGAATGCTTTCTGGGTTGCACATTCTCCTGCGCTGAGTTAACACAAAAGAATGGACAACATACATCTTTCATGATGCATTTCAATTAGCAACACTGGACTGTAGTGTAGAGTTTCAGAAACAGCATAGCTTGCTGTGGAGACTAACAACAGTGCCACACCTAGGTGCAGATCAGGAGACTGCAGTCTTATCAGAAGGAGAAACTGCACATGGAAGTTTCTCTTCCCACTCTCAGAATGACCTAAGCAGCCTGAAACTCAGAGAAGGGCATGACAACACAGCATGATGAGAGTACTAATTAATCAGACAGTCACAGTTTGCGTGCTGAGTATCTTTAAGCACTTTAATGACACCCAGTTTGGAAGAATACGTTCCCATTTTATCAAAAGAAAAAAGAATACAGGAGGTAAACAAGACCTCCCTGCAGCCTTGTCCCCACACTTCAAGACTTCTCCTCGTCTCGTGCAAGAATCAACCCTGCTGCTACAAAGAGAAAGCACACAGTTGTATTAAGCATGTTGTTTTGAAATGTTACCCAGCTCATCATGGTGCTTAACAACTATGACCATCTACTTTTTAAAAAATAATTTGGTTGCAATTGGTCATTGTGATGTTCACAATTACTAGGGCAAAGGACAGAAATCAGAGGGGAGTGGCTCAGTTCCTTCACTTCCAGGTAGTTCCTTTTAGGCTGGTTTCCTCTCTTCCTTTAACGAAGGGTATGAAAACTGTATGATTCAAACATATGTGAGTAATGTATATTGCAACAGCAAGTATGAAACTACACATACATCCAAGAAGACTTTTGGTATACAAGTAAAAAAACAAAAGGCTTCTCACTTTCAGTGTTGATCATGAATAAATACTTAAGTATACAAAAATAAATGCAAGTGTTGTTTAGAAGAGAAAATCATTACCCTATTTAAAATATTTTACTGTCTTGTCCCTGTGACCTTCACTTGATGATGTATTTTAGTCACACAGTCACAGCAGGCAGATTTCACAAAGACATCCTGCCATGCTTTTACCTGATCTCTTTACATGGCAGCACACAGAACTACAGCTCATATTCAGCAAGAATCATAAACAAACTTTTCTGCCTGCTGGTAAGCAAATCTAGCAAAATTGTCTATGTGACAATAACACAGGAGCTTTGCACTGAACAGTAAGTTTTATGTAAAGCAAACAAACACAATATCCATGCCAAAACCACAGTCAAAAGGCTATCACTCTCTATACCCTTGCTCAGCAGATACACGCTCAAGTACAGGTGGCAGACACCAAAGAGAAGTATTCAAATATCAGAATGCATCTTACCTTGTTTCTTCCACTTTAGGACTATGTGCTGCAAAAATATAAAGCATAATTAATAAGTTCAATATTTAACTGATAACCTAATTATAAAATACATGGTTAATAAAAATAGCCTAGCACTGCCCAAAAACAGGCAACAACAAGAGCAAATCCTGAATGCATTCCATGTATAATGTATGAAAACCAGAATTTTCAATTGGAAAATAAAATAAAAAAAATCTGAAGAGCAAACAAAGAGCTAGATTTAAGCAAGTATCTGAAAACAGACATTACAGTCACAGCTGACCTGTGCAAGAGTGGGAATCAGAGATAAGGTATCACCTGCTGTCAGGTTGTGACTACAGAGTGCAACTCCCAACAAGGAAAAAAAATCTCAGTGACAAAAATTTTTAAGTCATAAATTTCAAATATTATAATTAATATATCATTGTTTCCTGGACAAGAATTTTTCATCTTCATACAAGACCAACTATGCAAACTTCACAGGTGTTTTACCTGCAAGGCAAGACAGAATGAATGAAATGACATGCATTCTCCTAAATAAATCAAAGAAATCTACTTTTAAAAATTCTGGAGAAGGGCAAACAGCCACAGAAGAATTCCTGCTGCACAGAACTTTTAAAGGAGATGATTACTTGATTCACACAATGCATTATACTTCTCAGAATGGAATTTTTTTTACCTTTCATTTGCAATGTTCGTCTTGAATATCTCTTGCTGGGTCGTCTTTCAAAGGATGCTGATCTCCTGGCTTTGTTGGTCTTGGTGGTTTGGTACTCTGTTTTCCCACTAACAATGTCATGTAAAAGTACAAAGTACTTATTTTTAATGATGGAATAGAGACACTGCTCACCAAAACGGTTGCGCTTTTATTTTAAATTCATAGTTCAATATCTGATCTCAGTTCTATTAAAACATCCCAAATTTCACACCTCAAAAAGCATTTCACAAAAAAGGGAGTTTTACAAACATTCTAATGTTCACTCCAATTTCTCAAGACAAAAGGCTGGAGCAATGACCCCTTAAACATTAAGCTGCTGACAAAGACATATTTGCCCTTGGCACATTTCTGTGCTAACAATGCATGAGGTCTGGGAGACGATGAAAATTCTAAGAGCGTAAAGCTTAAGTAATGTTGCCAAAGGTTGTAGAAAAAGATGATAATAGGACTAAAAACCAGCATCTAGATGCTCTTGTTCCCAGGTAAGTATTTTTTCCCCAGTATTGGCCAGGCTCTAACCCCATGGTATTAGCAGCCTCATGTTCTGCTGACTCCTTGGTACCACTGACCCTTTGAGGAGACTACATGGTATTGCTACAGTACTCCTGGAAACAGGAGAACAATAAAGGCACACTGCCTGGGGTTATGCCCCATCCCCTCACACATGTTCTCACCAACCCTCGTGGGGAATCAACATCATCCTGCAGACTCCTCTGGGATCACAAACCCTTTGGAAGACTGTTTCCTATACTGGTAGTGTCCAACACAGAATAGGCATTATTATGATCTACTAAAACCAAAAATGCAACTCACTCAGCTTGCAGTCTCACTGTCTTAGATGAAACAAAAACAGGTTCTCCCCTGTTTTCAGGCATAATCCAAGAAGAGCCACAACTGACAGGAGACATGTGCTAGAAGACAGGTGACACTGACCTGTATCGGAACCGGGATCCCAACCGGATGAAGCCGGACCGACTTGAGCTCTTTTGGACAGGACCTCGGAGCCTGAAGAAGGCATGATGTTCCACTGCACACTTCCACAAGTGTTTGCAGGCTTTGGGATGATCCAGTCTAAAGACAAAAGTGTGCTCCTGCTCCTTTCCCTTAAAGCACACAAAAGTACACTGACAATTGCAAGGGGCTTGAATAAGTCTAAGCTACTATTCCATGCAACCCTATGAATACTGAAATGTATGTTTAAAAAATATTTTAGGCAGAAAAATTAATGTTTTCAGAAGTTTTAATGTACAACTGCGCTATTGTTTAAAGCTGGAAAGGGCTAGAGCCCATATATTTAACAAGTCGAATCTCTGTATAACTACAAATTAAAAGACATCATTACAATAGGAGGGTACTTCTCAATGAGGCTAACATGGTTTCATTTCCAAATCTGATCTCCTCAAGTTACAAATGCTCACTTCCTTATTGTCTCAACTCTGTGCAATTTCTTTCCCATGTGAACAATTCTAGAAACTGCTTAAGGAATTCATTCCACTAAATGTGGTATATGGCCTTTCTCTAAACTTCCTTGTATAATGCACATCCTTTCCAAAGTATCTGGTCTAGTTTCACAAGGCATTCCCTTATTAAAAAAAGTGAGGAAAAAAAAGGAATTTAGCCCATTTATTTTTTACTTAAGTCCCTTCCATTTCCCAACTCCCCTGCAAGTCACAATCAAAAATCTTGCAGGCACCCACATTAATTCTCAAAAATTAAATAAGTATGGAAAGTAGTACTGTATACTCAAGACTGAGATGTAACTAAACACATATTTATATACCTGTTCATCATCCTCAACAACAACCAGAGTGAGTTTGTTTTTCTTGAAGTCAAGCCTTGTTATCTTTGGCCTGCAAGATGAACAGAAAGTGCAGGTTACACCTAACTCCTTTACTAACTCACTGAGAAGGTTCCTCATGTTCACAGTGCTCTCATATCCCAAACATTTTTTTTTAATTGTAAAAGAAACAAAAGAGCAAAAATCTAAAATACATTTTAACATACAATCAGAGAGCTTACCAGAAAAACAAACCAATCTTTGTGTCTCCTTCAAAGACAAGAACTCCTGTAGGTGTTAGTCCCAGGCTGTAATCATTGCCGTCTCTTGCCTAATTGCCAAAAAATAAAGATTATATTCATTTAGGTGTTTGACTCTTAATCCAGTTTACTCCAGTGATTCATGTAGTTTATCTCCCCAGCGATACAATTACACACATATCAGCTTATCTTATATAACAAAACTCCTGTGTTTCTATGATCTTATGCAATGGATCTCTCTTGTTTACAACTCAGTAAGTCTGATATAAGCAGAAAATTAAAATTTCTTGATTTGTCTGTGCAATAACAACCTCCTTATGCACTTCACTGCACTTCCTTCTCCACAGGAGATCTATTTTTACACATAGTTCTTCAGGTGGAAGCCAACTGGATTCCAGCTAATTTTAATTACTATGATTTTTCACAGAACACTTAGTCTAAATACAAACTGTAGTGCATATTGCCACACCAAATATTTTACACAGAGCAGACATGCCTGGAGTAAAGTTACACCTTCTAGAAAAGTATACCAAAGAGTAAAATTTGACACAAAGCCAGATCACTTGTTACACAGATGGCAGGAGTACAATATTCCTTTCTTTTTCCTCCCTCCAAGTGCTGAAATGCAGCACAAAGCTAATACTATTTCCAAAGGTCACCATGCTGTGGTTACACATACCTTGACTATGTGCATGTCTACACCATACATTTCCAGCCACTTAGCTTTGTTTAAGTAGTTAGTTTCAGCCTGTGCTGGTGTTTGCCCCCTGAAATAAAATTTTTGCTGTTAGGTAGGTAACTGAAAAAGCTGGAAAGGAAAAACTGGTATATGAGCAAAGAGAAGAACTTTGTGATAGTTTGTGAAAACTCTAAACACTGCTGCCACTTGTTTGCTTTAACGAGCACCAAGGACACTTTAGTAAGTCTTAATCTGAAAGCACTGTTGCAAAAATTACTGCATTTCAAGATTTTGTACCTTATCATTTTACTCAGGCTTTTGAAAAGCTTCATATTTTGTAGGAGGATATATTGTGAAAAATGACGGAACTATAATAAAATTATGTTTCTGAACAAGATCACAGAAGAAGTGTCAGCAGCATCATTTTAATACATTCTCTTCACAGAATAATCAGTGCAAACAGCTGGGCAGCATTCACTGGGAGTTCTTGTACCTGCATTCTTTCCACTTCTCAAAAATGGCTAGTTCCATCTCTTCAGTCTGAGTGGGAACAAACCTGAACTCAGACACCAGCTCAGGGACATGTTCAGCAGGATCATAGTCTCCAAGTTCAGCTACAAAAGAACAGTATTGTTAAGCACTACTCCCAATAAACGCAGTGGATATTTTTGCATATATTGGAATTTCTGCACACTTTTCTAGTTAATCTACAATACTAGATTTCTTTTTGTATTCTTTCTCCTCCAGTTCTCTCTATTTTGAAGTGTCACCTTTTTTGACAGGGAAATCATGGACACTGAACAAATGACTGTGTTGTCTGCTTAAAAGCTTTGTATTAATTTCTACAAAGTGCTACTTACATATTCCTTAACAAGTTTCCAATAAAGGGAATTTATCAACATCCTTCAAACTCACTTTTTTTTTCCTTTCTTGCAGAAAGTTTTCAGTATTTTTATCACTGAAGTTACCTACTGAGATGACAGCTGACTAAAGTTACATTATTAAAACAACATCTCTTGAGATTCATAAAAACCAAAACCACTTCTGACACTTTTCCAAAAATTATTTGCCCATTCTAAAAATCAGTTTCTTGGTTTTACGATTCTGTATCCCTCTGTCAGGGCAGAATCATGCAGCTGTTACTTGGCACTGTCGTTCTCACCTAAGGACATAACAAATGCCCTACAGGGTCAGTCAAACGGCTCACCTAGTGCACTGCTGCATGCTCCATTTCCCACAGATGCTAACAACTCCTCTTAAGCTTTTAAAGACATATATGCCTAAAATGCTGAAACTCACAACTCACAGTTAGAAATCTTTACAAAAATGTCCTGATTTTCAGAGTCACCAAGACATCTTTGGGAATACCCGGACAAGTCAAAGAAATGAACACAGTATTCCATAGGTATGGAAACAACATATGATCTAAAAACCTGTTTCCTGGATTTCTGAACACTGCAAACATAATAAGTCTTTTCACCTCCTCTTTTTTTTTTTCTCTTTTTTAATGCTGACTGAGGAAGCTTGCAGTTCTATAATAATTTACTCCCACTAGAACGCCTGCCTCTGTTGAAAGGAATGCTGTCAAAGCCAGCTTAGATTCCAGCTGATTTAAATAAAAGTACACAGCTGTCAGACACAGAGATTAAAGCCCTGCTACAGGCCTCATTGTGGAAAGAGGAAAGAAAAGACCAGTATAAAAAGCAATGGATATATGGCTTAATTAGATCACTTTGTTTTTCCAAAAATTTGTTCATGGAACCTGTATCTTCAGGCTCTAACAATGCTAATATTTTTTAGCTAAGGAATGTATTCTAACTGTTTTCCTTCCACGCAAAAGAGCAAGTTAAAAAGTATCATCACAGTTTAATCCCAACTCTCTATACCTACACGTGATTAGGGCCATTAGGAGTTCCTGCCTGAAAAAACCAAAATGTGTTCTGGAAAATATTTGTAAGATAATGAATTTCAGTGACTTGGTTCTGTTACTTAACTCCTGCAGAGTAAGCACAAGAGTGCACTGATTTATAAGATGAATGTTGTGGCACATCTCCAAACTGCCTCTTCATCCAAAAAGACAACACATCAGCTTTACAGCAGAGGCTCCAGGAGTTTTTGTAGACTCAAACTAGATTGAATAATAAGGTCGTATATCTACATCCTCCAGTAACGACCCAAAAGCCTGCTCTAGCAGACATCTCTAAAACGTCAAGCCTCCCTTCTTCCTTTTGTGAACTCCCCTGCTTGAAACCATGGCAAACCTCACATTTGTTAAGATCACACCCTCACCCAAACAACACAAGACAGTGGCCAGGAAGATCAGCAATGTACAACCCACGCAAGCAACTTAAGGTCAGATACAGCTCTCAGAGAAGCCACAGATGCTGGATTCTCAGGTGGAACCAAAAGTTAAAGACAACTCATTATTAAAATCTCAGATGACTGGAGCATAGTGCTGTAGAGCTGAGAAAAAAACAGTATGTCATGTCTTGTGGCTGAAGGAGGATCTGAAACACCAACAAGTGCAGTTCAAACATGAAAGCTCAAGTACAAGCATGAGACATAGGGCACTAAGATGCTCATACAAATAAGCTGAAAAGCTGGTATTTTGTACAATGACTTTTCAACTGAGAACAGAAACAATTTTGTACCTGATTCGAACAACAAAGAAAATAGTTGGCAGAAACTACACAATGGGAAAAAAAGTGAGCTGTATTACTATATCAAAGCATTTCAGGAAGCCTGCAGACCTCATATCTTGTGTGAAAGTGGACAGATTTGCACACAAGCACCTGAGTAAACAAGTTTAGGGCAAAGCTGTTTACGTTCAGAACCTCCTTGTTCTATTTCTCAAAGAATTGAATAATTTTCCGTATGTGCTCTCAATACAACTACAATCAAAAAGAGCTGTGTTTCACACTGGATCACTGATGTGTGGGCAGAACCCATTTTCTGGATATAACAACGACAGACCAGAAGAATAAACAACAGTCTACATCCAACTGTTCATGAAGCTTTATCCTTTCCCTCTTTACCTACTCACCTTGCATGTTATAAGCTGCCAACTGGACGGCTGTGTCAAAAGGACATTCCAATCTGCCACAAGAAAACTGCACTGTTAAAACCTGAACAGACACTATTTAGCAGACAACTTACATAACTAACAGTAAGAAACTGCAAATGTTTGGGTAAGAAAATGAAAAAGGACTAGTAGATTTTCAACAAACTAACAGGAGAGAAGCCTACATTATTTAAGCATTCCTCTGCTGATAATCATGAATAGAAAAGTAGTAGAGTAAAAATAACATTACATTACTAAGCAAAACTTATTAATTATCCAAATAATAGTTTAATAAATTCTATGCTAAACACTTTGTAATTGTTTCAAAGACTGCTTACTTTCCACTAAGAATATCCAGTTTCAGCTGCAGAACAAATAAATACCTGTAGGATTAAATAAGAAATAAGTTATTGACTAACAGTTCTAATGTGTAACTCGGTCAATACAAGTAAGTTAGAGCCTGACAAATAAAAATGTTCTTTTACTCTTTACGTGGGTTTTCAAGATGAAAAAAATTGCACCGTGACCTTTCAAGGCTGTATCAGTTGGGTTTGTGAGTTTTGCACACATTTCAAATGAAGCAAATCCAAAACTACAAGATGTCAAAAGCTGCACTACAGTGTTGCACAGAAAAAGAAACGGGATACCCAAGTAAATACTTTTTTTTTTCTGTTCTGATTCTACTTGGGCAAAGAACAACTTGGCATTTTCCACATTTCCTTCATTATTCACAGACATACCAACCTCATAAGAGAAGGTTATTTTCAAGTGTTGCAAAAATAAACGTTCCTAATATGGACCACTTAGTTAAAATCTAACCCAGAAAGCTGATTGCAAAGTGATAAAAAATAAACAGTTGGCTGCAGCCGTTTCAACTTGTTTACCCTTCAGAGCCAGCTTTCCTTCACAGCCTTGCTTATCCTTGCTTATTGCTTAGAAATTAGGCAAATATTGAATACAAATCCCTCTGGTGTGGAACACCAATTCTTCTGATCCAACACCCACAAAGAGGAGCCCCCTTGTTTCATTATGGTACACAGCTTTCCTCTGACAAGACAGGAACTCCCAAGTATAAAGCATTGGCATCAGCAATGGTATCCAGTTTGAATTTCAGCACAGATGCCCAGAAGCCTTACATAACACTAAAGAGAGTGCATCTGCGGAAACATGTTCGTGTCTTTTCATACTTACAGACAGAAAACAGATGGAGGTGTTTTTCCTACAGGTCCCATAGAAATCCACAAGTTTGCCAAACTATTTATTATCCAAGGCCTTTTGAACACTAGCCCCTACACAGGGAATAAATTTGTTTGGTACTGACCCCAGATATCAAAATAATGAGCACAGGCCTCCAGTGTATAGTGGGTGTGACCAGTCTGTGCTTATCAGCCACACAACACTTGCAAACAATTCAAGCACTTCCCATGCTATGCTACAAGATCTCTGACTGGCAGCATCTCATGCAAAGCTGGCAGAGAACATGAGCAAGCTGCACTTGTGGAAGCTGAAGAATGGCTCCAGCTGGGTGTCTTGCTGCACAAAGGCTGAATCCTCAGAAAGCCCCTGCTAGTGACACCTATAACCCTCAGCAAAGCTCCACTTCCCACTACCTCTGCTGCTTTAAGGTGGCAAACTCTCAATACAGAAGGAAGACTGCTCTCCTGTTCTGGGGGGATTAGCTAAGTAGGCAGACAGGGTTTTAAAGCCCTCAGGTTTCAGGTCTGCCCTGCTAAAACCTGTATAGCAAGGTCTGACTGGCAGAACCCAGTTAAGATGGATGAAAATTTTCCATAGTGGTAGATACAGATGTAGGTCTGAATTTTGTCTATGGTTACTGTTTTAGAAGGCAGTTTACTAAGGAACATGAATGAGGACATAAAACATTCTTCAAGATTGGCAGGAAAGCATTAAAAAGCAGCAGTTATCACGTTACGTTGTCACACGTAAGTATGAAGCTGCAGAGGGTACATATGGCTGTAAGGGGTAATGCTACCATAATCTTCCTGGTAGCACTCCCAGGGATTTGGCTAGAGTGCAGATCGAAGATCCACACAGACATAAACCTGAACAACAAACAAATGCACAAAGAGCCGAGAGTATTAAATGTCCACAGCTATGACGAAAACATAACTTTGTTTACTCTCCAAAAGGGATCAGCAGCACTGGTGACAATGCAAGAAAATGCTGTCTTTTATGCTACTGACAGATGGTAGGTTGTGTTCTCTTTCAAAGCACCCCAAGTATGTCTCAGCCCAACAAGAAATGCAGTACTATGAATGGATCTGTGAAATGCTCTAGTTAAGAGAAACTGCTGCTCACCTGATACTACAATCCTACACATATAGTACTGTCAACTCACAGCTCAATGTGGCAGTAAAACACTATTTTCCCTTCCCATAAAATCTGCAAAGACCACACAAGTAATGAAATGCTCATTGAACTTTCTGCCAAGAAGCTCTAACTTGCAATTCAATGCTTTTCTGCCTAGAGACAGGATGACTGCATGCAGTTGAAACTAAATACAGCTTAAGAAGAATAAAGACATAGGAATAATGTCTGTTCCCTCCAGTAAAAACCTCTGTCCATCGTGTATAAGCTGCTCAGATCAGATGCCAGAATTGTCTAATGAAAAATGGTAATAAATATTTAGATCTCTTTATATCACAGTTCATTCACTTCAAGACAGCCATGTTACAAAAGCAAAGCGACAGTCACAAAACGCCAGGTGAAATAGCAGCTCCAAGGAATTATCTGAAACATCATACAACTGCTTAAACAAGTACCACAAGAACATCTCCCTGGCCTTCTTTGGGTACCTCTCCCTCACACACAATCCCTCTTACCTTGTTAACTCTTCACGTAGATTATTGGGCTCTGATGAGTAAAACTTCACACGGAAGTGCAGACAATATGGTGGGCCAACTGCAAAGCAGAATTCATTCAAGACAGCAGTAACAGTTACTGGATAAGACATCTTATTTTTTTTATTACACAGAATCACATCAAAACCTGACTGAAATTGGTTGGCTATGTCCTACCACAAGGTCTTAAATCCATGAAGAACATGAAGATGAAAGGACACTTAAATATGCCCAACAAATAGTTGTATCTGTTACAAGTTAACTCAACAGTCATATCACATTAACTTGACTCATCCTGCCAAGAGCACATGAATCTAGGTTAATCCCTATATTTAAGGACTATCCATCACCAAGAAAGCTGTGCATCTTGGCTCTGCAGTTGAGTAAACCCTCAGGCACGCTGTAGGTCTCTGCAACACCTTCCCAGGGCTCTAGGAAATACCGCTGACAACTCAGGCCCTTCTATTCCAGAAAAGTTTAGACATATTTTATAGGGACTTAAGGGACCCTTCTATGGAATAGTAATCTCCTCTGGAAAGCAAAGTGTTAATTCAGCGAAAGGATGGATTAACAGTTCTTTAAAAATGTGCAGCTCTGCTGATTCTTGCATTTGACAGGAGGAATTTTCTCTCTCTCAGTGCGTCCAAAACCTCTGTCGTATTAACAGAGCACCACAAATCCCTGAAGACTTCCCACAGTGCAGAACAAGGAAGCTGCTAAACAACAATCAGCCGATGCCACAGCTTACCCAGGCACACACCACTGAAGCAACCAGGCCCCACTAAAGCCTTGTGCAGCAGGTAAGGACCTGGTGGACTGAACACAGATTTGGGCACCCCAGGACTGCCTCAAGGGATGGAGCCTCCAAGACATGTTTTCTTGTAGTCAGGATAATGAACTATAACACTAAAACATCTTCAGCTGCCTTGACTCCACTTTAACTGTAATTAATGAGCCTATAACATGTTTTATTAGAACACTAGAATAAAGTAATATGAGCTACAGAGGGAAGAGGTCATTAAACAATCAGTAGCACCATGCAGGGTTTTTGTCATTGTGTCTTGTCCCCCCTCAGAGGACACTGCCCTCCACCACCCATTTCAACTCTGTGTGCTTCCTGTATCTTAAATACAGAATCCCAAGAGAAAATGGAAAGGACACTTACTTTTAACTTGCTTTTTAATGCTTTTTGTGTTGTCCAGCCAGTGCTGAAAAAAAAAAAATTAATTTCATTGAATTATCAATCAAAAAATATCCCAGAAAGAATGAAAAAGGGGGAAAAAAGCCCATTTGTTAGTGAAGACCATCTTGGAATAACAAGTAGTTCGTTAAAATAATCTAATCCAAATCTTTCACAATCCACAGTTCTCTGTGCTCACTGAAGATTCTTTAGCTCAAAGTTTGTAATGCAAAATGTAAGTTCTGAACAACATTCTGCAGTACCTTATTTAAAGCCAGTCCTCAAGAACTTGTTATCTATTTTAAGGGAAAAACCCACCACATTCTGACAAACTGCTTTACCAAATTTTTCATCCTGTCCAAACAAACACTTAATTCACACTTTAGTAGGTCAGCCAGTGACAATGTGCCAGAGAGGCATAAATCATAGCTGGAGACTCTGGCACTCAGTTGTGTGTGATGTTTACTTGGGACAGGAAGGGGAGAAACAAAATAAATATTGTTGGCTTTCAGGCATTTTCTTCAGATGACTCAAGTGTAGTAACAGCAGAACTGTCAGTGTCCTGACATCAGGGTCAGCTCTACTTAATTCTCAAAAATCTATTCATAGGTGACATTTTAGCACCTATCACAGGAGAGGACAGAAGTTACTGCCTCACCTACTAATGCTAATTATAGGCTGCATACTAGACATGAAGCCAAAATAATGGCCTCACTTATACTGTGTACAACAGCATGAGAAGCTATAGATCACAGATTGAGAGAAACACCTACACATACACACTATGCTTCCCAAAATAACTGCATATAATCACAGTGCTGAAGAGTTTATACCAGAAGTTAAAGCTGGAAATCTAACACACAGCTAGTGGGAGAAATCTCCTTCCTAGTGCATGGACAACAGCTCCATCCTCCAAAGGGGGTGACTCACTTAAACAGGAAACACAGCACCCTACTCAATATAATTGCATTGACTCAATAGCCAGAGCAAGCTACCCAACACACCATGTCCTGCACGGCTCACCCTGCCCAGGGAACACCATCTCATCTGATCAACCCAAAATGTCACACCTTGCAACTAAGAGAGATGAATTATATACTTAGCAACACTCCTTTTGTTAAACTGTGTGCCATGAGGTTCACAGTGGGCCCCACGGAGGACAGAAAAGCAACAAGGGTATGAAAAAGAACCGGTATTTTCAGGTTGCAATGCCAAGTGCAAACACATTCCTGTCCTCAGAGCAGCCCTGCCTTCTGCAGAGAGTGTGTGAAGTCAGCCGGTACAGCTGGGATGTGCAGTGATTGCTCTATCAGCCGCAGATCAGAACAGCTGAAAATGCTCTCAGTACCTAATAAAGCAAAGCAGCTACAGAAAGCTATCTGAGATGTATCTAAGATATTTTCAAAATAAAACATGAAGAGTGAAGCAAATCTTTACATCAATTTTGCTTGCACTACCAGTGAAATGCAGTCCAGCAATTTTTTTTCTTCAAGAAAATCATATTGTCATTTTTCCTATTCCACAAACTCACTTGCTGTTAAGACACAGTTCACTTACTACTTCCTCCACCAAAAAAAATGCACAAACTACCCGCCTGGAGGCTTGAAGGTGATTTAGATACAGGAATGGCAAAGAGAGCACTTTGTAGGCTCCAGGGCTGGCTGTGCCCGCCTGTTTCATCTCCCTCCTGTTTTCTCTCATCTCCTCCACATTCCATGGGAAGGGAACCGAGAGGCCCACGACAGGCACCGATAGTGTTTCATTCTGTTCAGCTCCTGCTGCTGCTGCCCACAGGAGCTCTGTCTCAGTGGTGAGGGTGTGCATGGAAGAAGGGAAACAGAAGTGATTTTAAATGAGGGTGGGGGTAAAACAAACAAAAAACCCCTAAAACCAACACATAAATGAACGGACACAGACGTCAAGAAACTTGAGATTTATTCCAAGTGATTAAAATGGAATTCAAGTGGACCTGGCAAAAAAGTTTACTTTCGATGAGAGTTTGCTCAGCACAGCCTACTGCTGAAATCCAGAGATAAAGTTGGCTAAACAGAAGGCAATACAAACAACAGACTGCACAGAGTACTGGAAGTCCTCGCTAAAATAGTTTGCTGCTGCACAATTTAAAAGCAAAACACACAGAGAAAAACAACCCAAAATCCCGACCCAGCAACATTCCAAGAAGTTTGGGTAAATCAGGTTTGTTCAGTAAGATTGTGAGGCTAAAACTGGTCCCATACTTTACGGAATTAATGGGTTCATACTTAGTGCAATGCTATGCAAATAATTTTCAGCATTAAGCACTACAACAGATAAAACTGCCAGAGCAACAAACAAATGTATTGTAGAACTCAATTAGGAAGAGCAAGTACTTGATATTTGTAACATGTAGGGTAGCACCAGAAATTTGCCACTGCTTAAGTGTTCAATGCCCCCTTATTAGAAAAATCTCTTCAGCATTGCTGAAGGAAAACTCCAAGAGCCCAACAACTTACCAGAAATCTTCATCTTTTGCACCACTGGACATGCTGCACTGTTCACTGTCACTCAAATTAACATAGCCTGTACCTTTGGCTGCCAGACCAAGTCTGATACACGGTGGATAATCCTGCAAATAACTGTTTTTGCCATCTCCCACCTCTTACTTGGGAGGGGGAATCCATTCCTAACTATCAGACTACGATGAACACAGAAATCAAATGGAAATGACAATTGTTTCACTACGCTGTTTCAAGAACTTCTTTAAAGAAGCTATTATTTGGATACTAAAATCCAAAATATCAGGAAGAGTTTGTATTATCTTGTTCCCTCCACTCTCTAGCACGTCATAAACACCAGATTAGTGATCGGCAGCAGAAAAGAAGGCAGAAAATCAATCTTCAGATATCCAAAATTAATCTATTGAAAAGCTCATTTGTAGGTAAAAAAGTGGGGAATTTTTCGAATTCTTTGTTCAACTACATGTTGCTAGTTTATGTAAGTGTAGCTAGCCAGTATGGTGATACACTTAGCTTTAAATAGGGTAGGAGAAACATTATCTCCTTACAGAGGTAGTGGACGATTTTGTCCACAGTAAGGAACTGGATTCTTACACTGTTTATTTAATAAGTCTCCTGAATAATCTTTGACAAATCACTTGATTAGTCTCTCTCTTTGTTTCCAGATGCAGATTGGGTTTCTGCTAGACCCTGCCAGCTCCTCTTTGCAGGAATGGCTGCTATCGCAACAGTTCTTCATTTCTTAAAGCAATTAATTATCTCTGGCTGTTGCATTCAGCTTTTCTGGCAGAATCCAGTCTTTTCTGCTTCCTTATACACAGTGCATCATTAACGTCCAGTTTAAACAGATTGTTATCTCTACTCTGTTGCTTTTCAGTCACACATACTTAAGAAAAGGAAGCAAACCCAGCTCAAAATCCCCTGTACCTGGTAGATTGTGCAGTATCAAATACTCAATCAGGTGCTGTCTGTACTGAAGCAACAATTTGCTGGACAAAAGCAAGCCATCAGCCATTGCTGAGGCAGAAAAGATTAACTCTTTCTTCCCCACTTGAAGACGAAATGGCCTCATTTGCTACCAGATCAATAAGACAAAAGGTTTACCATACAGGTAGTTCTACCAGTTAAAATAACTCACTTTGAACTTTTATGAGACCCTAGAGACACAGAAATACCTCAGGAGCCACACTCAGTTAGGATACCTAAAATGTACAGATTATTGCTTTCCTGATACAAAAAGTTAAATGCCATGGAATCATTCACTATCATTACTCAACATCCTGGACTGCACAAGCTTAACACAGCTAACATGATTTTTATAACTATAAAATGGTATGCAATGGGCTCTTTTCTCATTTCTGTTGGTATGCATGGTTCTGAATGCCATCCCTCTGCTACTGTAATGGTCTTTTCCTCCTTCAATGTCTCTGTTCTGCAAGAACCACTTTTTGCTACTGAGAATTGCAGCCCAGCAACACCTTATATCACTAGCCATGAAGTTTGCTTCAGATTGTGAACATCAATGATTTTTCTCTGAAGAAAATGCTCTCTACAATTAGAAGCTATACATAAAATCTGATCATGATAATTCTGAAAGGAAGCCATCATGTTATAAATGTGTTCTGGGGTAGTGTACTGTGCCCAAACCTGTCAGCTTCTTTCTACCTGTGGATGTTGGGTTAAGTGAAGACAGGTTTTAGTTACAGGGATGGAGGACAGAGAAAAAAAACACTCCTTGTCTAACAGCTCACTTAACTTGCAGCTAGCCTTGTGGGCAGGATTAATTACTTGGCTCAAAGAAGAACCTAATAAAACTGCATAGCCCCCAAGTGAAAGAACTGTGGTTGCTTATGACAAATAATGCTCTGCTTCTGTTATCAAAATCCATCAGACTTTCACAAACACACAATCAAACACAAACTATGACTTGGAAGAACACTCTACTCAAAATCTGGTACATATGATCACACCTATAGCCTCCCAAAAATTTCTGGTCTGAGTCAGAGCTGATGTGAGCAAAGCTTTACCCCTCTTGCAAGCAGACATTAACAAGATGACTTTTGCTGAGGAGAGTTCATAACATTTGCAAAGGGAAACTTTCTCCACTCCATAGAACAATTAAGGGCCATGCACACGCTCTAGTTTTGCCCCTTCCTCTCTGCATCAGCAGCACTTGGAGTTTCTACATGACACTCCAGGGTCCTACTGGACCAACAGGAGGTATGACAGGAACACATGAAAGACAAGGAAGGAAGAGACAACAGCGCTGTAGGATGTTAGTGCTGCAGGTGGAATTACACTGGGGGACGCTGCAACTAACACAGCACAGAGCTTCTGCACAAAACTTAGCTCACAAAAGCTAAAAAAGCATTTTTGTCAACATTAAGACTTAATTTTTAGACTGTTGCTTGAAAAAAGAGCACTGCTACTCACCGCCACTTGTGCGGAATCCATGAACCTTAATCCAAAGTAGTCGCTTTCTATGAGGTCCAGATGATACATGATCTGTTCAAACAGCAGCTGGCCTTTGGCTTTTTTCTGAAAACGTAAAAGGATTTAGTACTCATCAAGTATATTTACTGTAGCATTTACCTTCTTCTAGACACACTTTATATTCTAATTCCCAAAGTAGGAGAATCCCAAAATTTAGCTTTTTTCCCCCTTCATATTTTTTAAAGGCTGTTTTCCTTAAAGGCAAATGTACACCCCACAAGAAGCACGACAGAGTGTTAAAACGTCATTTCATCATTTTTCCTTTTAGGATCTCCTTACTCACTGAAATTCAATAGAACTGGAAACACTGCTAATGCTATTGCAATAACTAATGCACTGGAAAACTTTCAGAGCCAAGCACAGCAAATTGCTAATGAATTTACTACTGTTTGATATCTAGGCAATTCATCAGTTTTGAAGCAGGTACCAAAGCCTATTGAATTAGGATATAGCATTCCATTAGCATGTGCTCTTAACAGCTACTAGGAAATAGTCTGAGGCAAGCAACCTGAACAAACAGTACCTGGGTAACACGTTTACAAAAGCAGGTTCATAAAACCTCACCATATTCATATATTCAAAACTCGAGAAACGGGCTAACTTTCCAAGCACATTTTTAGTGAGCTAGTAATTAACAGATTTAGTCCCATTCTGAAAACTCTGTGCTGGCCAAATTAATACTCAGAAATAATTTTGTTTAATCAGCAAGTGATACCAAGTAAGGAAAGCTGCATGTGTAATTTCTGCCACCTTCCTTTACCATGATCTTCAAATATTTTATATTCAACTTTGCAATTCTAATCATTAGTTTACTCAATGTGTTAGTTAAATCCAACACAACACATCACAGCTCAAAGCAAATCTCAAAAAAGTCTCTAAGCTGAACCTGGTCAAGCAAGTTCTCATGCAGTTATTTATCTCCAGTTACTGGGGAGAATAAGGGGAAAGGAAAGCAATTGGGTCAGCAGGACACCTCACATATATACAGCATCTACAGAACGTTGTGCAGTGACAACACTGAGATGCCAACTTCACCAAACTCACTCAAAGCAAGTTTTTTCTGTTGACCTCAGGAAATAAGTATTTCTCAGGCAACAGTAGATTTATTAAACATCAGAAAGAATCTCCAAACAGAATCCTAAAGGACAACCTCTATAAACCCACACTTTTTTTCCACTATTTGAGTCTGTAGTGTCTGTCTTAAAGATCAAAGCATTGAACTGTTGATATTTCTCCCCAGCACAGGGCATCTTCTGCTTAAATAACAATAATATATACTAATACATGTGAAATTAATTCAGCACTTGCCACAGTAAAACAAGAAAAACACTCTATTTCTCATGAAGCTTTTTGCAGCTTGTCTAAAGCTGCTCTTACTGAGCAGAATGTTTTAGGTCTTGCTCAATTCCTGTCGATCATCTTTTAAAACTGTATTTAACTAATTACTGCAGCCAAACTCCTGTCAGTGACAGGAGCCTGGAATACTACACATACTATCTCAGAGTACCAACAACCAACACTTCGAATTTCTGCAGCATCAGGTTTCCCAGTGTGTTCACCATTTGGGTTATCCCGGCAGAGGACTCAAGATTAAGTGGACCCAGAATGACTAATATGGGAAAAAGTCCCTGAAGAAGCAGTGGAGCTGCTGTGGAAAGATTTGCAGGGCTACTCGTTGTTTTCTGACTTAAACCACCAGCGATGTCAACATGGAATTAATTATAAACTACTTTGCATGAATTAAATCATCAGCAGCTGTATTTGGTGCAAGTCAACAAAGTGTCACACATGCTTTACTTAACTGAAGTTCCTCCTCCTTATATTTAAGCAAACAGCAACCAAAAGTACTGCTTTGTAACAAGCCACTTTTTATGAACCAAAATTAGTTTCTTTGTATTCAATAAAACTGCGACCTCAAGTGTTTTCAAAAAGCAAAGATACATTTTTATTACACTTTCTTGTGAAAAATTGTCCTAACTTTCTAACAGCAGCATTCAACTTAATTGATACCTTTATTTTTCAGCTACCCCANCCCTTTCTTTTCCTTGCAGCAGAGCTCAGGTTTTCTCAAAGGACAAATATTTTCGAACTGCTTAATGTTTACCGACGAACTATTAATGGCTCCACTCACAAGCAGTCAAGTCAGAGGCTGGTCCTCCCTTCAGGGCACAAATTAAACTCCTCATGGGTTTGCAATTCAGTAAAACCTGACTACTTGATTTACACAGTTTGCTATTCTCTGTGGGAAGCAACAACCAACATCTGACAGCAGCAGAATTAACAAGAGGAAAACTTAAATAAAATATATCTCTTATATAGGGCAGGACATTTAGTGGGTCTTGCCACACTCTGGAATGAGATAAAAACGTCTGATCACTTTGGCATGAAGCATACGGCCCCCGCCCCCTCAACCTCCTTTCCCGAATGAAAGGGATGCTCCCAACTATGTCCTAATGACATCTCCTGCTGCTCTTAATAACCGCAATTGCTGCTTGAGTGTGTGTTCCAAGGGCTGCGCTCAGCAGCAAGGCTGGGTGTCCACCTCGGCTGCTGGATTGCCCCCTCGCTGCCGGGATAAGGTGATTTGCAGACATCCACTGCCTAAAATTTGAAAGACAGCTCCTCTCAGGGTCTCGGATGTAAAAGCCATTTCAGCACAAGAGCAGCCAGTACAGACCAGCACAGCGAAGCAACACGGGCTGACGGCAGCTGGGGGGGAGACCTTGTGCTGCGGGCACAGCCGAAGGAACCGCTCACTTCTTAAGGTTTTTATCAGGTTTTTAATCAGAGAGAAGTACTTGGCTTTTTTCCAAAACCTGAAAAACAACCAAAACGACCACCTCACGAATTTACTAACTAAACTGCTAATCACAAAAGGATCTTCCTCCTGTTTTGTTTTGTTCTTTGTTCTTTCTGAAAAATAACAGACAAATAGGCATTACCTTCATGGAACTTATTATCCCCTGTGTCTTTGCAGCCATACTTCTCATTCAGACTTCTTCAAATGATTATATTAATATTGCTTATTAACAAGAGCTGCTGAATGCAACGGCTGCTGTTGTTGAATGGCAAAAAAGCTCCCTTCCTGGTTTTTCTTGACTCACCAGGAGTTACCATTCATATGCATACCAGTTTCCTTAGAAATACACCGTTTACACACACCCACCCCCAGGAAGAGATGGATCCCTCTTCGGGATTTACAGCTACCCAGTTGCTAGGATGTCACCTACACATGTTTGCAGGCCACAGCAGTGCGGAAGCAGCAGATGACCCCGTCCTTTTTTTTTAATCGAGCAAATCCCCTTCTCACAAACTACGTGTTTCAAAAAAAAAAAAATCAGCCACGAGAAAGCTCCAATAGTGAGCTTTAAAGGAAAACGATTTGATCCTGACATCATGCAAACCGTGCCTATAGTTAACACTATTAAGGTTTGCTGGAGAATTGGAGGGTTAAACCCCCTTATCTTTACAGAGTTAGAAGTACACATTATTTGTATCACCCTGATCTTCTTACGGCTTTAAGTATTGACCTACAAATGGAGCTGCTCCTCTCCTCAAACTCCAAGCACCAATCTTTCAAATAACTTTTCTGAACTCCCCAGTCGATTTTATCCTTCGTCTGAAGATGCCACTGGCAGCAAAACACCAGTTCTGCTTCTCTCTCTGGGTTATCCCCGTCTTTGACAACATGTGCCACACACTCCTGTGAATACAGAGCCCTGCAGGCTGGAAGGCTGCAGAGAATTTCGACCTCCAGAGACACGGCTTACCAATTCTTCTATTTACTTAATGTGTAGGAAGATAACCATTAGGGATTAAACACTTTATTCTATTATTCTCTGAAGACAAAAAAAGGCATTTCCTAAAAATCTTCATATAAATAATTGATTTCAATACCTATCACTACTGTACATTTATTAGAGTGCTATGTAGAACCCTTTTAATGTACTGTGCCCAGGCTTATTGAGCCTACTACATAAAAAGACAGACTCAAAACATTCATACTTGTCAGTTGTTTTGTGGAATACTCCATTTCCTTTCACAGAAAGTTTTTATCTTTTAATTACACATTCCATTTATCCTATTTTTTAATTCTTTCTGATGCAGAATATACCCAAACAGCTCGTCTAGCATTAAAGTTTAGAGATTAAATACCTCTCTCCAGAGAGAGGTATTTGGTTATAGGGGAGAGAGATTAAATACCTCTCCCCCATTTCAATTTGATTTGATTTCCATCTGCAGGTTTCTCAGGAGCACTCTGGCTAAGAGCACCTGAGAGTCTCAACTTTTGACTGAGCTCTCTGCAGGGGCACTGTTATGCTGTGAGTTAAGAATGCTGAACCTTGGGGCAACTAAAGCAGCCTGAGCACCGCTCAGAAACACTGGCAGCACACTGCAGGCCCTACGAGTTCCCCTGGCACCAGGCACAACTTGCTTCCAGCTGCTCCCTCCCTCCCTTCCCATCGCAGCAAGGCTGGAAGGCTCCCCTCTCACTGACCCGAAACGACAGGGCTGGGTGCAGGCAGCCGGGCTGTGACTGTGCTGCTGCTCACAAGTGCTGCAAGGACTCAGCACGTCCTGCCTGACATCAGTCTCCACGCCGTTCAATGTGGGATCCTCCTGCACTAGGGCTGGAGCACCCGGCACCCCTGCTTTGGAACACTCGGCTCAGCGAGGATTTGTCCAGTCTCAGTCCCCTAAAAGTCTTTCTGTAGTTCAAGCAAACACTCAAAAGGCACATGAATAGTTTCAGACAAAAGAACAGATGGGAAAAAAAAGTTTTAATCCAAACTTTATAGCCTTAACACAGAGGATCACGTTCAAATGTTTATACCTCTGTCAGCTGAGCTTTCTTTTGAAAATTAAAAGCCAGCCTTGAAGATTCAGAATAGTCATTTTATTTGATGACTAACTTTCCAACATTTCTAGCAGTATTGGATTTAATTGTTAATCAGCATTTGTGCCACAAACAGCACTGTGTATTTCAAATTTACAGCTACAAGTATTCAGCAAGTGGTCATAAGTATTCTGCAAGCTGTTTACAAAAACAGAGTGGATTACTGAGTAAAATCAAATATCACAGTACATCTCTGACCTTGTAGTTGGATCAACACAGATCATCTCTCTCCAAACAAAGCCACTGGCACTCGTTGATGATTTTTGCATTCCTGATAGATCTATTTAAAATAATCACTACAAATACAGTACTTTTTTGTCTTAGTTTATTCTCCAAAACTCTAAACAGCTTAGCTCATTCCCACTACTCCACAGAACTCCTGCAGTGGTTTATACAAGATCTTGTTTTAATGATAATTCATTACAATAAGGACGAAACCATCTCATTTTACAATCTCCATTTCAAATTTCATGCACAAGTAAGGTGCACTCCAAGACCACAAACTACACAGGGAGCATCTTTCACCTTATACCTTATAGGAAGCTTTTACCTAAAACTGAGGTTGCACATACAGAAACTGGAGTACAATTAACACTGTATTATCCATGAGAAGATTATGTAAATTGTGGGTTAAGCAGGATCAGTTTCTCTTACCAAAACAGCCCTGGTTTCCACAAATACAGTGCTGTAAGACCCTACACTCACTATCTGTCACTAGTGTAAGGCTGACCTTGTTTCTTCACAGAAACCAATCCACTAATTTTTAAAAAGGTGCATATTCCAAGTGTATGCATTTACATTATTTATGTTACCATTTCTCCCCTCTGTCTACATTATCTTTCCCCTTTCCCAAAAGGTATTATCAATAGCACAGAATTTGCTAACTCTACAACAAATACTCAATTTTTAGATATTTTGATTTAAAAAAACCCTGGAGTGCTCCAGCACTCAGCTAAAAATTCTTGACAAACATTTTTGTTTCCAAGTTTTTCAGAAACCGTGGGTGACTCCAGTTAAAAACAGCTTTCAAGGAAAAACACTCTGTGAGCTCCCCCCCTCCAATCAAGTCTTTTCCCACAAATCATGACCACCAGAAGAACCGGTATTCCAGCTATTAAGAGGTTCTCTTGGGAGCTCAGATCCCTATGACTGAGCTGATGGGAGTCTTCAGGTAGTAAACCAGGGCTGTTTACAGCTTCTGAGCTTTGGGAATTCCAGAGGTGCAGTGGGGGAAAAACTGAGGAGTTCAGTTTCGCATGGGAACAGGATTAAAAGTAAGATAAGGGATGTCAGCAAATGACTTCTTGTGCTCTCACTGCTCACACCAATCAGCAAACATTCCACCCGTGGATCTTAAACAATCCAAAGAAAAAAAATACCCCAACTTTTATCCAAGTTGAGCTCGAGGCAAGTTAACAGTAAAGCAGAATGTGTAATGAACAACACTGACAGCAGCAGTTATAGACAACATCTACTGCATAAAAATTTTTTTATAGATAAACAAAATAATGAGCTTCTTAATGTTTTACTAAGCAGATAAGTCTGTCAAAACCATTGAAGATCTTTGGACAAACACAAAGCTTCAAAAGAGTGGTAACAGATGAGGAAAATTACCAGGTCAAAACACAACTTTAAATCTGAGGAAAAAAAATGGATCAATACCTTTTGATCTGCCTCAAAAGAACACTGATAACTCAGATGAAGTTCATGCTCCCCATTCTGAACACACCAAAGTGCCAGCAAATAGCATCCATGACACTGATACACTTCAGTCATTGACATGGCTACGAAATGAGTAGATTCTTAAAAAGAACCCAGTCCATGTACTGAGTACAATTGCAGCAGGCAGGCAATTTTGTAAGGAAAAACAGAACAAATAAAAAAGTAGACAAATTAAGTGGCTTGACAAATACCAGAGCTAAGATCAATGGACAAAGAGCAGAGTTACTGCTCAATTCCTGGCCCTGTGTTTAATAAATTAAATCTCAGTTGTATCACCTGCAGTATGTGCCTTCTGTCTCATTGCCAATGCTCATAAAACATCTGTCTTTGGGGCTCAAGGCTCTGAAGCATGTTTGGTGTATATATTCCTAGTGTTTGGGAGTTTTTTTCCTTTCCTTTAATTTCCTTTTTTTTTTTTTTAATTTAAACAGAAATTCAGCAATCTCAAGTTCAATTATATGAATGACTGCACCTCCAGAATACTCTTCTCAGTAGCAGATTCACTGTAAGGATACAGCTCAAGAGCATTTTAAGCCAACTCAAGCCTTATATCACCTCTAAATGTTTCTTCACCACATTTGGGGAGGCACATGGGGAACCAGATTGGAGAATCACTCCAGCTGGAAACTAACATAACAAAATTATACCGATTATTTTCAGCCACAGCATTTTCTTGACTTAGCTTACTGCCTGGCTGCCAAAAAACTGTTCCCTCTGCCAAGGGGCACATGAAAACAAGGACAAACGCAACAACAAAAGCAACATCTTTTCTTCCTGTGGCAGCAACAACTTATGCCACTGTAAAGTGTTTGTGTAGCCATGGATTTGGAAAGGTATGGCTTCCATTCCTGCCAAGGCAACTCTTTCTCTGGCTGTGAACTAACCTGTTTGCTAAGTAACTCAGTGTTCAGGAAAAATCTGCTATTTATTTCTTTTTAATAAAACGATTTCACATTACTTAGGTAGACAAAGGGACTGTGCACGAATGAACTGGCAGACCAGACAGCCCCTCTCTGAGATAAAGAGTTCATTTTGAAGCAAATCTACTGCCAACCAAGTAACAGAACCAGTCCTGGAAAAGGTCTTAGCTCAAAGAGGAAAAAGATCCTCAAAGAAAGTTTCTGTTAAAGAATAGATAAATACACACATGCATTTTTAATTTAGGCTTTAGATTTTAGAAAGCAATGTTGTTTGGCCAGGATTTTGCACCCCCTTACTTCATCCTCTGTCTCCTGTGCCCCTTTTTCTTTCCTTTTTAAGAGTCAACCCCAGAATATGAACGATGCAAGTGGAGTAACAAGAATAAACACTTTAAGGAGTTTGAAATAAAACATTTAATCTACTTTTATTTTAATCACCAAAGAAACTGGTACATGTCAGCCACTGACACTGCAGTGTAATTACAGGATCTAGCTAAACTAATTTAGCAGATTTGGTTACTGTTACTCATAACTTAGATGTCCGCAGTCAAGGCTTTATACTGGCTTATAAAGGAAAAAAAAACCCCAGAGTAAAAAAGATTTCCTGTAGAAATAATTTACTACTGCACCCTGCTCTAAGTTTTATAGTCCAGGTGGCAGGTCATGGCAATTCCTCAGGTTCAAACTATGCTCCTCAAAGCCTAGAAATGTTGTTAGAGCCACCAGGAATCTGCCTACAGAGCCAACTCCAGCTCCAAAGATTACTGCTCTGGTTATGTAGAGACATCAATTTAAACCTGAGTACTTTTTAAGTGTTAGCTCTTGCTATAAAGTGTTTGTGGGCATTCCTGGCCTCAAATCAAACATTCTAGGCACTAAGCAGCACTGGATATGTTCATCACATTGCTTCAGAGGCGTACAAATCAATTTTACTGCCCTCTATAAACACCTATCTGTAGTCATTTTGCAAATAAAGATGCTACAGGGTTTCTCTAACTCTAGATTACTTGGGGTTCTGGGTTTCTCAAGAATTATTTCTGCTTGCTACCTTGACAATCCTGCTCAGTCAAAAAGTTGACTTCCTCACACTCACTAAACACTCCAGAATTGTGTTTAAACTAAGAAAGAAAAGCCATTTCAAGACTGGCTGCTCCACACGAACAGTTCCAACACCAGCACCACTGTGACTGCAGCCAAAACCCTATGGAACCAGACAGGTCTCACACTTTCCTAAATTCTTAATGCTCAGCTCTGTGAGCTCAAGGCAAGTCAGTAACACGTGGCAGTGGAAAAACAGAGCACATCATTTCTGTTGCTGCAGTTCACCCTGTTGGCCAAAACCAGGTGTATAATTAAGCAAGCAGAACAGGCACGTGCATATTAAAGAAGCTTTAGAAATGTAAAATAGTGGCTAACACCTCACTCCCAATAAACCATCGTGCTAAGAGACAATCCCTGCTTTATAATCTGCCCTGAGGAAGGGAAGGAAGTAGATTTTTTTCCCCTCTTCCCCTCCCCTCTCAAATTAGCATTAAAAACTGCATCCACCTCTGACACAAAACCAAGCCACACAAAAGCCACACAGAAATTACTGCTCATCCCTCCTCTTCAAAAGAGTCACACCAAGAGATTTACCTTCGTTCTCGAGACACACAGAGCCCATCAAAGAGAAAATCCAACTCACGCGATGTTTTTTCCCCTCTCTTAACTCAAGCCTCGGCACAACAGTCAAACCAACACACCAGAAAGTACAAAGCTCGATAGCATCCAACAAACCACCCTCTAGTTCCAGCGAAGGACAAAGCGAACTCCTTCAGCATCTTCTCACAACCAGGAACTTAACACAGCCGTGCCTTTCCCTCTGCTGCCAACAGCATCCCCCAGACCCCCCGTACCGGCAGGTCCACGCTGACATCGGTGCCGTCCAGCAGCGCCACCCGGCAGGTGATGACGGACCGGGCGTCCCCGGCCGCGGGGATGTGGGTCGCCGCCCTCTGCGCCTCCCGCAGCCGCTCCTTCTCCGCGTGTTTGCGGATGGACCGACGGCCCAGGGTGCGCCGGAAAAAGCTCAGCATCTTCGCTGCGGGACCCGGCACGGGAAGAGAACGGGTTAACCTTGCACAAGGTAAAAAAAAAAAAAATTAAGTAAACATAATAGCCTGCGTTAGAAGCGCTTAGGAAATGCCAGGCTTTGAAGCGCTAGAGAGTCAAACGGGTGTTTCGCTTCGGTTTAAAAACACACAATCTTTGCCCGCTTTGAAAGAAAAAAATAAAACAACAAACAACAAAACCCCAGCTCACGCCTCTGACGGCGGTCGGGCGGTTCTTTTGGGACACCCTGGAGTCCGCCCAGGGGAAAAGCCGGCGATGGTGCCGATCTCCTTCAATCACCCGCGACCTCCCGCTCGCACAATCGCGACCGCGCGTCCCAGAGACGGCGCCGCTCTCCCGGAGCCGGGGACCAGCCCCGCGCTCCATCCCGCCGCCCGCTATCCCGGCCGGCACGCTGCGGCTCACAGGGGACAACAGCCGGCCCCTTCCCGCCCCGGCACCGCGCGCACGGGTTTTCCTACGGGAAAACCTCCGCGGGCACGGCCGAGGCTGCGACAGGCATCGGGGAGCCCCGGCAGCCCGGCGGTGACACAGCCCCGGCCCCGCTCCCTTCGCCCGCGCCTCTGCCCTCAGACAACCTCCGGCTCCGCTCCCCCCCGGGTCCCACCTGCCGGGCGGCCCCGCGGGGCAGCGGCGCGGCCGGAGCGTCCCCGCGGCGGCTCCTCCAGGCCCTGGGGGCGGGCGGGAGGCGGTGCGGGAGCCCTGAGCGGGGCCGGGCCGCCGGACATGGCGGAGCGACGTGGGCGGCCCTTAAAAGGGGCAGGGACG